>JAKTSL010000051.1:0-103932 GCA_030580175.1 Diutina pseudorugosa | reverse complement strand
ATAGACTTAGAATAACCCTGGTAAACGGGGTGGTTGAATATATGGTAGATGAATAGTAACTAACCAGGTACTAGGGTAATGGCCTCGTATCTGCGGGAGTACAAGCACTGACGGGTTAACACCCACACTCGAAGATGCGGTGATGCTAAGCGAAAACGTTGGTGATGAGCATTACGTTTGTTTGCTTGATGGTACTACCATCAATTGACCACTTGAAGTAAAAATTGACTGGGTATTGCTGTTACGATGACTACGCTTTGAAGTCTCTGGTGTTAATCATGTCATCTATTTAAGATAGGTCATGATAACACTTTAGTGAACTCCACATCATCTTGCGATGCAACGGATGATAAATTTTGCTTAGGTTTGGAGGATTAAAATTGTTTTGTTGCATTTCAGACACAGTAGGAAGACACCCTGAAATTAAAGTAAGAACCAGTAATAAAATCATATACAAACTAGATTAAACAAAACTTTTACGTATTTGCTTCAATTTTACACCTCCAAAAGATCTGAGCGGCCTCGTTAGTGTCTTTGTGATATGAAGTCGGTATACCAAAGAGACATTAAGCATAAATAAGATGAACAGGTTGAATTCAACGGGAAGCTTTTCATAATAGTGTCCATTTGCGAGACTCCTATTCACTGCTTTGGTGAGTGGGAATGATCATAAGTAATATCACCTATCATCTGATAAGATCATTTCTGCTGATCCTACGATATAATAAAATAAGTCAGCGCCCGGCAAAGAATGACAATGTTGATTTAAGGTAACGTTGTAATAGTAATGCTTCAACTTTGACACTAAGAACCCTTTTTAGCTCGTTGGTTTGGGAAAATGAACCAACTGAAGCAGGACTATTGATTTCATGAAATAAACTAAGTAAAACACTAAAACCATGCCCACTAATAACCGTACCATCGTAACAGAGCACTGGTGATTGTCATTGTTCAAATTTTTGCTTAGTGAACGAGAATTTGTCTTGAGTATTTCAATTATCAACACCAAAAGCGACTCAAAGTCTAATGGAATCAACCCTGACGTGGTCTACTGGTGTATCAGGATTGTCTTTGCTATTACAGTAAACACTACCAAAAATTTATGGTCTCTTTTGAGGACAACTCTTCAGAAAACATCAATGATCATATCTATACAAGGAGAAGATATAGTCTTTCTTAAGCTTCAATAAAGTCTACGAGTAAAACTAATCAAGCGTTCCTAAATTTGTCTATGAAGGTCTATCATTATCATTATCGTTACACAAAAAGCCCAAGGAAATTACACCTCGATCTTCGGGGTAAGGGTGCTTTCCAATCTCGGGGTCTCGCCGACGTTGTGCCGCCGCTTGCGGATGACGTTTTCGATGAACGCTTCCCCGGCCTTGTACAGCGACCGCACGAGGGGACCGCTGGCCACGTACAAGAACCCCATTTCCAACGCCTTGTCTCTCCAGTAGTCAAACTTCTCGGGCGTGACGTACTCCACCACCTTCATGTGGCGCTTGGTGGGACGCATGTACTGGCCAAACGTCACCACATCACATTTAATCTCGCGCAAGTCCCGCAACGTTTGCATCACTTGTTCGTCCAGCTCGCCAAACCCGAGCATCAACGACGTCTTGGTCACCAACAGCGGCTTGGTCTGCTTGGCCCGATCTAAGACTGCTAACGACTGGCGGTAAGTAGCGCGACGGTCGCGGATGTGCGGAGTTAACGCCTCCACCGTCTCCAAGTTGTGGGCGTAGACGTCGAGCCCCAGTCCCGCAAGCACCTCCACCATGTCCAAATCACCGCGGAAGTCACCACTAAGCACTTCGACGAGGATTTGCGGGGCTTTTTGCTTGATTTTCTCCACGGTTTCCTTCAAATGGTGAGCACCACCATCGACCAAATCGTCTCTGTCGACGGTGGTAAGCACCACGTAGCCCAACCCCCAGCGACTGATGGCTTCAGCAGTGTTTTCCGGTTCCATGGGGTCGGGTTTCCCCGGCGCCCGACTGGTTTTCACCGAGCAAAAACGACAACCGCGAGTACAGGTATCTCCCAACAACATGATGGTAGCGGTGGCCTCGCTCTTCTTACCTCCCCAGCATTCACCGATATTGGGACATTTAGCTTCCTCACACACCGTGGCCAACTTCAATTCCCTCACGTCCTTCTTGACTTGGTGGTACGACTTCCCCTTGGGGATGGGCACCTTGAGCCATTTGGGGAGCCTAGCGTTGGGATCAGCGCGTGCCTGTTCCAACGGATCAGTGACCATGTCCTTGGCTTTACCCATGACGAAATCCTCGAACGACGGACCTTTATTGAGGGCATCGGTGAACTTGGTCGGGCGCCGGGCTTTTTTGGCTTTAGGAGTCGCTGGCGCCAGCGACGACGTCAGCAGAGTGGCGAGGGTTCTCCACGCCACTCTCAGAGTGGAAAGCGAGCTTTTGAGCATGGTTATTTCGTTGTGGGGCCCGCGTGGCAACAGCAGTGGCAATAGTCGTGGTGACGAGGCGAGCGAGCAGTATATATTTCGCTCGGAGACATCCGTGCGGAAGTGTGGGTGCGCGAGTCGTGGCCGGAGTCAGAAAAGAAAAGGAAAAAAAAAGCCCGGGTCGGTTCCGAGTCAATGTAAAAGTGGGGAAGCCCGGCATCACGATGATCACAACGGTAATGATATTGACTAGAACCCAAGACGTTATCTGTATACTAAACAAATAATATATTGTTTGTGTGACTGGTATTCTATTGATGTGTTGATGTGTTTCATGTTATTTGTAAGAGTATGAATATAGGTTACGGGTTTATTGTACCATTACCCAACCAAATGTGGATGATCTAAGCGACTTCCTATTGATCTCACAGGATATGACTGTTCTTGTCACCAGACAAAACACTTTCAGCGTTAACAACTTGAAATAGATCACAGCGCTTATTGACTACGATATAGCTTTGTACGGAGACTACGATCTAACTTGTATGATGATTATGATCTGACCTTGTAAATTGACTACGATCTAGCCTTGAGATAGATCGCCACTGACTATACAAGTCCGAGTGACAATTCCGCTTTCGGGTTCCTACTATAGCTTACAAGTGTGACTTGATAGCCTCTGATTACAGTCAAAAAGACCATAGAGTCAGTAAATACAACTACATGCGGTTCAAGATTTAATCAACAACCATTGCCTAATATGTTTACGTGATATTATATCTATGATGGGTCTAAGCATCGTCAGCAACCACCGCTTGTTCCTGCTGTTCCCCTTCCACTTCTTCGTCATCTTCATCATCACCGCCATTAGCTTCCAACTCGGCAATTCTCGCCTTGGCCTTTTCCACGTTGATCTTGGTCTGCTCGTCCTGCTTTTCCTCCAACGCCGTCAACGTCTCCTTCAACACCTTGATGGTATCAGCCACCGACTCCTCGCTGGTGGGGAAGGGAATCAGCAACACCAGCAACTCGGTGATGACGTCAGGGTCCACAGTAAAGTGCTTGTTCTTCTTCGCCTTCAGCTTACCCTTCTTCGACTTCAGCGACGGCACCAACTCTTCCTGTTCCTTCTTCACCACCACGACGTCAGCAGGCATCTCCACCGTCCGGACTGCAGTTTGAGTGACAAACGAACCGTTAATTCCCAAGGGATCTTTCTTGGCCGGCTTGACGTAGGAGGGATCGAAGTACAGCAACAAGTTGTGGATGGAGTTGATCTCGGTGGTGAATGCCGGAGTCAGGGCTTCGGCAAGCTCCCGCTCGGCCCGGGCCTTGAGCTTGGCTTGCTTTTCGGCAGCAATGCGGTCCTTGTCCTCCTCTTCCCGACGCTTGATCTCGTCGGCCATCGCCGCCTTGAACTTCTTCATTTCCTCGTCAAAGTCGCCCCGCAACTTGCGGATGGCATCGTACTTGGCGTCCTTTTCCTTCTTGAGCGCCCCGCGCTTGTCGTACAACGCGTTGCGCTTGGTCAACGTCCCCTTGTTGTCTTGGTCGATCTGCTTGAGCTCGGCGTCGACCTTGTCGAACTGGGCGTTCAACTCCTTGTTTTGCACTTGCAGCAACTTCTGCTTGAGGTCGGCAATCTTTTCCTTGTCGGCATCGATCAACGCCTGGATCTTTTCGATGCCACCAAAGTCCTTGCGCAACTTACGCAATTGCAGCATTTCCTTGACGTAGCGGCGTTCGTCAGCAAGCTTCAAGTTGCCAGCGTCGACGAGCGAGTCCAAGTAGTTGACCCGCTGGTCAATTTCCGCCACCAGCTTGAACTGGTTCTTCAGGGTTTGCGCCTGGATCTCGGCGATGCGCTTCTTGATGATGGCATCAATCAGCTTGATCTCGTCGTTGATCTTGTTGCGCTGCTGCTTGACGGCACCTTGCTTGCTGATCAACAGCTTGATCTCCTTGCGCAACTCCTGCTGGCGGTCCTTGACCTTCTGGTCGATCTGGAGCTTGTTGATCTGAGCCGTCAATTCGTTGGTCTGGGCGTCCAACTGCTTGATCTCCGCCCGGAGCTGGTTGACCTCGGCCTTCATCGCCGCGTCGTCGGGACGCTTGATGAACTTTCTCGGCCGGGGGGCAGGCAGCGACGACTTTTCCGACATTGGTAGCGTTGGTCGTTCTGGTAAAATTTTCAGTCAAAGTCGCGCTGGCCTGTTCGAGAAAAAGTGGGGCCAACCGTATTGGGGAAATGTAGCAGCGACAAGTGTTGTTGAAGTGGGTTTTCCTGTGGAATAGTATTATATCTGAGACGTTAGTTAATAGGAGTGTTGAATGTATTGTAATTTTTTTGGCTTATATTAGGGCTCTTTGATGGATTTAGAGGGGATATGTCCTGGTGCGTAGATATCATACCCTTAGGTGAAATTATCATGATAACAAATAAAATACCGAAAAAATTGTAGACCACCAATAAGTGATGTGTTAAACATGTGTGAGTGATGAGCTATTTATAGTTACCAGCTCAAGTCGTCACTAATTTTTGTTGATTTTTCATCATTTTAGGTTGCAACCTCATTTGTGGCTTTTTCAGTATTTACCAATACCCAAACAATTGGACTTACAAATGACTGAAAAATCAACTAATCTAGTCAATTTCGGAATAACTATTCTCGTTTACTGACCAGGTCTCTACAATTATCATTTTCCTCGTGATTGTGTATTATTGTCTTACAAGTTAAAGATTTGCTTCAACTCCTTGATGGTGTCTTCGGGGCAAGTGACGGCGTGGCCGACGGTGCGGGGGTCGTTGTAGATTTCGTAGTCGTTGCCGCCCTTGTAGGTCTTGTCCCCGAAAAAGTGGATGGTGTCAAAGTCGTTTTCGACGTATTGCAAGCAGTAGGTTTTGTCCCAGCCGTTGGGGAACACGTCGAACGAGATCTGCCCACCGATAGAATAGGTCAAGTCAAAGTCGGGGAACTCCTTTTGCAACGCCAACACCATGGTCTCGCGGATCTTGTGTTGCTTGTCGTAGGCTTCGTAGTCGTTCCGTTCTTGAGTAGAGGCGTTTCTCCCCACCGGCGACACGTTGATCATGCCGTTTCTGAACTCAATAAACGTCCCCCGACGGAAGGGCAAGTCCAAGTCGGCAAGGTAGCGCAAGATGAACTTGGCCAACCGGTTGTACTTGTCTTCGCCCAACCAGTTGATGAACAGCTGCGACGCCAACTTCTGGCCTTGCTTGTACGCCGTCAACCCGTTTTCACTGAAACAGTAGTCAAACTCTTGCAAGATGTTGGGCCCCAACTGTTCCACTTGCTTGTTGAAGTCAGAACCACCAACAAAGCCAATGGCACACTTCTTCTTCACTTCGGCGAGGGTCTGCTTCATCTCGTCCGACACCGTCAAACGGGCCGGAGTCAACGTGCCGTCGACGTCGAAAAGACAAAGAGTTCTCGGCTGTTCCCGGTCAGCAAACGACATGGTTTTCTATAGTATTTGGGGTTTGGGTTCAAAGAAGCGGAAGAAGTGGTCGACAAACAAATTTTCCTCGGGGAGGGGTCGCGGTGCTCCGGCAAACGCCAACGCGACGCGACTGTCGACACGTGGAGTTTTTTCACCACGAGGCTGAGACGATGCGACAATAACTTCGGGTGTAGTGAAACAGATGTGACTTGTGAAACTTGAGTCGAGGTGATGTCTTTGGTGTGTGTAAATAGTGTGGGTTGGAGGATGGTATGTGGAAATTTTTGAGTCGTGTGAGAGAGGGGTAGTAGTGGGGGTGGGGCTGACGTCATTGGATACGATGGAATCTTCAAATAAATCAAGGCAGATTTGACTGTTTCTTCAACGTGCTAAATACAGGTTTACTTACAACCAACAAATTTGATATGGGACAGAGTCTGAATTTGATGTCTTTACACGCTTCTTTGAAAGACGGGCTACCGTAAGAGAAGTATATTCATCCTCTTCGACTGATTTAAACTCTATCAGTCTTTTTAATGATGTTGAAGAAGCCTAGGTGGTATAGATAAAGTAGTTGGATTTAGTGGGAACTGGCATTGTGGTTGGTGGCACCGTTACCTTTCAAAAATTTGCAGCCACGCACGCCGTCGTAAATTAAATGCGATTTGTCGCGCACAGTGCAGGCCATAACAAAAACATAAACACCTCCGTCAACCGCCTCTTTAAAATTGTCCTTACCATATTACCTGATTTTTCGATAACTTTTACGTAGTTAATTTTTAGTTGTCACGTTTGGAGTTTTCCGTCACAATGCATAGTTGATAAGCCTGGACACAATCTATATGTGTAAAGTGACAGCATAGACCTCATAGTCTAATGTCCGTTTACTTTATTAATGCTACTGCTTCAATAACAAATCGTGTTTTGTAGTTACGAGTTTCTTTCTGATAATCGTTGAATCGGATACTTTTTGACTTATCGGTAAAATCTCATTGTTTGTTGAAAACTGTACTACTAGAGCTGGAAAAGATCGCCTCGAGCAAAACGAGGAGGAATTGCCAAGATACCCACTTTTTTGCCACGGTGATTGCTCCAGGTGGCGACGGAGGGCATTCTGACTAATCACCCCATAGAGATCATTCGGTGATGGTGCTTACTAATGCTTACTCTCACCCATCCTCCAACTCCATGAGCTCACACCAAAAACCACCCCAAATTAGACAAATAATCGACATAACCATAAAGGAACCATACGGGTTAGGTTACTCTTAACCTAAATATGTTAGTGATTGCCTTTGATTTGGTGTTAGCCATCGACTAATATGACTTTTCACCGGGGGGGTCGCATCACGTGGGTTAGGGTTGGCGCCCCCGCACGTGACCCATCGCTCGACCCTCGCACGGAAAACTAAGCAAAAATTTTACCACCAGCACAGTAACCATGCCTCGTCGTCCCGCCCGTTGTTACAGATACTGCAAGAACAAGCCCTACCCCAAGTCGCGGTACAACAGAGCTGTCCCTGACGCCAAGATCAGAATCTACGACTTGGGTCGTAAGAAGGCCTCGGTCGATGACTTCCCCTTGTGCATCCACTTGGTGTCGAACGAACTCGAACAATTGTCGTCGGAAGCTCTTGAAGCCGCCCGTATTTGCGCCAACAAGTACATCACCAAGGTGTCGGGTCGTGACTCCTTCCACTTGAGAATCAGAGTCCACCCCTTCCACGTGTTGAGAATCAACAAGATGTTGTCGTGTGCCGGTGCCGATAGATTGCAACAAGGTATGAGAGGTGCCTGGGGTAAGCCCCACGGTTTGGCTGCCAGAGTCTCCATTGGCCAAATCATCATGTCGTGCAGAACTAAGGACCTGAACAAGGACGTCGTCATTGAAGGTTTGAGAAGAGCCCGTTACAAGTTCCCCGGTCAACAAAAGATCATCATCTCGAAGAAGTGGGGTTTCACTCCTTTGAACAGAGAAGAATACATCGCCAAGAAGCAAAACGGTGAAGTCAAGGACGACGGTGCTTACGTCAAGTTCATGTCGAAGAAGGGTAAGCTCGAAGAAAACCTCAGAGCCTTCCCCGACTACCAACACGAAGTTTAAATACTGTGATCTAATACATGGGTAACATTAAAACAACTTGTAGACTAGAGTAAGGCATAAGTTTTGTACTATTCTATCTTTCATCTTGCAACTAAAGTCACATCATTTAATCACACCACCTCTTGGTAAATAGTCTGATGACTTGATCACTCGCAAAAAGTAGCTTTTAGTCAAGGCTTTCGTTACTGTGTTGGTGGTAATGAATGGGAGCAGGTTGATTATTGTTTAGTATGGAAAATGAAGGTGAGAATTCATCTCATGGAGTTTAGTTCCCTTATAGCAACAATATCAAGGACTTTGTGGACAACCAAGCCATGCGACTAATGGAAGGTGAATGAATATGGCTTTCATCAAATTGATCTTGGCTTTCCGTTGACATCTCAAGTCGATGTATAGTGACATATTGTTGGAACTAATCTAGGTATTGATCACATTAACGAAAAGGCACAAGGCAAACTCCTGTCAAACACGACCAGTTCAAGCTTTGCCTTTTTATTAGTATCAAATCCAGTAATTATCCTACCATTTCTTTGTCACAATCCGTTAAGGCTTACTTTAAAAATGGAATGAAACTGAAACCAGAAAGTGATCCTTTAACCTAATGGTATCATGCTTTCAACGATCTCTCAGACTCCACAAGTTAGTCAACTGAGACTTCATCCACTCAAACACCTACAAGAATGTCATAGTTTGTATTAGCGGCGTCTATATGACGTACACTCAGAACCGTTCACCCAACCCACCATGAACGAGGAAACCAAACAGCCCGTTAGCAAGTCTCATTGTTCTTCTGATGCTGACATTCATTGTGATGTCTTGCAATACCGGGCAACTTTGACGTTTCCCTTTTTAGTGGTTTATATTTCAGTGGTCTAGATATCTCCAACGATCTGGGGAGTCAAGTCGGTAAAAGTAAGGGTAGATGACCCTTCCTTTTTTAGTGGTGTAGATGGTCACCACAACCATCATCCGACGACAGTCAAAAGTTGCCGGAGCCACTCAAGTGACCATCAAAGCTGTACGTGGGTCCGATTTTTGTTCGCCTTCTATAGAGCAAATGTCCGAGTCGTATAGCTTAGCCTGTTTTGCGTTTCATAGCTGTCCTAGGGTATTACTGGCAAGCAGCAGCCGTCACAATATATATGACACTGCCAAGCGACGTTTTGGTTCACTTCCCATCGATAAAACGTGGTTAACTTGCGTCCCTTCATAGTGCATTACTCAACATCGCAAAAACGTAGTGTGGTTATCGAGAATGAAAAAACGAGTTGGCATTTGTCGACAAAAAGTTCATGGGACTTGCGACCTGGGCGACTATATGCAGGCAACACCACACATTCTCACTATGGACTATTGAGTGGGCTTCAAACTACCGATGATACAAGCATGCCCAAGCCTTTCATTGGAGTGATATCATGAACTACACATTGCCAAAAGCTCAAGCTATTTGATACCTACAAACAATCCTTGTTTTCTGGTGTATGAGATTTGTTTTAGGGACCAGAGCAACTTGCTTTCGGACATGGTGATCCCGTTGGTGGCCAATGCCCATCCCCGTGTCCAGTACACCGGCAACAACGCCTTCGTCAACCTCTCCAAGACGGTACCAACGAACCCGACCTCAACCAGGTGCTTCTGAACTTACTGTTGGGGCTCTTGAAGAACCTGTACAAGCACAAACGAGATTGTTACATCCCTTGTTTTTGTGGTCACTATCCTCAATGTAAGACTCACCAAGCCTAAGGATCACAACCAACGGTTCCTTGATCCTGTGTAGCAACCATTGGTGGACGTGAATCGCTCGTTTACCGCATTTGTCTCTTTCCTATAGTTGTGACGGTCTAACCTGTCCGTTTCCCACGCCCATCACTTCATAGATACAAGGGGTGTGTCAATGTGTCTCCGTACCCGTGACTAAGGAAGATACGACCGTCCCATGGATTGCTCGTAATCCAAAAGACAACCGATGGGACGTTGTCTTTGGAGTTGGGGCGGTTCCCATTCTAATGACTAAGGTTTGCGGTTTGGGAGGGCAGATATGGTTTGGCGTAGGTGACGAGGTCATCAGTAGAACCGTCTACGGCGTTAGCACCAATGTGATAGCTCGTAGAAACAATTGACGCCCATTATCATGGTATTAGTGCTAGTAAACTTGACCGCATGGGGTCAATGACGTCATAACTGATTGGCATCAAATGTAGATATTACAACGTGTTGAAAATAACCACTGAGCGAAACACATCGAGGTAATAACCGTTTACTGCGGCTAATATATGTTATATGGTAATCGGCCTCAAGTCCAAATATGTTTAGTTCTGATTTTCTGAAATTTCGACTTTTTGTCGTCATTTTAGTTCTCAGTTTTGCATTTTTTCTCCAAAAAGCGAAAACTGCGATTTATTCAGTCTGGACAAGGGCTAACAAAAATCAAAGCCACCTGGTAAGAAGCCAGCAGTGTGATCTACAATAGCTGAGTATCACTTGTATGCATCCATTGGCATTGAGCTCGTTATATTGAGGTTTACATTTTTGAGATGCGGCGAGTCTTAACAGTGGGACACCCTGAAAAGCTTGACCCGGTTTTCGGCCTCCGGGATCCACCGGGGCCCTTCCGGGATCCTCCGGGAGATGCCACGCGATCCTTGGATGTGGTAGCCGTTTCTCAGGCTCCCTCTCCGGAATCAAACTCTTATTCCCCGTTACCTGTTAAAATCACCGTAGGCCACTACCCTACGGTTCAATTGATAGGACAGAAATTTGAATGGCTTTAGGTGGATATGTTCACGGCTTAGTGCTCTGTTTCGCAACCTAACATAAATGGTGAATTTTGACGGCAATGACCACGCCTAATATGGCCACTTGAAGGTACCCATTATGGTCTAGAAACACGTGGCTATCATATAAGCCAATGTTCAAAATTTTGATGAGTTTGATGGTTTGTGATGATTGAGCTGGAAGCTGGGTCTGGCGATGAAATGTGACTCGGGCTCGCCGCGGCCACGGCGAAAAGTTGACTCGGGTGCGAAACCCCAAAACTTACACTGACCTTGCGTATTGCGAGGAAAATTACGGTTTACGCCACCTGATAGCGACTTTGAGATGGCCTACTATGTTTTAGCCGGTGGCCTTTTCACCTAGACAAAGTTTGACGGAATTTGACGAAATTTGGATTTTTGTCGATTTGATTTGTCGATTTTGGGCCAGATGGCCTAGGGGTTGGTCGCACCAAAAACACGCATTCTGTGCAATAACGAGCTCGATATCAATGGAAGCAGAAAAGCGATACTTGGGTTTTGTAGAGCAAACTGCTGGCTTCATGTTAGGTGGCTTTGATTTCTGTAAACCTTTGACACGACTGAATAAATCGCAAAAATGACAACTCAAAAAACGACAGATCTCGTGAGATCGGTTCCAAAAAGTTTTCGAAATTTAGGCTTATTATGCAATCATCATGAAGATAGAGACGCTATGAATGCAATGGTTGTTTCAGATTTCCGTTTCCCGTCTTTAATGGTGCATTTTTCGTCAATCAATTAAGGTCAATTCATATACGGTTAGGCGCGATGATCCGAGAAAACCCCAAACCCCAGCCGTCGATGTCAAACATCAAAAAAATTTATGAAAATTTATTTGCTCTGATTTAGTGACTACATGACTGGTAGGTACCGATAAACCTATTTGTGGCGATTTTTTTGGTGTAATATACCGATCAAGTGATATAGAAATCAGCAATGAATGCCATAGAGTGGACGAGAAGGCCTTGATACCAAAACATCTCCGACCAAAGCTCAGTTCCCATGGTCACTTGATTGACCATCACCACAATCATATACCACTTCAAATACATGGAAAATCGATAACAAAGAATAAAAAGATGTATTTTTCACGTTTGTTCATTAGATCATGCTATAACATGGATTAGAGGTTGTTCTTGCAACAGGGCTTGGCCTCCATAGACTTGCCGTCGTACAACTTCAGCTTGTTGAACAGCTGGGTCAGCTGGGGCAAATCGAGAGCCGGGTTCTTGTCGAACATGTTAAACGGACACAAGTTGATGTTGTGCACTTCTACGGGCATCACGGGGAAGTCTTCCACTCTGGGGATGTGAGTGAAGCCAAGGGTGGCCCACACCACCACGTCGTCGTTACGGACGTTTTCGTCCCGCTTAGCCCATACACCCACACCAGAGTCGGCTTGCAGCTGGTTGGTGAATTCACCAGCAGCGTACAACTCGCCATCATGGTACTTGGTCACCCACATTTGCTGAGTAGCAAATTGCGCCCGTTTAGCGTTGAACGAGTCAGCGTCAGCAAGTAACATTTGTCTCGCCGGCAATTCCACCCGGAACCCCACCGGACCCTTGGAAACAGGGTTAATGACATTTTCGTTGATAATTTTATAAGTGCGGTGGTCCAAGGGCTTTTGTTCAATGTACCCAGGCTTTTCAACAATGTGACGTTCGTTGACAAAACCAATACCGTAAGGGTTAAGCACGGGGTCACGAGGCATCTTGACGGCATCGTCGTAGACCACGGTGTTCATGTGACCATCGATGGCCGGGTCAAACCGGAACAGCAAGATGTGTTGGTGGTAAGCAGCCATAACGTTAGGACCAACCACCGTACCCCAGGGAACAGTGACATTCTCATCAATAGGCATTGTCGACAAGATCCCCGTGGCCCGAGTCTCAACGTCAATCAGCCCGTCGTTAGCAAACTTAAAGTTAATCACATATTCGTAGTTGGCAACGGTGGCAATCGTTTGCACAACAAATTCACGCTTACGAGCAATGACGGCGTTGTCAGTCCGGTAGTTGACGTGCTTGTACAAGATACCATCGTCCTGTTCGTGCATGCACACAGTATTGGGAATAACAAACGGTTCCCCGTTACCATGGATACCCATACCATCCTTGTAGGAAATGACACCCAAACAGTCACAGCCAAGGGCTAACTTGTTGGCAAACGAACCAAAGCCACAGTCACCCAAGTCGAACGCTTGCTTGCGGTGGTAGGGCTTTCTCGGGTCACCATAGGGCACAGTCATTTCCGAAAGCGACATCCGGTAAAAGCACAGTCTTCCCTTGAACGATACATCATAGATGGCAAACCCTTCCCGACAGTTGGTGGCGACTCTAAATCTCCATCCTTGCCATTCCACCAATTCCCCAGTGATCTTGTACAGAGGACCTTCGGGTTGTTCAATGTATAACGGCTTAACCACCCGGGTTTGTTCAACGCCATTAATTCCGGGATAGTATTCCACTGCGGGCACTTGTTGCCACGGTTGAGTGGGGACCGTCTTTTCATCGTAACCACCAGGCAAATAGTCCATCCGTTCGAACTTCTTGGTAAACACTTCAAACACGGGAGAAAACTTGAGTGGGAGCGAGTAGTGGTTCAGTTCCGAGTGTCCGTTAGCAGCAGTAACATACATGAAAAACTGTAAGAGTGGTCTCTTTTCGTTAGGATCATCGGTAGCGTAGATCCAAGGGTCAGTTCTAACAGCGTAGCCTTGAGGTAACTTGAGTTTATTAATCTCTTCCACCACTTTGGGGTGTTGAAGACAGAACTCTTCCATTTCCACCATATCGTCAGGTAATACGGGACCAACTACCCCTTGAGGCAATTGTTGTTTGGTGATGATGTGGCCCATGGTGACGTTGACGAGAGCCTTGTTGAACACCGACTTTTTCGTCCAGTAGTAACAGTAGATCACTCGAGGAATTTGCGGTAACGGTTGGCCAGCGTGTTCGGCATCCAAGTACCGAATCATATCCTTCTTGGGAGGATCCAAACGGTCGATCTGGACGAAATGGACATCGTCCAGAGCCGGGTGGGAGTCCTTGACTGCCTTGGAGGCAGCTCTGATTTCGTAGTCCTTGACCGAGTCAAACGGGTGAAGAGCCATGTGGTGAGTTGGTTAACTGGTCACTGGAGTGATGAAAGTGATATTGGGTTAGACAGGGGAGATATCGCTAGCTTTATATGATAGGTATCGGGATTCGACGCTCATCTCGGCATGTAAGCGGCAATCTCGGTGCGGTGTCTGATTACATGAGCGTGGGTCGCGGACATATGCCGGAGGTGTGGGGTGAGTTGTGGAAAAGTGCGATAGCCCAATAGATAAGGGGAGGGAGGTGAAGCCTTGAGATAAAGACTAGAATATGGTACTAGAGGGTAATGTCTCTAAACTGCGGCGTTTGGGTTTTGGGGGTCTGGTTGGTTATGCTTCATTCATCATCGTAGGACTGCGTCTTTGATGGACGGGATGGACCTACCCAATACGGTAAGTCGATCCCCGGGATGGACATACCTAATTGGGACGACAGCCCACTTTGCCTACCGCCACCGCCACCCAGCCAACGCCATGCCGCTACTATACTTCCATCCACCACTCCAAAAGAAAACGTAACCCCGACCGCTAATTCCGCCTCCCCTCAGCGCATCGAGGCTACCTATTTCACAAAGGTGTCAAAAATGTAAACGGTCCAGATACCCATAGATCTCGCTTGAACATCCCAACGTTCCTATCAAAAATTCTACAATACGTGAAAGGTGATTGTCTATAGTGACCACGGTGTAACCCTTAACAAAGTAATGGTTTCGTATGGTTGTCGGTAGGATCCCATGTGCTACAATGGAAATCTCCACACTGTTGTACTATTCGCACTTGGTAGGACCGGCAGCCGCGGCTTTCTTCGGTCGCAGACTTTTCCAACCCCGCTATTCCATAAACGATGCATACCTTAAAATGAAATAATGCCCTGGGGAAGCGTCGACGCCATGTATGTAAAAGTGTGGAGACAGCAGCATTGTCAATACCACCACCATAAATGTCACCTAGTGTTATCTGTATCCTGATGTGTGTGGTTACGCAAACGGGTCACGAGGATCTTGGGGGGGTTCGGAGCGTTCCCCTCCTTTCTGTTGGGTAAGTCCCCTTAACTATAGTCAACTAACTGTATGGTAGCTACTTAGCAAAAAAAAAAAAGGATGCTTTTGATCACGTGCCTTTCCCCAACGCCTCCACTGGCAGAGACAGTCTCACACATTATAGTGCGAAAATTATGGGCCGAGGCGAAATCACATTAACCTCCACTTTGCAATATCCAAAATCTACATAGCCAATCATCGTCAGAGCCATGGCCGTGAACGTGAAGAAGATCCAGAAGAACCCTCAGTTATGGCTTGCCGCCGCCTGTGTTTCTGCCTTGATCGCCGTCGGCTACAAGGTGTATGATGCTTACGCCCAACAACTCCCCACTGACAACGACAGCGCCACCACCAATACCATACCAGGAAAGGTACGTCCTCAGTACACCAATAAGCTGATTGCCCTTACTCTCTCGCATCTGATTCTCAATCTGCAGTTGCCGTTGCTGGAGATCTTACAAAACCTGGAAAACGTCACCTTCATCTTGCCTCCCAACTTGGACGAAGACGACGTCAACTATAACATCCACAAACAGGCCGCTGACCTCCCGGAAGAGGTGAGAAATAACTACAAGTTGCTCAAGTGTCAAAACATTCAGGGATACTTTACCGTATTGAAGAATTTAAAGCCCGATATGTTGTTGATGTGTCAGGACGACTTGGGGTTAAGCACCCACAGCATTCCCAAGGACCTTAATCGGTTCATTAAGCAGATCGTGTTTGTCGATCAGAATAACGATGATATCTCCACCAAGGTGGCGCCGTTGTTCGTTCATTGACTTTGGTTGTTCTTTGAAACGCTGTGCATTAATGTTTTATTTATAAGCTATAGTCAGTAAAACCCAATGTGGGGTGTGGCAAGAGGCAAAGGGAAACAGAAAGAGAGAAAGATAGAAGGTGATACTGAAGGACAGGTCCTTTACTATCTCCTTCCACTACTCTCCCCAAGAACCATTACCTCAAAACCACACACACAAACACCACATAGAATTAATGTCATGATGAATTCTCCAAAAGATTTACCAGCCAATCTTCAGCAACCGGCTGGCATCGTCAATGGTACCAATGGCAATGCCTCCCATCAAGTCGCCCAAGTCCGTCAGCACTTCGGCAAGCTTCACCGGGTCGTTGTAGTGAGTAGTAGCATCAACAATCGCCTTAGCCAACTTAGCTGGGTTCGACAGCTTGAAAATTCCCAGACCCACGAAAACACCATCACAACCTAATTGCATCAAAAGAGCAGCATCAGCGGGAGTGGCCACCCCACCAGCAGCAAAGTTAACCACAGGCAATTTGCCAGTAGCCAACACTTGCTTGAGAAGTTCAACGGGAACTCTCAAGTCCGCAGCCACTCTTTGGAAGTCGGCTTCGGTGTGACAGTTATCACGGTAACGAGCGATTTCATCCTTAATCACAGTAATGTGCTTCACAGCTTCCAGCACATCCCCGGTCCCAGCTTCACCTTTAGTCCGGATCATCGCCGCACCTTCGTGGATCCGTCTTAACGCTTCACCAAGGTCCTTAGCCCCACAAACAAAGGGGACAGTAAAGTCAGATTTGACAATGTGCTTTTGCTTATCAGCAGGAGTCAACACTTCCAGCTCGTCAATGTAGTCGATGGAAAGAGCCTGCAAGATTTGGGCTTCCACGGTGTGACCAATCCGGACCTTAGCCATCACTGGAATCAGCACCGCTTCCTGAATCCCCCGGATCATCTTCGGGTCCAGCATCCGACACACTTGGCCCAGCTTTCTCATGTCAGCAGGAATCTTTTCAAGAGCCATCACCGCACAAGCCCCAGCGGCTTCGGCGAGCTTGGCTTGTTCGGGAGTAACCACGTCCATGATGACACCTCCCTTGAGCATTTGAGCCAAACCAGCGTTGACCTTGTATTGCGATTGCGACGACATGTTCAGTGGTTGTTGGTGTTAGTTGGTAAGATGTTTCAGTAATACCGGAGAAACCAGAATAAGTGAAAAACCTTTTTCGTAGAGAGTGGTGGTACAAAGAGCCCCGGCCGACGGGGCTTATATAGCGACTAGACTCCGGCTAAGCCCATAACGAAAAAATTGTGACTCGTGCCCGTGCGACAACCATGTAAAAGTGACCCATACTTTTTCCAAAAAAGAAAAACAATGGGTTTAGCTATGGTCCGGAGTCAAACTTGGGGTCATGGGTGGCGATGTCGCCCGTTAGCGGGTAAATTACCAGTGACGACCCTGATAAAATCGCCTCGCCACCCCCGCATCCTTACACACACAGTCATACTGACTCTGACTCACAGACTCTGTCATCTGATCTAGCGACTTCAGGATTTCCAATCTAACGATATCAGACATTCCCATCGCATCTCATCACTAAACCCCAAAAGTCAATGACATCGGATCGCCAGCTCTGTGTGGGCGTGCTTGCTCTCCAAGGAGCGTTTCGCGAACACCTCGACTACTTGGCTCAAGCGGTAGCTAATGATCCGTTCCCAGGAATCCAGTTTACCTTTTGTGAAGTGAAAACCGCTGCTGACCTCGCTCGGTGCCACGGGCTAGTAATTCCCGGGGGAGAATCGACGGCGATGCTGCTTATTGCCCAGCGGACAGAGATGGTGGAACCGTTACGGGATTATTGTCACACCCACCCAGTTTGGGGAACATGTGCTGGTCTCATTCTACTCGCCACCACCATCGTCGATGGTAAACCCGATCAGGTAGCCCTTGGCGCGCTTAACGTCGAAGTGACTCGCAACGCGTTTGGTCGCCAGCTCGATCTGTTCACGGCTCCAGTGCCGTTTCCGTGGTTACGCGGCGATCCGTTCGAAACCGTGTTTATCCGAGCTCCCGTAGTTACCAAAGTGGGAGATGGTGTCGATGTCCTCGCCACTGTGGACCGTCACGGTCACTCGGTGGTGGTAGGTGTACGCCAGGGTCGAGTATTGGGTACGAGCTTCCACCCGGAGCTTGCCGGCGATTACCGGTTCCACCGGTGGTTTCTTAGTGAGTTTGTGGTGGGTGACTCGGCATCGTCCGCAGCATAATAATATACGATTCATTTTTTTTCTTAGGTGGTGTTTGTGTAACCCCGATTGGGGTGAAAAATTGACTCTTATTTCAGGAGTCCCGTAAATTGTTGACGTGACTCATTTAGGCCATGAGTCGAAATTTTTCAAAAAAACGTGGGGTCACGTGAGTCGCCACGTGAGTCGCCGTTGACTCGCAATTGACTGGTGACTCGCGGTGACTCACACGACTAGAGATGACTTTGAGTCAACCACTTTAAAAAAATGTATCCGTCTATTACTATCCCCGCAGCAGCAGCAGCAGCAGCAGCGCTAGCGTCGCCAACGCAATCAAACTAGCATCCTCGATCCGAGCTCCCGTCGGCACCTCAAGCCGTGAGTCAAACATCTGGGCCACCGAGTCAATGCCCGCCAAATTGACGGCATCAGCAGCAAATGCTCGAGCGTAATCGCGGTAATTACCCAATAATACAAGCACATCACCTTTGGTTGCTCCCAGGAATTGCGGAAGGTGACTATAATCGGCATTACCTTCACTCTTTTGGAAATAATCATCACAATTGACAAATACCGATCCCAGGTAACCTTCCGGTACCAGCAGCTCAGTAAACACTTGACTAAGACGCTGACACACTCGAGTATAGTAGCCGTAACTCAGTTTATTACCCACCACTCCATAAGCGACATCAGGAGCCACGATTTGCCGGTTCTTCATGTCAACAGTTACTCGACTATGAACGGGGATCTCGCGAGACTCGGCGAGCTCCACCGGTTCATCCAACCCCACATTAACGTACTTAGTGACATTAAGCTTACGTTTAGCCTTTTCCTTCTTACCTTTCTTCATCACTTCGGGAGTATGCTTCGCAATGGCAATCCCCTCCCGAAAGTCACGATCGACGTGGTTATTGGCCATAAACGGTAACAGGGTAAGCTTAGGAAGCTTCGCCGCATGTTTAAACTTAGTGGCCACTTCGGGGAAGGCACTATGAGCAAATACCGACTTTAGGAGGTAAGGAGGGGTGACAAAGTATTGTAAGAGACCAGCAACCACTACGGCATCATTCATGGTGGTAGGAGCTTCAGGTTGGGGTTCGAGATCATCGTCGAATGTCTTTTTCCCTCCAACCACAGTTTCGGTGACTTCGGGGACATCCAACACCACGATTTCTCCAACTTGGTATAAGGTAGCCGCTCGAGCGATCTCGTTGATGATGGCGGTTTGTTGCTGGAGATTGCCAGCATTCTTACCGCTAATTACCGTCAGGGGAATACATAAGGATATGCGAAGTTTGGTGGGAGTCTTTGTCGGTTTTTTCG
Organism: Diutina pseudorugosa; assembly: GCA_030580175.1. Classification (NCBI taxonomy): domain Eukaryota; kingdom Fungi; phylum Ascomycota; class Pichiomycetes; order Serinales; family Debaryomycetaceae; genus Diutina; species Diutina pseudorugosa. Next base: position 84,679 of record JAKTSL010000051.1, on the reverse strand, counting down.
TCGGCGTGGCCTCGACGTCGTCGGCTTTCCGCTTGGCCATGATATATAGGGATGCGATGAGATGGGGTGAGATGCGATTGTAGGCAACCGTCAAAATAACCCACGAACTTTACTATTAAAGTGTGAAACCGTTGGTAGTTAGTTAGTGTGTGTTAGTTCTCTGATGGCAAATCACTTTTGCTAAATGGATCATCCCTTCGACCATTACTTGATTATTGTATAAGAGATTACTGTCAGCTTTACATCAATAATCGTAGCATAAATCGTTTTGTATCACAAAGTCTACCTATTACTAGTGGTCAGACTAGAGTTTGGGTATTACCATCACCAAAGATGAATTTAGCTTGGTTTGTCACAAATTGTGTAAATATTACAGAACCCTATATCACCCACCAATACTAGTAACTATACCACCAAGTTCGATTCCAACCACCACCACCAATTTAACCATTAAACCACCACAAATCTACACTTACTACCACAAAAACACCATCTCCATCACTACCACAATATTATCATCATTAAACTCTTTACAAACCCATATAACACCTCTAGTTGTTGTAGTCAAGTAATGCCTAATGGTCCCGATAAGCGAGGGTCTAATTCATGTGCCCGTCAAGGGCCTCTACGCAAGCTTGCGTCGTCACCAACTTCACAAGTGGTATGGGCAATGGCTGCTGCCAAATATAGTCGTCACTGAGTTAACCGATGGTAATGCTGTCGGCACATTGGCATGCCGCACCAGCCGACGTCTCTCCTATTACTCACAACCGACAGACACTGAGCGGAATGCAAACACGGTTGGTGCACGCACCATTCAGCATGAGCCCTACCTCCGAAAGATATAGCAGCATCACCGTTGACAGAACGATCAAACTATATTGACACCAAAATACGAGCAAGATACCACTCAATCTTGGGGATTATATCATCTACTATTAAAGACTTAGTAACTCTGAGGATATCTCGTATTCTCTGGTGGTGCCTGGCTAAGGGGACAATTTAGCCGTGGGGTTTGTCGAGCCATTTACGGCACTAGACGGCACCTACGCGTGTCCTGTACTTGACGACACACACGCGCATCCTGTATCTGACGTGTCCCCTACTCCTGCGAAACAATGTCCCGGTTAGTGGGCGGGGCTCGTAACAAAAATTTACAAACACACCTTGTAACACAGAGCCGATCCCACCTAAATTTAGCCTCTGGCGATTTTCCAACGCGCTCTTTGTTACCAACTTTTCACAATCCCGCCACCTCTCCAAAGCCAAAGCCAAAGCTAAGCTACTTAAGCTACGAGAACATTTCCATCATCAATTATCACCTCAATTACTCCACAACAACTACTCCACAACAATTACTTCAACATTCATCACGAGAATTACAACATTCACATCAACATTCATTGATACGATCACAACAAGAACCACATCAAGAACCTTCCCAATCATCACAACAATCACACCATACTAACTATACGATTACAAGCCTTATTCCTAACCTACAGGCTATTTCCTCATTACAACGATAAAGGCTATTTCCCTAGCCTAACCGATACTGGCTTTATTCCTATCCAACCGATACAGGCTGTTTCCTAGTCTCGCACCAAAAAAGAAAGCTCCACGTCCCCTCACCCTTTTTCCCTCCCCTCTCGTGGTGGACGCGCGCACAAAAATTTCTGGCGAGCCAACACACACGTTTAGGTTCGCTGTCGCCAGTTCGTGTGTTTGTCACTGCGTGGTATATCCCCATTCCCCCTCCTCCTCCTGTCCCGACCGACCCGGCGAGAAAACCACCAGTTTAACTACCTCCTCCCTTTACCTCGACGTGGCGTGATCCCGTGTGGTTGTTGTCCCGATCCTGTTTATCTTTTCCCCCCGTTCGGAGACCTAACCACTTACTTTCCCCACCACCACCGTAAGCGTGGCTGATCTCGTCGTTCAGTGTGTCTGTTTACCTGCTGGCCTCCTTCCCTTTGGCCTCTTCCCTCCCCTAAAAGACGCCTGTCACCGTTCCCCAAATCGGCGTGTGTGCTTCGCCGTCCCCCTAACCGCCAAACCACGTCGTACTCGGCTTCTCCGTCGCCTCTATGCTTCAACTCCCCCCGGGGGTGGCCGTCAGCGATCATCAGCAATCGGCCCCCGCCCGCACCCACTCGCCGATGCCCGACCCCCAGCGCCAGCTGCCCCAGCCGCTGCCGATGCTGCTGCTGCTGGGGCTGCTGTTCTACTTCCAGCACGCTCGCTCCCATCTGCAAACCCACGCTCTCTCGCCGCTGCTGCGTCAGCTGGCACTGCCGAGCTCGTTCCAGCCCATTCGTCACGACCGGCCGCCGCTGCTGTGGACCCAGCTCATCCCCCCCATGCCTAACCCGTCGCCGCTGGCCCCAGTACCACCACCAGCAGCAGCACCGTCATCATCAGCTGCCGCGCCAGCAGCTCCCATGGACGACTTTGACTTTGGCACCACGCCGCTGCCACCACAAGCGCGAGCCCTGCATCGCCACCTGATGGCCATTCTGCCCATTGCTCCCACCATCACCGCCACCGACGACCCCCTTGCTCCCAGCGAAGCCCATACTCGCAAACCGGTGAGCCAGCCCTACGGGTTCCAGTTTTATACTACTCCCGCTGATCGACCAGCTCCAGCAGCACCAGCACCCCCGCGGACATCGCTGGCAGCTCCGTTACCACCGCTGCTGTCGCGACCGCGCCAGCTTCTGAACCCGAACCCCAAGATCCACATCCACAAACCGACGCTGTCGCTGCTGGTACCGACCCAGTCGTCGTCAACGCTTACCACCACCAACAACAACACCCAGTCCAGTTGGCTGGAACGACTGACACCGGGGCCCGACGCCACCACGGCTACTACCGCCGCCACCAGCGACACGCTGCGGGATACGCTGCGGGAAGCGATCAAGGACCCCGGACAGCGACCGCCGATGCTCGTGCCCCAATCGTCGCTGAGCGTGGTGCCGCAGTTGTTGCCGCCGTCGCAAACCACCACCGGAGCCCCCACCACCACCAACAACTCCTCCACCTCCATCAACACCACCACCACCTCGCGGCGACGCCTGGTGCGGAAAAAGCTGCGCAAAGTGTGTCATGCCTGTAAAGGCGAGATCACCGGCCAGTTCGTGCGGGCGCTTAATCTCCCGTTCCACGTCGATTGTTTCTGCTGTCATCAGTGCAACAAGCCGTGTCTGGCCAAGTTCTTCCCCTACGAGCTTACTCCCGGCGACGAGCTGCTGCTTGTCGCTCTCTGCGAGTACGACTACTTTAAGCGGCTTGATCTCATCTGCTTCACCTGTAATAAGGCGTTGCGTGGTCCCTACATCACCGCCTTGGGCAACAAGTATCACTTGGAACACTTTAAGTGTGCCGTGTGCCAAAAAGTGTTTGAGGCCGACGAGCTGTACTACGAACACGACAACAACATCTACTGCCACTTCCACTACCTGCGCCAGTTTGCCGCTAAATGTGAAGGGTGCCATCTGAGCATCGTCAAGCAGTTTGTCGAGTTATATCGCGGTGGTCGCAACCAACAGTGGCACCCCGAGTGCTACATGGTGCACAAGTTCTGGAACGTGCTGATCGACACCGACCAGGTGGGGCTTAAGCAAAAGTACGGGCTTCTCCACCCGCAACAGGTGCTTAATGATCTTAAACAGGGTACTGCCAACGATGACGACCCCAAGTTGTTGTACGCCATCGAGCTGCAAATCGAGATTGTCGTCATGCAGTGTTGGTTAACTCTTTCTGGTTACGAAGAGGCCACCGCCGCCAACATCCTGGATATGTTGCTTAACGCCCACATTTCCAACCAGGCCCAGGGGATCTTGGCTACCGGTAAACTTATCCTTAATGTCGAGATCTTGTTTCGCGCCATGGACAAAGTGCTTGCCATCCAGCTGCTGGAACGAGTGCAGCAAGCTATCGAGCCGCTGCTGGATCTGGACGATGACCAGTTACCGTTCCAACAACTCCGCAAGGAACCAAGAAACATCCTGGGGAAAATCATGAGTTACTTGGCCATTCTCCGCAAATCAGTCCACATTTCTCAGCTGGGAACCCTTTCGACCGAGCTCTTACTGGTGATTACTGGGTGCGCCCACTACCTCAAGTTGCTCATCCGCACCGGGTTGTACAATGCTCTCATTGTCAACCGCATGCTTGGTCTGACCGAGGCCATCGACGCGTTCTTAGGAGTGATGCGGGGCCACGAAACGTTATCTGATGACGTCGGCGATCGCGTTAATCTGCCGGTGGACGATTCCAAGCTTAGCTATATCGCCCAGAAGCTCGCCGTGCCGGCTAATCTGACCGATGCCTGTGTTCTGTGCCAAAAGCTGATTGAAAAGCTGTGTATTCGTCACCGGGAACACAATAAACGGTGGCACCCCCAGTGCTTCAACTGTGGCAACTGTCACCGTGCCATTACCAGTCTGGAGTACGCGCTGGCGGGCTATGATACTGCGGCGCTGGTGGCTCTTTGTCGCAACTGTGTTGAGGAACATACTGGGGGCTTTGATCGTGTTACTGATCTCGAACAGTTGGTGTATTTACTCAAAATCGCCCTTGCTCGTCTGCGAGCGGCAATGAAGGTTAACTTTGGCGGCATTGCTGCCGAACAACAACGAGTATTGCGGCAATTGCTGGTGCTGAAACGGGGCGACGAAGCCGTCGAAGGCTACACCAAGACTCTCGACGACGTCACTCGTCTTCGTGCTCGTCGCCAATCGCATAAGCTTTCGGGTCTGATCAAACAGAACGCCCGTCGCTCGGTGATCGTTGAGGCTCCCGAAGCCGATAAGGCCAAGCGCGACCAGGACGACGAGCTTCTGGTATCGGAATTGGGCCAAGGGCAACGCAAACAACTGCAAACGCTGTTGCTTCTGTATAACGCCCTTACCCCTGAAGACGACCAGTTTAACCTCAAGGGTAAGCCCGTTCTCAAGATCCGTGAAGAAAAGGGTACTCATCAAGCCCACTTGGACCGCACCACCGATATGCTCAAGAACGAAAAGCTGTTGACGTTGGACGATATCCCTCGTATCGTCGCCGCCGAACAGGCTCGCGAGCAACGGCCCAACGCCTACAAGCACCACAACTCGTTGTACCAGCGGCTGAAGCCCCTTAAGCCAGTACGAGCTCATCTGGGCAAGGACCAGATCAGTCCCACGCTGCATCTTAACGAGATCTTGGGCCAGGAACTGGAACCAGCGGTGCCCGAAGCCCCCGCGGCCAAGAAGCGCACCTACTATTCCGAATTGCTGAAGGAGGAACACTTTGTCATGCGCCACATTGCCATCGAGGCGTTTTGCCACCTGTTTGGCACGCTGCGGGATGAATTGTTACCGATAATTCAGACCAAGAAGCCGCAAACGTTCTGGGATAAGTTGCGGTTTGGTGCCGAAAAGACCCCTAAGGATAACGGGGTATTTGCCGTCGAACTCGTCGATTTAACCAAGAAGTACGGTACCGACTCCGACTTGGGGGTGGGACCGTGTAAGCTCCGCATCCCCATCTTTGTTGATGACCTCATCCTGGCGTTAAAGCAAAAGGATATGCTGGTGGAAGGGATCTTCCGGCTTAACGGTAACATCAAGAAGTTGCGGGAATTGACCGAAGCCATCAACAAGCTGCCGGAACGCCTGCCCGACTTTGCCAACCAGAACGCCGTCCAACTAGCGGCGTTGATGAAGAAGTGGTTACGGGAATTGCCCAACCCCTTACTCACGTTTGGTCTCTACGACTTGTGGATATCGTCACAACATCAAGCCAGTGCCGGGTTGCGCAAGCGGGTGCTTCAATTGTGCTATTGTATGTTGCCGCGCAGCCACCGCAACCTCGTGGAAGTGTTGTTGTACTTCTTTTCCTGGGTGGCGCTGTTTGCCGAGATCGACGAGGAGACGGGGCTGAAGATGGACATCCACAACTTGGCCACGGTGATTGCCCCCAACGTGCTCTTTGCCAAGCCAGCGGCGGGTCTGCTGCCCGAGGACGGCATCCACGTGCGGGGCGAAGGGTTCTTTTATGCCATCGAGGTGCTTAACCAGATGATCGAGCAACACGAAGAGTTACTGATCGTGCCCCACGACTTGATGACGTTCTACGACAAGTGCGGCTTTGACAAGCACGAAACGTTATCGACCAAGGAGATCTGTGCTCGTATAGACAAGACGTTAAAGGAGCATCCTAAACCGTTCGAGCGCACCGTCCTGTTGTTAGCGCAAGAGGACGACAGCTACGACGACTTTCCCGAGGTCCACCTGAACTACGTGCTTCGGGGTAACACCCAGCGTGTGGAACAGAGCACCGAGGGATGAATGTATTAATAGCAACGACTAATGACATAGACCAATTGTAGAGAAATCGAGGGTGTTTAGCCCAGCGACAAAATGATAGTTAGAGCTTTTCAAGCTTAAAAAGTCAAAAAGATGATTCTGCCCGGGCTCGATCCGGGGACCTCATGCGTGTGAAGCATGCGTCATAACCAACTAGACTACAGAACCTTGTTGAAAAAAGTTGACATTAGGTGAATGACACCCGGCTGGATCTAAGGTGAATATCGGCGTTTGGACACATTTCCATTCATTTATGAGGGTATTTTGGGTACAAGCGCAGTTCGGTGCAGATCAGAAACCATATCGACTAATAAACTGACCGATATCATTGTTCAGTAGGCTAAGTTTTGTACTTTGACTATAATGACAAGTAGTAAGCCGTTCAACGTCAATTCTCCTCGTAACAAAGTCGTAAATCCACCAATCAATCGATAACCAACAGTAATGACATCAAACTACCGCAAAAAACCCGTTCAACGGACAGTAAACACTGGCGAATTATACATTATCTCATGTCAATCCGTAGGTACGGCGCGCAATTTCGATAGACAGCAATCTTAAGTCGAAAAAAACACCACCAGCGGGTAAACCAAGTGGTTAAGCATAACAAGGCCAACCCATCAACAATTACGAACTTCACGAAAAGAAAATAAAGTAAAACATTGAAACACAATCAAAACGTTACACTTCACAAAATTGTTTCATCACATGGTCGAATACTTTGTTAACTGTCAACGTTATCCATCATCTCCATTATTCACAACTCCGTTCAACCGGAATGTACCCTATGCTCTGATGTCATGCCGCTAATGTTTACCCAGGGGCTGAGTCACAAATGTATGTCTCACTATTCGACCAGACCAGCACGTGTCGATAATTCCACCAAAAACCCACGAAAATCCACCAAAACCACCACCACCACAAAACACGACACGCCAGTTTATCCTAGGTCATCATTTTCCTCAAATTAGCTCACCAATATCCCCATAACCTGGTGTTTGTTAATGTCTCACATTGACGCATGACAATCACGTTTTTTGTGTCGTCTTTTTTATCCACTCAATTTAATCGTTTCTTTTAATCACCCTTCTACAACCTTCTACTCCCCCCTCGATCGTCGAGACAAAAAGACCACTTACCTTGCCACCTTTCTTAGGTGTTGATGAACCACTGAACTTCCTCTGGCCCACATCCCATGCCTCCGTCACCTCCGTTCCCCGCAACGGACGCTTATGAAGGCACGGCCACTTCCAGTGGGCCTCCCCACCGTCCAGCGTCATATAACCATTCCCAAACCACTCCCAACCCTGCTCCCGGTCCCGGTTCGCTTGGGGGAGAAGTTAGCGACGTGGTGGCGTTGACTGAAGCCATCCGACTGCTTGTGGCAATTAACAAACGGCAAAACGCCATTCTCGAGCTGTTTCTCTCGTCGCTCCCTTCCACCCAACCATCAGATACGTTGTTAGAATCCAGTACTGATGATAACGTCGCTGGTGACTCGGATACCAAGCTTGCTGCTGCTGTGGACAATAACAATAACCAAAACCAGAACAATCCCCACGAGACTACCTACATCGAACAGTGGATCGACAAAGTGAATCTGTGTGAACAAGAGTAACTGACAATTGGTGACCCCACAGGGAGTTTTAGTGTTAATTGCTCGCTTCGAGGGTTTCGCCGAAAGGAAGCTAAATGCTACTGTTCCCCACTCCCTCCCCACTCCCCTAGGTTGACAAATGTCGTGACGATTGTCTCCGTCGGGGAATACGGTGATTGTCCCGTATTTGGCGCTACTTTGTTGTGGTGCCCTCTTGTTTCGCGGTCGCTGACGAGATCACCCATGATCAATGAAATTTCCTCATTGGGAAGTCGACTGAACAATACGAAATAAAAATAGGAGCAAGTGACCCGTATGGTGAGCGCCGTACACAAACGCAACCCCCCCACTCAATGGGTTGTATTTCACTCATTTCCCAAAACTAACGATGTACTATAATGACGAGCCCAGCCGGCATCGCCGTTGACAAGCTTTGCTCGCGTCTTTTGCTACCTCCGACAATAATTAACCGAAATGATATGACAATGAACAACAATGAACAATTACCCATCGATCTTAGTAAATACTTCCAACCCTAAATTTAACTTTAGCGAACGGCTGGTTTACGGGCCAAGCATCGTTCGCTTGATCCGATGGCATCATCGTATCTCGATGAAATTGGAGTTATCGCCGTGAGCCGCACGCACCCGCACGGTATTCGGTTCTGTGTTCTGTCTCCGTCGATTTATCCCTGATTGGCTCGAACCTAAGCCCTTAACGCCTTTGCCAAATTGTGACGCAAACGGGACAATTGCTTAGTGGAAATCACTGCATTTGTGTGCTGACCACTCACGATCATGAAGATTGCCGTGGGCCAGCTCTGTTCGCTGCTGAACCCCATTGCCAATGCTCGAGTGGTAACCAAGCTTATGGACCGAGCGGTACGGGCCCACGCCCAGGTATTGTTCTTACCCGAAGCTAGTGACTACCTTGGTCGCAACGCCGCTCATCTGATTACCTTGGCTCAGCACCTGGCGTCGTTTGTGGAAACGGTACGTCGTCATTTACGCAGCCTAAACAGTGATATGAGAGTATCCATTGGCGTCCACGAACCGGGAGCTACGGCTGATGCTCGAATCAAGAACGTCCACCTTTGGATTGAGCCTGATGGTACTATAGCTCATAGTTACCAAAAGATTCACTTATATGATGTTAACGTCCCCAACGGACCGATATTGATGGAATCGAAAGCGGTGGAACCAGGCACCACCTTAGTAAAACCATTCCCAGTGGCCAACACTCCATTCTCCTTAGGACTTGCGGTCTGTTACGATATTCGCTTTCCTGAAGTCGCCCTTACTTTACGCCAACACGGAGCCAACATCATCACTTTTCCCTCAGCATTCACCACAGTAACGGGCAAAGCCCACTGGCAATCGTTGGGCAAGGCCCGGGCCCTCGACTCGCAACTGTACGTGGTGATGGCGGCCCAGTGCGGGGTGCATGACGTCGACGTCGCCGTCGGAGAACCCCACGCACCCTCCCTGGTTCGAGAACCCCCCCTGCTGCTGGGGAACAAGCGCCAGTCGTATGGCAACTCGCTTATTGTTGGTCCCTGGGGAGAAGTCGTCGCTGAAGCTAAATGCTATGATGATGACTTGTCCATGGACATTGATGATGATGGTGATTATTATCAACTCGTAGTTGCCGATTTGGATCACGACCATCTAACCACCGTGCGTACCAATATGCCGTTGCTCGATCACCGTCGCAAATTTACCATTTCGTAGCAAAAGTACGAGAGTACGAGTCAATTCAATCCCCAGCCAAAATAATAATAATAAAATTATGTTTCCTCCCTTTGTCAAAATTCCATTTACCCTGCACCTAACGGTGACAAGGCGAGCGGTAGCCTGTCGTCGCCAAGTGGAGAATAGCGGTCGACAGACGAATCCATGCCCCGATACGGCAATCGATTCACTTTGACTAAGCGACATTTTTTTTTTTGCTCGATGGGGTATGTTTGAGCCCGGGCCCGATGCTGCCCGCCATCTTCACCGGCATTGCTTTACGAGGCTAATGAACCTAGTGCAACCACCGACACCTGCCTAATCGGGGCAATGCAGCGAGGTGCGCCACGCATACCCATGCACGGCGCTGCACCCTGTTTGTAGTAGGGCATTTGCACCCATTGATGGATGACTCCCACGGTTTATAAAAGCCTTGGGGGTGCCCATTGCTTTCTTATCTCAAACCACAACAGCCACTCACCATGAGATTCGGGTTTATCGAGCTGGTGCTCCTCCTCGTGTTCGCGGCGTTCACCTTCGGTCTCCCCGTACAAAAGGAAGACGAACTCACCTTCCTCAACGACTTATTTGCCCGTGATGTCGGCGCTGCCATCCCTCAAGAAATGGAAGTGCAATGGGCTAACTTGGAACGCGGTATCGAAGAAGGTCTCTACGATGCTGACATCCTCGACAAGCGGGAAGTCAAGATTTTGACTGACCTCATGTTGTCGATGAACAAGACCGGGGCCGGGGTGCAATTATTCAAGGGCTTCTGCACCAACCCGTTGACTCAGGGTACCACCATTCAGGCGGTGGTATCGTTCATTAAGACCCAGGACTTGGGCAAGTTGTTGAAGGCAGCCTCGGACCTGGGGTTGGCTACTGATATCGTGTTGATGCTCTTTACTCACATGGAAGCCTTCAAGGGGCTTGTCAAGGTGGCCAAGCAATTGTTCACCCAGGGCATCATCAAGTTCAAGCGGGACGTGTTCACCAAGCGTGACGGTATTGCCAAGCGGGGGATCTTTGACTCCATCTGGAATGGTATCACCGGTATCTTTGGCTGGGGTCTGTCGTCGTCGTCGTCACAACAACAACAGCAACAACAACAACCCAAGCCCACTTCGACTGCTACTACTCAACAACAGCAACAACAACAACAACTGCAAAAGCTGGGATCTCCCACCACTCCTGCCACTCCTAACCCCAGCCAATTCGGCCTGGCTGCTCCCAGACCTAGTGGGTCTGCGATCACCGACTTGGGCGAACTGAAGATTACTGCTTCTGCTGTTCCTGCCCAAGGGCTGGTGCTGCTGGGGATCTCCGTGGCTGCTCCCGACTCGGCCCAAGTGGCTCAACAAGCCTCGGCTCTTGCCACCGCTGCTTCGGTCAACACCAACGCTCCCTTGGCTACTTTCGACGCTAACGCCATCCCCACTGGTGACCTGGCTGCTGCTGATGCCATCAAGATGTTCAACTCGTTGCAAGGCAACAACCCTGCTCCTGCTACCGTTACTCACCTGGGTGGTGTCTACACTGTGGCTCCCGCTGGTATCTTTGGTAACATCATTGGTGGTGTTATTAGCGGTGTTGGTCAAGTCGTTGGTGGTGTGGTTAGTGGTGTGGGTCAAGTTGTCGGTGGTATCTTTGATGGTGTCAACCAAGTGGTTACCGGTGTCACCAAGACGTTGTTTGACATCTTGGACAACGCGCAAAAGACGTTGTTTACCGGGTTGCTCAACGCCATCAACTTGGCGGGGTCGTTCGACGACATTTGCGTGTCGTTGCAAAAGTCCGGGTTGGGGGTGCTGGTTGCCCACTCGTTGTTCTCGGACAACGGCATGCAAGACTTTGCCGTCAAGACGGTGAAGCTGGCGGTGGAACAGGACGCTCTTACCTTGCTGAGATTGCTCTCGGCGTTGCTGTCGCTGGGGATTGTGTCCAAGGTCATCACCGATCTCTTCACCAACTCCAAGAACAGCTCCATCACCTTTTCGTTCTTTGTCCAGGTGTTGTTCAACTTCAAGTCGATTTTCTTCTCGTAAATTCCCTAGTTTTTATTTGTTTGTTTTATAGTCATGATCGCCTCGATGGCAATACATACCCCGAAAGGATCTTGCAGCGTAGCGGTTAAGGTTATTTAGCCTTTGTGTCACTCAATTACGACAGAATTAACCTTATGGTTCATTAATACAGTAATGGTGGATTGGACCGATATTCCCGGAGTTTGGGGATATGATCAGGCTAACGTTAGATTAAATACTCAAGTTAACCAAACTTCTGGGGATAGCATCTGGTAATGTAAAGTAATCAAGTTGAACCAACTATCATCATGTTGCAGGTCTGAGGGTATATCGACATATATGAGTTAATAAGTATGTGAAGCCGAACAATATTAACACTTCACCAAGCAAGTAAGAAGGCTAAGGTGATTGTAACGAACGAATAGCACCTATCAAAGGATAAATTGATGGAAAGGAGTCGATATCACTAGATGGGGTAGTCGATGTCAACGTGAAAGCCATCACTTTGAATCACCAAGCTGAAATAAGGGTTGGACGTGAAATGGTCCTAATGAACAGTTAGTGGTGTATAATCAAAATCACCAGGCAATTGATAAGTTCTAAGAGCTATAGCCCCAAGGGTTGGTGGGATAGGAGCCAAGTCTAGCAAGGTAGTCACCATGACCCGATTGAACCGATCAATTGGTCACGACAGTCTATTATTTCATTTATTGGTATACTCACCTTGTAAAGGTTGTCTCACGTCATTGATGTACGATGATGGCACCGTGCGTTGATGGTCTTCGAGAATGTTCACCGAGACCAGGCTTCCGATCTCGCACTACTTACATCACCCCACACCCCGACACTTACTCGTCTTTATTATGATCATATACCATGGAATAACATTGTAACCGACACCACCACTACCCAAATCCCATGATCCCTACACATTTAAAACGATTTCCCTACATTACCCACCTAATCGGTAATCAATCTCTCTTTAATCTGAAATATTCCCAATTTTTTGGTTAGTAATCGGTTAGCTCGGGTTCTGTCAACTGTCATTATCCGATCGCTTCGGTAACTGGTAGCGACTCTCTAACATTCGGTGGGGGTGGCGTGTTGCTATCCTGCACACTGCCATCCGCACTTTTTCCACCAGTGAAAAATTGTTTCCCACCTCCTACCGTCTTCACCACCATGGATAACGCAAAGAGCTTTATCGCCAAGAACAAGACGGCGATCACCGTCACGGCGTTGGCGCTGATTGCCGCCGTGTCTGCGTACTACGTCTATTCCCAGTCCAACGGCAGCCAGCCGCCGCCATTGGCCCCCGAGGACGACTCCGCCGCTAAGAAGAAGAAGAAGAACAAGAAGAAGAAGCTGGCCAAGAGCGCCCTGCCCGAACCCGCTGCTGGCGCTAGTGGAGCTGCTGCTACCACTACCGATGCCACCAAGAAGGAACGGGTGTACCCCGTTGACGCTAAGGGACTCCCGGTGTTGACCAATGACGTCATCGACGGGTTGTCGGATCAAGACCGAGATGCGTGGGCGTTAGCCCTCAAGGAGGACGGCAACTCCGAGTTCAAGCACAAGCGCTACGACGAAGCCATTGCCTACTACACCGCGGCGCTCCAGTTGAAGCAAGACCCCATCTTCTACTCCAACCGGCTGGCGTGCTACGCTGCCCTCGAGGACCACGAAAACGTCATCAAGGATACCACGGCCGCCATCAAGTTGAAGCCCGACTACACCAAGTGCGTGTTGCGCCGGGCCAACTCCTACGAGATCCTCGAAAAGTACGAGGACTCGATGTTCGACTTGACGGCGTTGACCATCTACGGCGGCTTCTCCAACAAGCTGATCGAGCAGGTGTTGGAGCGGGTGTTGAAGAAGCACTCGATCAAGATCGTCGAGCTGGCCCCCAAGGAATTGCAGCTCCCCTCCGCCGCTACCATCGGCTCGTTCTTCGGCGCCTTTGTCGAGGAAACCCTGCCCGAAGGCATCAGCGCCGACTCTGAGGGTGGTGCCAAGTACATGTACCAGGCGTTGCAAGCCATCAACGGCAACACCGTCGACGGCTACGACGAGGCCGACACCTTGATCAACCAGGCGGTGGAAGCGTTCAAGGACACCAAGCCCCAAGATGCCGACGCCGGCGTCGCCGCCGTGGCCCTCGAGTACTCGGCCGCATTCAAGTTCTTGAAGAACGACTCGGCTGCCGCTGCCGTCGACATCCAGGCCGCCATTGACCTCAAGCCCCGTCCCCGGTCGTACGTGTTCCGGGCCCTCATTAACGCCGATAAGCTGAGCTACAAGGAAGCCCTCGAGGACTTTAAGCGCGCCGAAGACTTGGACCCCAAGTGTCTGGACATTTTCTACCACCTCGGGCAGCTCTACTACTTGACGGGCGACTTGGCCAACGCCGAGACCCAGTTCACCAAGGCCCGCGAACTCAACCCCAAGAACGTCTACGCCTACATCCAGTTGGCGTGCATCACCTACAAGAACGGCAACATCGACCTTGCCAACGAAAAATTCACCGAGGCTAAGCTCAAGTTTGCCACCGCTCCCGAAGTGCCCAACTACTACGGGGAAATCCTCGCCGACCGCGGCGACATCCCCGCCGCCTGCAACCAGTTCGACATTGCCGCTCGCTTGCAGGAGCTGTTGCCGGTGTTCAGTGTCGGCGCTCTCCCCTTGATCAACAAGGCCACCTGCTTGTCGCGGGAAAACCTCGAACGCATCGACGAGGCCGAAGAGTTGTTGGTGAAGGCGTGTGAATTGGACCCCAAGTCGGAGTTGGCCCGCATCTCGTTGGCGCAAATCAAGTTGCAAAAGGACCAAGTCGACGAAGCCATCACCTTGTTCGAAGAGCTGTCGCGGTTGGCGCGGTCGTTCGAAGAAAAGGTGCAAGCGACGTCGTTTGCCGAAGCCACCAAGATGCAAAAGCGTATCAAGAATGACCCCGTGTTGACCCAGAAGATCGCCGAAGTGATGCGGGAATCGGGCATTCAGATGTAATGCGTAATGTCAATGTATATAGCCAGAAAAAGGTCCAGTGTTAGAATGTCGACGAAACAATCAGAATCACCACCAGTAGCTTTCATGACTTTGAAGTAACAGTGACCATACTTGGGAGCAATAATGCTCAAACCCGAAAGTGTCATAACCTAGTGATAACGCAAGCGACATCCGTGGAAAAGCTCCCGTCGACAAGTTTGCTCTTAAAAGGGATATGGTCCGCATCAGGAATATCCCTAGTTTATTCGTTCTAGGATTACTCAAGATGTTGTCAAGTGAACAATGAGAATATTCGTCTTGAATATTTTAGAATACACATGTCATCAACAATGACTAAACTACGACATTGACAATATTTACGAGACAAAATTCCATAAATGATGAGAGTCAAACAAATACCACTATCCTTTGGTGTGAAGGGGCTAGTATTGCTATCGGTAGTTAGCCCCGTTTTCAAATTAACCCCAGAGTTGTCAGCTGAGACTACTAGGTTATCCATCTGAAAAAGTCTTTCTTTGCCGTTTCTTTTTCACGTCATGAGCTGCATTTAGTCCATGCACTTAAGCAGGACCCCAGTGTCGATCTGCTGATGCCGTTGTTGCATTGGGTAACTAGAAGCGTGAGACAGCGTCAAGGGGCGATGTCGGTGGGCCAATAATCGTTGTCGGGGTCATATTTAAGTGTTTTTTGGAGCAGGTTTTCATGGCCATGTCTCGTCCCGTATCTCCAACCCACTCAGATCTTACGGATACGACAAATCACTACCGTTTTAAGGTGACTCGTTCGCCTAAATTTGAGAAAATCTTGGAAAATCTCGCAAACGAAGATGATCGTCGTATTTTGACAGAGTTCATCGAGGCGATGGAAATTTTCAAGCGAGACTATTTGCAAGCATTACGATCGAATTCGAATACTACCGACATCCTCACCGATTTAAATAACCTCAAACGGTTAGTGGAACGGTTTCCGGGACTTACTTCTGAAGATCTTGTCAGATTAACCCTCGTCCACCTCGATGCCCAACGACAAAACGATCGGGAAACGCAAATGATCAACGATACCCTTGCTGAAACTCGCAAACGCCTGGACCAAGCCGAGATTGGCAATCTTCTCAAGGAAGCCCATCAAAAGTATGATGCTCTGCACCCCACCATTATGCGTAAAGTCAGAGATACTTACCATAACCTTCAGGGACTTAGTCCAAATGAACTACGAGAGATTGATGATGCTTTTGATAACATGGAACAGGGCGAAAGTGTCATTCACAAGGATTCAGAACAGAGGTTTAAGCGATTGTATCGGGAGAAGATTGGATATTCCAGTATTCCTCGATCACTCGTAATGGAAGCATTAGAGTTGCTTGACGAAGCAAATGATGAATCGGAATGAAAAAAAGGCGTTTATGCCACCTACAAACGAATATACCCCTAATATACCCCCAAAACATCCTCCAATTATTCCGCTAAGCTCTTTTGTTGACCATGCTTGAGTCTGAAGTCTAGGAGAAGTGATTCTTCCCATCAGTTTTGCTTGATTAAAGGCCTTCAGCTTTCAAATTACATTTCAACTGTACAAAAGTCACGGACTTGAAGTTGTACCATAATACGGTACCGGAAGCATCAAATAATACACATTAGAGGCAGCCAAGCTATAACACCTTAACTTGAATTGTAATATAGCCAATCTAATGGATAATACTTTATATGTAAACGTCCCTAAGCTGGGAGAATTGTTTTTGTTTGATTACCAGATTGTTAGTAGAATGCTCCCAAAGCTCAAGAATAATGGTAGGAATTGAATTGAATCAAAAACATCATCCATGTATGATATCACATACAAAATATTATTACATGATATTTCAATTGATTTGGGGTAAGTATTTCAATTGGCGTTGGTGGCTGGTGAAATCTTAGTACCTACGTTAGTTTGCTCACTTATGAATCACACATCAAATCTCCACCAAATCTTATCCAATCAGGCCCAAACTCACACAATACACTTACAGCCACTAAATAAACAACCCCAACCACTTTAAACCACAATTCCCATCCCCTAAACCCACAATCTCCCTTCCTATCCTCAATCGGCGTCGGCCCCTATCCGACTACTTTTTTCGCCACGGTGCGCTCACTCACCTCAACCTACCACACCACGATACGGGCACAACCATGACGACACCAATTGGTACGTAAACCCACCCACACCACCACCGCTACGAGCCATTCCACTCAATAACTCTTTCAAAAACCGATTACTAACATCAAGTGCTTGACCAAGGGACAGGGTTTGTCAAGATCGGCCGCGCCGGGACCAACTTCCCCGACCACACCTTCCCGTCGATCGTGGGACGGCCCATCTTACGGTCAGAAGAACGTAATACCTTGGTGCCTCCTGACGTCGAAATCAAGGATATCATGTGTGGTGACGAAGCCGCTAAGGTGAGACTGTTGTTGGAAGTGAGCTACCCCATGGAAAACGGGATCATCAA
This sequence comes from Diutina pseudorugosa, assembly GCA_030580175.1. Classification (NCBI taxonomy): domain Eukaryota; kingdom Fungi; phylum Ascomycota; class Pichiomycetes; order Serinales; family Debaryomycetaceae; genus Diutina; species Diutina pseudorugosa. The sequence goes on along the minus strand of JAKTSL010000051.1, from coordinate 67,487 downwards.
GAACTGGGAGGACATGGAGCACTTGTGGGACTACTCGTTCTACGAGCGGCTCAAGGCACCTACTCAGGGCCAGAAGGTGTTGTTGACGGAACCGCCGATGAACCCGTTAAAGAACCGGGAGGAAATGGTGCGGATCATGTTTGAAAAGTACCAATTTGATGGTGTCTACGTCGCCATTCAAGCAGTGCTTGCCCTTTACGCTCAGGGGCACACCCTGGGGGTGGTGGTGGACCTGGGGGACGGGGTTACCCACATTGTCCCCGTGTACGAATCAACGGTGCTTAACCACCAAACCACCAGACTTGACGTCGCCGGGAGAGATGTCACCAAGCACCTCATCCTGTTGTTGCTTGGACGTGGGTACGCCTTCAACCGGACCGCCGATTTTGAGACCGTTCGTCAAATTAAGGAGAAGTTGTGTTATGTTTCATACGACCTCAAGTTCGACAAGAAGTTGGCCGACGAGACCACCACCCTCGTCGAACTGTACGAATTGCCTGACGGACGGGTGATCAAGGTGGGCCATGAACGCTACTTGGCTCCCGAATGCTTATTCCAACCTCATCTTGTTGGTAAGGAACTGGTAGGTGTAGGGGAAATGTTGTTCAACACGTTACAGCTGTGTCCCGTCGACACTAGAGCCGACTTGATGAAGGGGATTGTTCTTTCTGGGGGTTCGTCAATGTACCCGGGGCTCCCCTCGAGACTCGAAAAGGAACTCAAGCAATTGTACTTGACTCGAGTATTGGGCAACGACGCCTCCAAGCTCAAGAACATCAAGTTGCGCATCGAAGACCCTCCCAAGAGACGCCACATGGTGTTTATCGGAGGGGCGGTGCTCGCCAACATCATGAAGGACAAGGACCACTTGTGGGTCACCCGCCAGGAGTGGGAGGAACAAGGTGCTCGGGCGTTGGACAAGCTTGGGCCGCGGTAGGCATTATTTCACTTAGACATCCAAAAAATATATTACGAATTGATTGATTGATGTAGTACGACTAAATATGATTTTAGCCCTTTTTTTTATTGGGGTAAAGTGAACAGTTTCTTCTCCATCGGGGGTTACCAGATTGGGGCAATTACCGACGTTGCCACAATCACCATAATTCGCGTCATGTTCACTTACCTGTCACAAGCGGCCACCTGGGCCATGACGTCATCACACCGAGAGGTGCCCACGGGGTACTGTGAGTCTCCCTGTCTCTGTGATTATCACCACTATCATTCGCTTCCAGTGTCAATCAGATCGATAATCTAACCACTAGCGTCTAACGCAGATCATTCCCTTTCTGTATAGGAGCAACCGACAACTACTCGGGAACCTACGCTCAGCCTCGTATCGTCTACTTTGATTCGGGCCGCCCCACCATCGTTCCTTTTAGGCGTGCGATCGAAGCAACGTGGGGTTGTCATGCGGATCAATAAATATCCCCAGGCACGCCCCACGTCAAAGTTGTTTTGCCTCCAACTATACTGAGACATACTCAAATTTACCGTGGTTGTTGCCAATGATTGATTCAGTATCGCTAGCGCTGTGTCCGTCGGACTTTTTGCTTATGCCCAAGATGCCTGAGGAGTTTAGTCTTGGGCTTATCTCGGATGATTGGGACGATAATGGCTACGATGGCGACTCTGATGAATACGACGAAGATTCCGATGATGCCTGTTCGTTGGTGGGACCGGTTAATGGCATTTATCCTCACTACTACTACTATACGTCGCAACCGGACCATCCCATCAGTCGTCACGGCAACCCCAGCATGCTGCTGCTAGAGTCCCAGGACCCGGTGTTTACGCTGCCGCTATCGTTTGACCACCAGCTGGTGACGTCGTAGAACAATTTAGATTATTTTTACTGAGGTTTTGTAATTATATAGGTACTGGATACAATGGAATAAATGGGATTTGTTAGACACATTTACAGTGTAGAAGGTAGTCATCTAAGAAAATCCCGTCCAACGAGCTGAATATTATGGATGAATTATGTCTGTCGTATTCCTTTATAGTATGGCTAAACACTGATCATATCATTAGTTACTAAGTCTTGTGGAAAAGAATCTCCTAAGTCGTTCAAAAGCTTCTTTTACGAGATTGACGTCTACACAATTACAGGGAAAAAGTAAACACCCAATGTTTAAGTCTGAGACAAAAGTTTAGCGATGAACGATCTACCGAGGATTTCTTCTGGTAAAATAATCGCCTGCTGGATTGTCGATAATGCTATGATTGATGAGCCACGCTGCGCAGCAGCTCTTGGACGTGGCTTGCACCACCGTCATCATGTTTGTCAATGACGATAACACCCACTTGAAGCTTTGCGGGTTGGTGATGCTGTGTGACGTTATGAATAATGGTGACGCTTCAGTGGACGTCAGTCTGGGGTTGATGGTGGAGTTGGTGGTGCTGGTGTTAGCCCATGGCACGTTGCTAAAAGAAGTTCAGGCCGAGCGACCAATACGGGGTTTATCTTGAATTCAGGGGTTGTATTGATCCTTGAGTCTTGTCAATTTTATCCGTCCTTGCTACCACAATCAATTGCTCCAAGGTGATGGAGATCATTGCTGGAGTTATGGAACTGGGGCCGTTACTTGTTGGACTCATCAGTTACTTCACTGACATGCCAATTGGCTAGTTAGAGCCGTACAAATGATAATTCGTTATAAGTCGATTATCACAAAATTTTACACCAAAAAAGTCGCCACAAATAGGCTCCCGGGTATCTACCAGTCATGTAGTCACTAATTCATAACAAATAAATTTTCATGTTTTTTTTTGATGTTTGACATCGACGGCTGGGGTTTGGGGTTTTCTGGGATCATCGCGCCTAACCGTAAAATTTGAATTGATGAAGAATGCACCATTAAAGGCGGTAAATGCAAATCTGAAACAACAATTGCATTCACAACGTCTCTATCTTTATAGTAATTGGCTAATAAGCCTCAATTTCAAAAACTTTTTGGAGCCGATCTCATGCGATCTGACGTTTTTTGAGTGGTCGATTTTGCGATTTATTCAGTCGGGTCAAAGGCTTACAGAAACCAAAGCCATCTGCCAAGAAGCCAGCAGTCTGATCTATAAAACCCAAGTATCGCTTTTTTTCATTCGTTGGTCTCGAGCTCGCTATTGCACAGTTTACGTGATTTTGGTGCGACCAACCCCTAGGCCGAATGGGCAAAAATCGACAAATCAACAAATTCCGTCAAATTCCGTCAAACTTTGTCTAGATGAAATGGCCACCGGCTTAAACATAGTAAGCCATCTCAGAGTCGCTACTAGCTAGCGTAAACCGTACTTTTCTCACCATTATATGTGACATTAGTGAAAGACGAGAACACTATTGAGACTAGCCATTGACGCTAGAAGATGCAATCAAAGCGTAATCGCCATTTATCATTGGCATTATGACCAATTGTTATGTAGATCGCTCTCAAAGGCGGGACTTGACTCACGGATTCCGACAGCATCATGTCTCACCACCTTCCATACCATTCTACGTTTACGTTCTCATTCTGTCGTGTATTTGATATGGTATATCATTCGCTCAGGGTGCTATTTACAGGCAACTCACTTGACTTCATTGACCTCGATATCGTTAACGGTTTGTATTCTCCTTACTCCCAGTAACTTTCGGTATAAAGAGTAGGTCTCCTCCGGCGGCGGTATCGACCGCTCGTTGAACATGACACCAATGTTCGACCGCACCCAATGCGTGATGGTTTGGTTGCCAAAGTCAAAGCTGTGGCCGTGGTGATTGCTGAAAGACAACGCTTCCCCTACCACCATCACCGAGTCGACGCGGCTCTCAATTGGGTTCGAACTCAGTCAAAAAGCCAAGCTTCACCGAAAGCAGGCGCACTTCGTGGCCAAAGTCGCGGGCAGCACCAAAGACTAAGAGCTCGATCTGGTTCGTTTGCTCGTTGTACGTAAACTTAGCCCAGCTGAGGTCGATTTGCGATTTCTCGGAAGGAAAGCCACATGATGGTGGTGGCAATGTGGTTACGGGTGTATTGGGTTCGCTTCCACATTACATGGTGCTTTGAGTGAGTGAAGTAGGTTGTGGTAAACACTTCGAGTATCGGTGACAAGTTCAGAAGCGCCTGGTCGAGGTAAAGTTCAAGCACCTCCTTGGCACTATCTTAGAGAGGTTAACGAAAGGGTTGTTGCCGGCGTGCTGGACTCAGGGGTGAGCAGCGGCCACCAACGGGATCACCATGTCCGAAAGCAAATCGCTCTGGTCCCTGAAACAGGTGTCATACACCAGAAAACAAGGATTGTCTGTAGTTATCAGATAACGTGAGCTCATGGCATTGTGTAGTTCATGATATCACTCAATGAAAGGCTTAGGTGGGCTTGTATCATCTGTATTTCAAAGCCCACTCATTGTCCATAGTGCCAATGTGTGGAGTTGCCTGCATATAGTCGCTAAACTCGCAAGTCCCATGAACTTCTGGTCGATAAATGCCAACTCGTTTTTTCATTCTTGATAACCACACGACTTTTTTAAAACCTTGGGTATTGCACTTTCAGGGAACGCAAGTTAACCAAGTTTTCTCGAAGAGAAATGGATCAAAAGGCTGCTTGGCAGTGTCATGTACATTGTAACGGCTGCTGCTTTTCAACTATACCTCAGGACAACTGTGAAACGCAAGACAGGCTGAGCTACTCGACTCGGACATTTAGTCTACGAAAGGCGAGGCCGGGTGATCAAAGATTGGACCCACGTCCAGCTTTGATGGTTGCTTGAGTGGCTCCGACAACTTTTTACTGTCGTCGAATGATAGTTGTGATGAGTATCTACGCCGCAAGAAAGGAAGAGTCTCACTTCTTTAATGCAGCATTTATCAGAAAAGCGTCAAGTTCGGCTTCATCAACCACCGTTTAATCATGGCTTCGTGTTCTTGGTTCGAATGCTCGAGCTTTTGTTCAGTAACCGTAAGTTGCATTTGTAGGGCCAAGTGTTCATTATTGACGACTTCCCAATAGGTGTTTGCGGTCATCAAACTATTGAGCCTCTAAAATTTAACTACGATAAAGTTGAAATGCTATCGTTATTGATGAATGCGAGGAAATGCTATGTAAAATGCTAAATGATACTAAAGACCGGGAGACACCCCGGTGTACGTCCACTCAAGACCACGGATCTTTTGGACCGCCAGGGCCACTATTTGATCGTAGTCATCCAGAGTCAAGTTTCGTCCGCCGTGACGATGGCCAAAGTTAATGGCTTCATGGACAATATCGCGAATCACCGAGTTGGAAATCACTGGGGGACGAAGAAACGCCAGCGCAAGCCCTTGTTCTACCGTCCACCGCACCTCGGGGTTACGCTCAAGCGTACCGCGAAGGAACTCCAATACCAGCGGCGGTACTTTTAATCCTCCGACTCCGTGCGGTTTGAACTTGATGGCATGTTGGGGATTTCGAATGGCTTGGAGTCGGTAACGTGATTCGATATTGGCATAAGGAGGCTGGCCATAAATCATCTGGTATACCATACATCCCATCAGCCACACGTCACTAGGCTTGCCCACCTTCCACTGACCACCAGCTTCACTTACGGCTTCGGGAGCCATGTAATTAGGAGTACCAATCTGCTGACTGCGGTAGATATTGATGGTGGTATTGCCCAAGGCATCGGCAATGCCAAAGTCAATTACCTTGAGCTTACCGCGAATGAAGATGAAATTAGCGGGTTTAAGATCCAGATGGACAATACCAGCAGCGTGGACTTCACGGAGACAACTAAGGATTTCCAGCGTATAGAATCGAACAAACTGGAGGTGGATTTCTGGCTCGATGCGGCCTTCAAGGCGCGGGTGGATGATATGGGCCAAATCTCGTTCTCCCAATTCCATGACAAGGTAAAGCTCGTCGTCGTTGATGGCATAGTCGTGTAAATACACCACTCGATCCAGCTTGGCAAGCTTAAGCAATAATGTGATTTCCCGAGCGAATGATTGTTTGATTTGGTCATCAAACCGGTCAAACTTTACCCGTTTAAGCGCCCAGGTATGTTGCTTAGCATCACGAACTTTATACACTTTGGACGATCCTCCCAGGCCGAGCACTTCCACCGGCTTATACTGACGATCATTAACAAAGAAGATGCGCGATGACAGATCCTGAGGCGTAGCCACAAATGGGGGAGGGGGATTAAGTGCTGCTGGCGATGGTGGAGGAGGAGAAAACTGGGCTGGCGGCGGCAAGGCTACAGCCTGGGGCTGAGGCTGATGTTGTACCACGGAAGCTTCAGGATAGGCGTGATTTGCCGCCGGCGGTCGTGGCAGCGAGTGAGAATTGTTCGCTTGTTTTGGAGCGGGTTCAACCACGGGAGCTAATGATGGTCGTTTGGAGGTAGGCACAACAAATTCATCCTTGATGATCCCTAACGCTTCTTTTGGTTGATTGTCGTGAGCATTTACTTCACGATTAACGGGTTTTACCACCACGGGAGCTAACGGTGGTCGCAGTTTGGGAGGAAGCCCTAACTTCTGACCGTAGCGCCGACGTTTGGGCTGAGACAGTGGGGTTTTGTCACGTTTAGCAGTATATTCAGGGGTGATTTCCTTAGGCACGGGCGCCAGTGGTTGGGGGAGCTGGGATGGTAGTTGAGGCGATTGGGATGGGAACCCCAGTCCTGCCGACCCCAAGATACTCAACAGGTACTTTGAGAGCGGCGGGGGTCGCAACGTGTTGTCTTCGTCATATGCGGTGGACGATGACATCCATGGACGGGGTGGTGGCTCGAGGGGATGGTGTGGCTAATGACTGGTTGGTGGTGTGGTGAGAGAAGAGTCGCGCGCTTCATAACAAACGCGGTGTAACTAATGGTAGACAAGGAAAAAGGTATCGCCGGGACTCGAACCGTTGTTGAAGTCGTCGGAAATATGGTGTCGACACCGGAAGTGACGGAAGTTGAATAGTCGTTATCAGGTATCACTAATTTGTTAATGATTGACTTTATTAAAAGGTCAAGACCAGTACAATTGATCAAATACGAACCACTAGTATCTACCAATTGTACGAGTACCCCCCCTTTTTCAATGTACTGCGAGTAATTTGTGATGGATGTTTATCTATATCTATTTGACGACGATGTACGGTGCCGCCCTTACCACGACATTATTGCCGAACTAGTCCAAGAGACCGGTGACCTTGGACTTGCGGTTCTGCCGGTACCCTTTAACCACCAACCGAGCAAACCACACCACCACCACGAGGATGAGGGCAAACAACGTGTATTTGGCGATGGCAATGAGACGCCACAATTGCCGGCGCCACCAGATGGCATCGGCATCGCCATACTTCTCAAGCCGTTGCTGGCGTTCTCGTTCCTTAATCCGCTTTTCTGCTGCCTTGAGACGAGCCACCAGTTTACGGCGTTGTTGCTGCATTTTGGCATCATTAACGGGAGCCTCCTCAATGATCTGTTCAATCTCATCGATGGCCTCGATGTAGCCCCCCAGAGGCTTTTCCAACGAGTAAATGACGTTTTCCAACACGTCGACGGTCTCGGCAAGATCGCCGGTTTCCGCCAGCATCCCCAAATACTTGAATTGGGGCAACTTAATGTTCAGAAGGGTGACGCAATTGATCCACAGACCCCGGGTTCCCAGCCAATTGAAGTCGATAGAAAGGTAGCCGCTCTTCAAGTAGACAAGCCGCATCTTGGTGGGGCCTCGTTGCGGGTTGACGAGCTCGCGAGCCAGACACCCGGCGATGCGAGTATCGATACCATCGGTGGCCTTATCGTAGCGCAATTGCGAGTCTCCCACCATGACGTTGACAAAGGGGAACTCTCCCCGAGGACCGTTACGGAAGGTATCGATCATCACCCCTAACCCAGTAAAGTAGTTGCGAGCACCAAACACATCGCCAATGGGACTAGGACCATTGACGAGCCAAATAGCCATGCCATCACCCATGAGTTCGGGACCAGTGATGTGGAAGGTTAATTCCATTTCAAACAGCTCGGCATCAATGGGATACTGGGACCAAAGCGACCCGGCTTGGTGAGGATTTCCCAGGGTAAGTCGGATGTACTCTGACAGCTTAACGAGAGTCAGTCCTTCATATCTCCAATCGGGAATGGTCAGCCCTTTAAGGAACGGAGGCAGAAGACACTGAGAGATCAACTGGCGCTTGGCAATTGACACCACCAGCTTGTCCTTCAGCTGGAGCAACGTATTGACTTCTTCTGGAGTGAAAGTAGAGGCACCACCGGAACGACGCCATAAGGTGACGACGACAACCACGAGGGAAATGAGCCCAAGCACTGCCGCCACAGACCGGGTACGAAGCATGCGACGACGTTAATGTTTTGGTGAAGGGGAGGGGGGAAGGGTGTAAGATTAACGGGTGGGTGCTATATAGCGGGGAGGGAAGAAACGAACCAGCGCGAGCCCAGATGGTAGCGCTGCATGGACATGGTAGCGCCCCACCATAAACGTCAAAAATCGCGGGACGTTTGAAAAAAAAAAAATCGACATGCAGTAAATAAATGAGCCCAAGCCAGGCGAGGAAAAAAATGAGACCGAGGCCACCACGGACGGCGCTACCCTGTCTCACTCGATCTCACACTCTAGGCTCAGCGACAGTGGCATCCCCACAGCTTGTGGCATTTCTGGCACCGCTTGCAGTAGGGACACTTGCGGAGGTTGGCGCTGCTGAGGCCGAACCCGCAGTTGAAACAGTTGTGCATTGGTCAAGCGCCTCGGCGTCCCGCTAGCGGCTGGTCAATGGAATAGATGGGTCGAACAGCAGCCCGCGAAGTGAGATGGCAATCCCGCGAGATGAGCGTTTGATGTATTCTTTTGTGAGCCAGCGAGGCGTGCTCCAGTGAGCGCGTCACTCGCTGTGGGCACGGACACGACTTTACAAACACCGACAATGTCGCTTGTCGCCGGTAGCGGCCCCCGACAAACAAAGGCGAGAGCCTGTAACCTGACGTGATGACCTTGGTAGCCACACTTTTCACTAGTGACGTAAATATCACACCATCACCTCAGTGGTTAGCTGTTGGTAGTTAACGACCATTTTTTTTTCGTTTCTGGATTAATTGGTGGGTGTGACGTTGGTAAGAGCGGGGAGAGGCAAGTCTGGTGGGTCAGTGGCAGAGGACCTGCGACCATGCGTTTTTCATGACCTGTAGCAACGGACCCACCACTCCTCCTGACGACGACGAGAGTGACAGACTTAATGCACCTAAACTGTTACGGTTAACTTCTAGATTTATGGAGACCGTTTGGTGTGATAAATCATGTATATGTCATCATGTCAGATACAGAGAGATCGCGTAAATGGTGACTACCACATCGCCAAATCCCAGGTGATTGGAGTCGGTAGATTTGCTGTCAAAAAGTCCGATTGGTTTCTATTTTTGGTCGCCGTCTCTAAGAGGAGCTGCTCCTATTACATAGCCTCATTAGACTAGTCCGCACCTTCAACTGGCTACACGGATATAAAGCCTCCGAAGGAGATACAATGGATAGAGGAAATTTACCGTGGACTGAGTTTTCATATCGTGAATACCGGTATTCGTGCTATATACATACAGAAAGTCAAAATTTAGGAAAACGTCAACATACTCACTTGCCCGTGTACACCATCTTGATCGCCAGCATCAACAGCTCGCGCTTCTCGCCCCGAATTTCGGCCATCAACCGGTCGTAGTACGCCGGGTTGCTCTTGGGTTTAAGCAACTTGTCTCCCACGGGATAGTAGTTCTTGTACTTGTCGTTAACGAGGTCGCGGAGCGAAGCGTACTGCAACTTAAGGTCCTTTTCGCTGATGGCATCCACCACCAGCTCGTCCTGGAACCGTTGGAGCTGGACGTCCTTGAACAGGGTGTAGTGCTTGAGGTTGTCCTTGGGCAACGTCTTGATCAAGTTGACGATCTTGCCGGCAGTTTCCCGTTTCGACATGGTAATGGTGAAGGACGCTTCTTGAAAATGATGAGGTCGCAATCGCTGTGGTGATGGTGCGCGCGCACACTCTCCAAAGTGTCGGAAATAGCTGTCGACAGTCACGACACTCCCGACATGTCGGCATATCACAAACCGACAAAATGAACCCACTAACCGTCGGTAATCGATTTCCGAAAACCGTCATCGCCATATTATTACCTTACACGCTTCCCCGCCAACTCCCAAACACTGTCACCTCGCCGCCCCATTCCGTACCGTCGGGCGTGCCGGCGCTCGGCTAATGGTGACCGTGATCATCGAAACCCAAAGCCGCACCGGAAAATGTTCTCCGAAGAAGCCTCGACCCCAGACGGGTTCCACCAGCATACAAGAACCCCACAATTCCCCCATTATTCGCTACTACCATTCGCAAGCCCGTCTTCCCTTGCCAACATGACCACACTGACAATCCCCGTATGGCTCGACTGTGACCCCGGTAACGACGACGTGTTTGCCATTCTCATGGCCGCTTACCATCCTCGCTTCCAGCTCCTCGCCATCTCCACCGTCCACGGGAATGCTCCCATCGAAAATACCACCCACAACGCTCTCTATACCCTTGATGTCATCCACAAGGATGTTCCTGTGTACCAAGGGGAATCGAAGCCGCTTGTGAACCCTCCCAAGTGTGCTCCTGAGATTCATGGTGTGTTGGGACTTGGAGGTGTCGATATCCCCGTGGAAACCACTCACCGTAAGCTGACGGATAAGCTGTACTTGGAAGCGATGCGGGAAGCCATTGAAGCTCACCCTGGTGAGATCTGTTTCGCTGTTACTGGTACCATGACTAACCTCGCTCAACTCTTACAACAATACCCCGGCATCGAGGAAAAGATTAGCTCTGTTGCCATTATGGGTGGTGGCATCAACCGGGGTAACGCTACTAAATATGCCGAGTTTAACTTCTACGCTGATCCCCACGCCGCTAACTTTTGCTTGCAAAAACTCGGCAACAAGGCCATCATCGCTCCTCTTGATCTCACCCACCAGTGCAACGCTCTGATTGAGATTCGCGAACGGTTATTGGGTGACCGTACTCCCATTCGGGAATGGTTTTACCATATTGTCATGTTCTACAATGACCTGTACATTAAGAACCACGGCATCATTGCTGGGCCTCCTGTCCACGATCCCGTGGCTCTCTACTGTCTCTTACCCGTGCTTGACAATGACTTTGATGCCTACGGTTACCAAGCTCTCCGGGCTCGCTGTCAAGTGTCGGAAATGGGAGAATACTCGGGTCAATTGGTGATGGAGGAAGACGCTAACGGCTCGTATATTGGTACTACTATTGATACGGGTAAGTTCTGGAGTGAACTCTTGGACTGTATCGACCGGGCCGAAGCCGCCACTTAATGATCACAAAACAATCTACGATAAACAAACGCAAATTTAATATATTCCTCAATTAAAGATGTACTCCCAAACCAACAAATAATCCCTACTATTGTAGTTATCACTGTAGTGATGGGTAGATAGTACCTGAATATTTGTACCTGACAACTGGTGTCAATTAATCAATTACCATATGGTCATAACTCTAACTATATACACGGATTACAACGACAATTTACCTCGTTGTTTCTTCTTATCACTATGCTTTTTCTTGTTGAACAACCGTTTCTCCTTACGGTCAGTCTTGATCTCCAGCCATCGTTCCTTCGTCTCCTCCAGAGTCTCGCCAGCAAACTCCACTTTATCATGGATTTCCTCCAATAACTTGCGGAAACATTCATCAGTATTAGTCTCTCGATTACGAGTGACGTCACTCTGGATGGTAAGTCCTCCACCTTTGTTTTCGTATCTCACTTTAGTTTGCCGAAGTTGCGATGCTACGGCTTTGGGAATCCACAGCGTATAGTAGGGATCAAGCCACTTATGAGGCGCCAACATCACCGTCGCCTTGGACGATGTCTTATTCACCTTTTGTCCTCCCGGTCCCAGGGATCGACTGAAGGTAATCTCAAACTCTTGACGAGGAATGTCATCTGGTTTGAACTGATCAAGCCATCGGCGAGCTTCAGCCACTTCTTGTGCCAGCGGTTCCCCTGGTTTCAGTACAGTCAGGTTCCACCGGATAGGAGTTCCTAAACCGGACCATATCCTCGTCCGAGGCAAGAGAACCCGCACTGCCAACAGCATCCCGAATAACGATGATAGTGACAATCGCGAAAGTCATGGTAAGGTGGTTCGGTCAGTCGGTCTACACGGGTAAAACATCAGTAGGATTAACGTTTAATATTTTCTATATGCCAAAATGATAGGGGAGAGACGCTTACTCTTCGTCGTCGTCTTGTTCGACGAACTTGCTCTTGACGTCCTTCCACAACTTGCCCTTGTTGTGGTTTTCGTACCACTTGGTGACGGCGGAGTCGAAGAAACCTTCAAAGGCAAAGGCACCAGCAAACACGGTACCGACAAACACAGAGTTTCTGTTGAAAAGGGCAGCAAGCTAGCAGGTTAGTTGGATGTTCACTGATCAAGGTCCACGCGCAATCTGAAGGGAAAGGCTCCACCAAAGGTCCAGGGAACGGGGAACAAATAGGGATGGCCACAATCAACAACGGAGAACAAGCTGGTGGTGGTATTTCACCCTCATAAGCGCGTGGTGGACGGCGATTGCCGGACAAGTACCTACCATTTGGGTTATTATCAGTTGAGACGCTCACCTTTTTTTTTCGCATATTGGCCGGCCACCATTGGATGGGTTGTATGCAGGAGGTAATTGGTTAGGAGCGCGAGATCTCTATACAACTTTACAATACACCACCATTTGGGGTGCGACAACTAGCAATATGGGTGTGTAAATAATTAGTATATATATATATATAGAGAAAGAGGAAGGGAGATGCTTAGGCGGTGGTGGTTTCAGCCACGGGTTCCTTAGCCGCTTCCTTAGCTTCCTTAGCCGCTTCCTTCAGTTCCTTCGCCTTAGCAGCACCAGGGTACTTGGTACCTTGCTTCTTTTCCTTCTTCGCCTTCTTTTCCTTAGGAGCTTCAGGAGGGTACCCCTTTTCCAGCGCTTCTTGGAACTCCTTATCGGTGGCAAAGTCAGCGATAATGGGAGCCAACAAGCCGTTGATGGCACCGGTAACCCCCAACTTCAAGTCAGGCGCCGCCAACTTCTCTTCCTTAAAGTCTTGCTTCAACTGGTCCAACAGCAGGTAGGAAATGGGGCCACCAAACTTTTCCGGGCGGTCAATGTCCAACTTGAAGTGGCCATCCTGGTCGTGCAACAATTCCTGGATGGGTTGGACAACATTTTCCAAAAAGGCAATTAAACCATTACCTTCAACTTGGCCCGGTTGACAGAACGCCTTCTTGATCTTCTTAGCGACAACAGCAGGGTCTTCAAGCACGTCGATCTTGGAGTTGGGGTCCAGCGCCAGCATCTTGCCGCCTTCACCCAACCCGGGGACCATAGGGTTCATCAAGTGACCGCGCTTCTTGTAGCCCAACGAGGGCAAGTTTTCTTCAGCAAGGACAAAGATCTTACGTTGATCGACCCCACCAAACTGAGCGTCAACTCCCAAGTGTTCTTCGTCCAACGCTTGCATCAACGGGTAGATTAATCCCAGCAAGAGCGGGTTATCGACTTGTTTAACGACATCAGCCCCGGCCCGCTTGGCGCCGTTTTGCGACACAATGTTCAGCAACTTGAAGATGTCCATGGTGTATTCGGGAGTCAACTGGTACGACAGCCCCACGACAAAGTGCAACTTGTCGATGGGGACATTGAGCGACTTGAGCAACAGCTTCACCACACACTCGTAGTACTTGGCCCGGTACTGGACGACTTCGAGAGGAGCCTTCATGTTGTCCAAGAACGCGTGCAAGTCGGCAAGAAGCACCGTCACTTCACAGCCGGCCTTGAGGAAGTGGGCGAGCTTGACCATGGGGACAAAGTAGCCACAGTGGGGTTTGCCTGTAGGTGCTGTCCCCCAGTAGATCTTCAACGGACGTTGTTCCTTTTCAAGCACATCCTGGATGATCTGGCCGTTGAGCACTTCCTGCAAGCCCTTGGTGATGAGGGCGTACTGCTCCTTGGGGTCGGTGACAGTGGTGGTAGACATGGTGAAATTTTCGCGACGATGCAAAGAAAATGGTGGTGAGTTGAGGCAGACCTAACTAGTGGAAAGTGACAATGTAAGGATCGTGTGCTATGCAAATGAAGTTTACGATGATGTATTTTGTTTGATTTCTACATGTGATACGGTATTCACGATAAATGTAACAATAGAGTGAAAAAAGACGTAGTGATGACTAACAATCGATAGTTCTAAGAGAGAGCATGATAAAGTAGTTTCAACACGTGGTGTTTGACTTGACCTTAGTTTGTTATGGTTATTTGTAGGTACAGAGTGAATCACGGCCGAGTAATTTTCACTACTCTAATGAGGAGACATAACGAGATGATGATGATAAGAGTCACTAAAACAACCCACCAAAAATCATGAAAATTTATTCATCATCAACCATGAACAGCAATTCACATTACTTCTGTATAGAAATACCACAATTTTGGACAACAATTTTTTACGATTGAATACCATCTGGTGATTCTTGCTGCAACTCATAAATGCCCATTATGGGATCATCACATAGTATACACTAAATTACCCAACCCTTTCCTGCAATATAACCACCTCCATCGACCGATTCTATCAATTACACACACTATCGACTCCACCCTAGTCTTACCTTAACATTCTCCAATCGATTTCCTCCACTTCTTCTCTCTCCCATTACGTCATCGCCATTCCGCTGGCGTCGTCAGGGGACCCTTTTTTATCACCGTGCGCACTCTATCTATCTTCCTCCCATAGCCGTTATACTCCATGATTGACACCAAGGGGTATCTCGTCAGTCTCCCCCAACGGCTTGGGTTCAAGGACGGCAAGGCCATCGGCGCCAACGTCTATCGGGTGCTCTACTACAGTGCCACCAACGACGGCCGGGACCTCGCCGCCATCTTCCCTCATACCGATGCCGCAACCTTTACTCCTAGCGATATCGCTGATTCTGAACGCCCGGCCTTTGGGTTTGCCGTGACCAAGGACCACAAGGCTCATCAGGTGTTTGCCCAGTCGGCTGGCAATCTGCAAAAGTATTTCCACTTGCGTAACCGCATCTGTGCTCGCCTTATTGGTGCTGGTGAACCGCTATATCGCTGCGTTGAGTGTGGCTTTGACGATACCTGTGTCCTTTGTTGTCATTGCTTCAATCCTGAAGACCACAAGGGCCACGATGTTCGCGTGTCTATTTCCAGTGGCACTACCGGAGGGTTATGCGATTGTCTGGATCCGGAAGCATTTCCCACCACATTAAACTGTCCCTGTGCTGAGGATACCACCCCGGAACTGAGTCTGCGGCTTCTGGACCTGATTGAACGTACCATGGGCGTGGCCCTTGACTACGTGCTCGACGTGCTTTCCCATTCTATCGGTACGTTACCCGCAGTCCAAGATGGGCGAGCCTACGACGAAATCGAACGGTTTTCCAATATCCTGGACTTGCCCTACCACGCCACCTGTGAAGACGTCAACTTTGGACCCTATGTCCTCGTGTTGTGGAACGATGAACGTCATAATTTCCCCGAAGCACAAGCAGCCATCAAAGCCGCTACCGACGCTAGCGACACCCAATGCTTTGCCTACGCCAACCAAATCAACGAGGAAGGGCGGGCCATCCTTCGTACTGACCCTGACCCGCAACATTTGGTCCATTACCATAAGAAGATCCGCGAAACCCTGCTGATCACCAAGCCGGCATTGGTGCTGCTGATATGTAGTGCTCGCGACTACATGCGAGAGGAAATCGTCATTGCCATCTTTGGCTGGATCAAACAGATCATCGCTCACCCTACGGTTGGTGTCGCTGCTAGTCAGGCATTTGCTCGATTACTTTTACAAAAAGATTACTGGCCCAGCGCCAAGCTCATGAAGGTGGTTAGCAATCGCATGACTAATGATAACGAATCAGCATTGTTTAATGATGGTCTCCTTTGGGATGGTACTTTCCGTCCCGTGCTTCCTCAGCTTAATGATCGCGGTGGCATGGTGTGGGGCCAGGACGAGTTCTACGGTACTCGTCTCCAATACTTACTTGCATACGAGCTCCGGTTGACCAAACAGGTCCGCAGCTATCTCCCCACCATGCTCACGCTGAGTTTGATTGCCGAGCCACAATTTAAGAGCCAGTTTGCCGACCAGGTGGCGGACATTTTCCCCATGCTTTTGACGATGCAAGCGTTATCGGAACGAGAAGAAGGGCTTGCGGTGCTCCCGGAAATCGCCGTGCAATTGTGGACGTGTCCCGTTACCATCCAACACTTGGTCACCACCAATAAGCTCGGATTACTCATTGCTCCGTTAGTGCTGCTCATCAGCACCAATTGCTACGAGTCGAGTCCGTTTACGGGAGAACGCATGTTTAAATCGTTCCGGGATCGAGCCAACTCCCGTAATCAGTGGTCGTTTGCCGTGGCTATGGTCCGTCACATGAGCACTGTAGCCAAGATGACGCTGCCGGAAATGCTCGATACTGTTGCCCTTTGTCGTCTGAAGGAGATGTTTACCATTTGTCTGCGGTTCCTCAAGCTTTTCCAAGGGTTTTCTCCCGTTACTCGTAAGCTTGGTGACCACGTCGAATGGGACGTTTTCCAAGCCGATGACTTCTTTACCATTGTCGACTACGTCCTCCAGTTTGCCTATAACGTTGCCCATAACATTAAGGCTAATGGGAGTGACGTCACCGTCAAGGACTACATTGATCAACTTTACCATGATTGGATCACCATCGATCTTGACCATCGCGAGTACCTGGTGCTGAGTCAACCGGTAAACTTGATTAACGGGATCCAGGTGTTCCTCGGCTGGTGGATGACCAATAACTTTGCCAACGTTAGTCTTGGTATTGCCTGGTGGCTGGTACGACTGATCGTGTTTGCCGCTCAAAGTCGAGTGGGATTATGGGTCCGTAATGGACTGGTGGTGCTGAAACAAACCCTGGCCTACCTCAGCTTTATGCTTGAAGGCGACCCGTACTTCCAGGACCTCCACGTGTGTCAGCTGGCGTTGGCAGGTGACCTTCCTGGGATGGTGTTAATCTCATTCCTCGAAGCGTGGGAGTTGCACGACTGGGTTTACAGTGACCGTGACGATGTTAGTGGTACTGTATATGAAACTGACCGTTTCGATGCCATTGCCGAACGTATGGTTAACTTCTTTTACGTGCTCTTTGTCGACCGCACCAAGATTGATTCCTACGATCGCGACGAGGATTTGCGGTGGAAGATTGCCTATACCCTTGCCGACGAACCTCGAGCGTATTCCACCATCAAAAAGCACATCCACGACGCGTTTACCGATACGGTCAACTTTGACAAACAGTTGCGGATCGTGGCCCAATACGAACCACCCAAGGGACTTATCGACAGTGGTAAGTACCGGTTACGGGACTCGTGGATGGCGAAGCTCGATCCCATGTCCAAATACGCTCAACCAGGTCAGTTTGATACCATTAGTGCTCACCAACGCCAGCTTATCAATGGCAAAAATCCCGATGAAGTGGTGCTTACGCCACAGATCCGCCACGCTCGTGATCCCGAGCTCGATGCTGCGGCGGCTCTGTTTGCTTATACTCCCACGATGTTGACGATCATTCAGCGGCTTTTTACCAAGGCCTTGGTCACCAGTCTGGAAACATACTTGCCGCAATTGGTGCGGTTAGTCCACGCCATTGCCCTTGACATGCCATCATTACTGTTGGGAGTGGAACAAGCATTGTTCACCATGATTGCTCTGAGTCTTTCGGGAGTGATTTGTGGTAACCGGTTTGCTAAACCCACCATGGCGGAAGCCAGACACGTATTGGGGATGTTGCGAGCAGCCAACACTGAGATTGACCGGATGTTTAGCAACAGTCTTTCTCGTAGTCTCGGCCTCAAAGACGTGCTAGAGACAGAACCCACTCATCCTAAGGAAACCGAAGCTGAACGTCGCAAGCGTAAAGCTGAGGAACGCAAGTCCAAGGTCATGGCCAAGTTCAAACGCCAGCAACAGGAGTTTGTCACCAATAACCAGGAACTTGTCGATGGTACTCCCGAAGCTGACGACAGTTCTAAAGGATACCAGTGTGTCCAGTGTAATGAAGCCATTCGCGATGAAGATACATTTGGCATCTTATTCAATCGAGTGGAGTTGTCTACCGCTCGTATTGAAGCACCCAACCCTTCCGAACACCCTCTGGGGATTTATAGCGACTGGCACCTGTGGGCGATTGTTCTGTGTGGTCATCATATCCACCAAGAATGCTACCATCTGGCTAAGCGTCCCAATGGTGAAGTCAAGTGTGCCATGTGTCGGACGGCTCACGGCGAGTTTGCTCCGATGTGGTACCCTCATCTGAACAAGCTTCCTTCCGAGCCATTTACTAGGGGAGCTAAGATCGAATCGTCAGTACGTGAGGTGTTAGCTAAAGCCGAGTTTAAATCCGTGGAACCGACGACAATGGCCATTCGTGCCATTCGTACCAACCACATGGAACAAGTGATTGGGTTCATGGCAGGCTTGGTGCGGATGTACGAGCTGGCCCAGCGTGACGACCAGCCGTGTAACTTATGGGGACTTTGGCAATACCCTGCTACCGCGAAGCAGACGATGCGAGTACTTCTCCAGGAAGCCATGTGTGAAACTAATCCGGAATCCTTTAACATGACCAACCAGGGGATCTTGGAAAAGGCCATTCTCCATTGGCTCTACCACGACCAGTCGTGGCCCGACGTCGTCCTCGAGTACGCTCGCCACTTGGTGGTCCAGGGGATTGCCGATATGCTCCAGCGAGACATTGTTACTGAGGACGAAGCCGAAGACATTAAACGTACCCGCGAGTACCTGAATCTCGTCCACGATGTTAGCAAAGGTGTTAAAAGCGATCGCGAGGAAGTGGGGCTGATGGAACCGTACTACCGCATTTTCATCCGTCAAGCAGCCTTATTCTACGATTTGGTAGCTACTGAATTCACTAGTGAAGGCCACTTTGAATCGACAGTACCCCATGGTCCCACCGACGTGTACTCGCTTGGTGATCGCATTGGTCTTCCTGACTACGACTTGTTCATTGCCAACGAAGATTTCACTGGAGAACTCATCGAATTGCTGAGAATAATGACTCTTGAAGCGGGCAATGTCGCCAAACTCGAGTATGCTGGTCCTCGCCAGTTCATTGATCTTCCTCAACTTCACGCCAACTCGTTGGAAATGGTGGGGAAAGCTAGACTGCACCAATTGCGGTCGCGGCGGTGCTGTTTGCTCTGTGGTGAAGCTGTTCCCTTAAGAGACTCAACTCACGTCGAAGAGTGTGGTCGGGGACTTAGTGTTGGCTACGTTCCCCTGCGAAACATGGTGATTGTTCAGTATAAGGATGGACCCGATATGAAAGGTGCGGAGATCCCTGGACCTTACGTTACTGAACACGGAGAAATTAAGCTGATTACTCGTCATGAACCCGCAGTTTTAAGTCGTGAACGTCTTAATTTGCTCCATCGCATGTACCTTACTCACGAGCTCGAAGGTTACTTGCTGCGCAACGATTTACTCCACGACTGGCGCCGCTGGCACTTGGATGCCACCAGATTCATGTTCAGACCAGGACAACCAGTGAACGTTGCTGGTGGCGTTGGTGACGCTGATGATGACGACGATGAAGCCCAACCATTAAACATTCCTCAAGCATGGCCAGTGGTGATGGAGGATGAGGATGATGATGAGGATGTTGATGAAGACGATGAGGTGGACCAAGAGGATGATTGGCTTGATGATGATATGGAGTTTGACTCGTCCGACCGCGAGATGGATGCCGGCGAGTTCATGTCGCAAATGAGTGAGTACGAACCGGAAATTCGGGAATTGTTCCGGTTGTTACGCCCCGAACACGGCCAGGAATTAGGCGGTGATCCCGACCACGACCAGTTGCTGCCGGAAGACGGGGCCCGGCTTGCACGGATGCTTTTGCGGTTACACACCAGCCGCATGATTGTTGATCAATTGGATGGCGAGACGTCGCCCAATGAGTCGGATGACGAGTATATGGATACCCGGTGGAACTAAGTATGAGTACATAGTAATTCAATAGTGAGATTGAGCTGTAGTAGACTAGGTTTTGGGTACGTACAAGGCATTTTCGGGCGACAGGGACATTATCTTCGGTAAGACGGTACCGACTATGAGCCACACCCAAGCAGATACCTCTCGATAGCTTAGCTGGTAGAGCGTGAGACTGTAATGGTAATTGTCATCTCAAGGTCGCGTGTTCGACTCACGCTCGGGAGAATCTTTTTGGTGCCACCACCGACTATCATCGACAACTCTGTGGCTATTATACACTTGTTATTTGGTCGTCACTAATTGTCGGGATAGTACTTTTAGTAACATATTTAGTCGCTTTGTACCTGATCGGCATCGATCACGACACGCCCTTACTCGTCAAAATCAAGTAGACGACAATAGTCCGTACAAGTACAAGTAAAGCTCTAACATTATGAAAGAAACCTGTTAAATATTAGATTGATACTAACAGATACATTATCGGTCTGTGCCAAACACGTGGTTGAATGATTATTACCCCGGCTGAGTGGTTATGATGCGCAGTACCTTGTCGATCTTCCACTAACCAAGCGATCGCCCTAACTAAACTCATTTAAAACAAAAACACCATAAAATATCAACTAAATTTCCACAGTTTAAAACTCGTCAACTCTTTTCCGCTAGCTGTGACATTGCCGCTTTTGTAACGGAATGTTCAGCCTCACGTACCTGCACCTACATCGCGTTGCTGTCGACAGCCAACTCCGCTTCCCCACACATCCTCACATCTAACTTTCCCCGAGGAAATGGCTGAACTCGAGCTCCCTCCGGCCAACGAGGACGGAGCGCTGTTTCTGGGCAAATACTGTCCTAATCCTCGGCAAACTCTCCGCATCGCCATCAACTTGAAGTTGCTCATCGACAAGGTGATCCCCGTCGAATTCGATGAACACGAAGTGCTCAAGCTGGGACTGGTGATCTTGACCGACCTGGTGATTGAATTGGCTCGTAAGGCTGCTGGAGGCAAAGGTGACGGTGAAGAAGGCACGCTGTCGTACCGCTATCGGGCCTGTCTTGTGTACTGTCTTCTCCAAGTGACGAGATGGTACGAAACGTTAGCGGAAACCGAGCTTAGTGACAGTGGTCTCTACCTGTTGCGGGCTACGGTAGCGCAAACGATTGCTCTGAGAATCATCGAGCTGGAAAAACGGGACCAGTACTTGTTCTTGGGGATGTTGTGTCATCGTTACACCATCAACCTCAACGAAGTTGACCAACCCCCGGTGCTGGCGCTTGAGCTTGCTGTAGACATGCACCTGCTTATTGTCATCAGTTGTTCGGGTTATCAACGGTGTATGAAGTGGTTGTGGCGAGGATGGATCGTGCAACTGAGCCAGGACCCCCTGCTGTACGTGTACTACAAGAAGGTGGCCCTGCTGCTGATCATGGCTCACTTTGATCCCGATCGGATCAAGACTCCTCTTTACCAAAACATGTTGGAGATTTTCTTTTCGGTAATCTATTTAATCTTGTTTACGCTCGTGCTCAACTTGACGGTGGAAGACCCCCATAACATTGCCGTGGTGGAGTGGATCTTCTATGCGTTCACCCTTGGGTTTGTCCTTGATGAACTCGTCAAGTTTTACCATGTGGGCTGGAGTTATTTGGGGTTCTGGAACGTGTTTTCCGATTGCACTTATTCCATTATCATCGTGCTGATCATCTTCCGGTTTGCCAGTGTTGAAGCTGGCGATGACCACGACCTGGTGGTACGTTACTACCTCATCAGTTACCGAGTATTGGCGTGTGCTGCTCCCTTTATGTGGACGCGGCTCTTACTCTTCTTGGACGCTCAGGCATTCGTTGGGGCGATGATCGTGGTGATCAAGGCGATGATGAAGGAACTGCTTTTGTTCTTTTTGCTCTTGTTTGTGGTGATCATTGGGTTCCTCCAAGGGTTCCTTGGTCTCGATATGGCGGATGGCCGTAGTGATAAGACCAAGGAGATTTTCATTCTGTTGATCAAGGGAGTCATTGGTGGTGGCTTCGAACTGTTGGAAGGACTTGCCTATCCGTATGCTCTGGTGCTCCAATACATCTACACGTTCTTGCTCACGGTGATCTTGATGAACATCCTCATTGCCTTGTACTCGACGTCGTACTCCAACATCACCGAGTCTGCTACCGAAGAGTACTTTGCCCTTGTGTCACAAAAGACTCTCCGGTACATTCGGGCTCCTGATGAAGATCTTTACGTGCCTCCTCTCAACCTTGTCGAGGTGGTGATTTCGCCGTTACTGTGGTTCATGTCGAGAATGTCGTACAAAACCCTTAACCGAGTGGTGATGATGGTACTCTACGCTCCCATGTTGACCTACGTCACTGTCTACGAGCTTAGCAACGCTCGTCGTATCCAATATAATCGGTACAAGGGACTTCCCGATGATGCCAACGAAATCAATTGCGAATGGGACTTGAAGGACGGCTTTGAAGTGCTGACGTCGCTGGTGTGGGAAGGCATCCAAGAACGTAACCTGGAGATTGCCACGGCGCTTGCTGACCAACAAGAAGGGGAAAACCAAGACCCTGAATTTTCCATTGATATTAAGCAATTTGAAAAGGAAGTGGACCAAGTGGCACAACCGGTGGACGTGGCGTCGCTGAAGGGGATCCCCTGGGAACTCTACGGTCTCTACGAGAGAGTGGACCACTTGACCGAATTGGTAGAAAAGGTGTTGGCGGAAAACGAAAAGCTTCGCCAACAGGTGGCAGATTCTCAAAAGTAAGATGGCCGATATCTCCCTTGTCTCTCCAATATTCTCCGCGCTTAGTAAGCACTATATGCATGACTGACAAATAATTTCAATTTTTTTTTTTTTCCCTTGCCTCTGGATTATCCATTTCCGTCACTAAGAGAAACTCCGCCCAGATTCCGGGGTCTGGTAGACCCATAGACTACAACTTATCTGATGCGGTCGGCAGTCATCGCAGACCACTAAGCTGGAATAATCTCCCGTAAACGGCTGCCTACAATTGAACTCTAATTAGCAATTATTGTCGGCCATAGTCTACCGTTATTGGCGTTGGTGCTGGTGCTGGTATTACCGAATAACCGTTACTAGGGTTTGGAGCAAGTCGCGTGTCTCGGCTATCCCCTACTTGGTCCAGCCCCAGCAAACGATAAACCCCCGGCTACGGTCGTTAACGATGCTAAAACGTCATCGCCAAAGCATTCTCTATCGTCACTTCACCTCAGACCACTATCACATCACCTCATTCCACCGTAACTTCCCCTTCCTCACTAGACGTAGTCGTCATCAAAATCACAATTTACTCAGCCAATACCCGACCAAACGAGCCCGAAAAATCACCAAAAAATCGACAAAAATCCCCGCTAGCCACTCGATTCGCCTTTACCTGCTAAACTCTACTCCCACTAGCAGTTTTGGCACCCTCCATTCCCCAGTCGCCGTCACCATACAACCATCCTCAGTGCGAAAAAAACCATCCGCTAATAGGGCTACCATGAGCGACATGGGCCAGTTCCGTAACGGCGCCGACGTGCACTTTGACTATACTGGCGAACGACCGCCGCCGTCTACGGGGTCGAAGAAGAAGAAGAAAAAGCGTCTGAAGGCTGCCGACGCGCCCCTGGTGTCGCAGGCCCACCTCACCAATCCCCACGACGACTACCCGACTCTGAGAGTAATCAAGCAAGCGGCCAATGGCGACGTCATTGTCGAGAGCTTGGACGAACCGGGGACTCTACTGCATCCCGAGCACGCCATCTGGGACCAGCTGCTGCAGCAGGAGCAGGAAAACCTCAAGGCGTTCTGGGAGCTGTTGGACCAGCAGCTGAAGATGAAGCTCGTCAAGATCGACAAGAAACTGATCCTCGACATGTTCCGGCGCACCAATGCTCAGCGCCACGACCACAACCACGGCCACAGCCATCACCACCACCATCTGCAGCCGCTGCTGCTGGCGTGTACGTGTAAGTACTGTGGCCGGCGCAACAACGTCATTGAGGACGAGTTGGACCTGATCTACGAGAACCATTTCGATGACATTATCGACTTCATCCACGAAGTTCGGGATATCAACGATCTCAACGCGTTGCCGGGGCTTTTGTTTGGGGGCTTCCACATGCTTGAAGAAGAGCACCGGTTACAGAAACGCCAGCAACAACAACAACAGCAGCAGCAGAAACAGCGAGCTAACGCTAGCGCTAGCAATTCTGTCCCGCAACCACCCGCACCTCCAACTCAGGAAAGCCTACCGCAGCCACCAGCCCCGACAGAGGCGACTAATGGCAACGCCCTGACGTTTCCACGAGCAGTGCCGTCAGATCAAGTCCCCACTCAGCTATCGGTGGAGGAACAACGAGTGTTCAAAGCTCTCTTGGACCCCAAGCTCTTCGAAGCCTTGGAGACCCTTGACTTTGAAAAGCTCAAAGATGTCAACGATATCAACCGCGCCAGTCTTCTACAGAAAGCCGGCAGTCTTCGAGATATCATTCGCGACTTTCATCGGGCCGATAAGGTTCATTTGGAGAAGGGGATGCTGTTCTTACAGAACATGAGTAAGCTATTTACTCCCACCGACCCACAGCTGGTTCAGGGTGAAGAGTCGACGCAAGCCGCGGCCAACATCCGCCAGTTTAGCCAGGGACTCTCGCTGTTCGCTGAAGACTTGTTAAAGAATGACGGCCATCTGTTCATCGAAATGATGGAGCTGTTACTGGAACTGCGCACCGAACGCGAGGATCTTCTCAAAGAACTTGTGGAAGATGACGCTGACGGTACCCTGATCGTTCCCACGCCTTCTGCTCAACCACCAGTGCCTGCTCCGCCGCATCAGGAGTACGCCCTGGAAAGTGAACTTTTCGAGGAGGAAGAGGACAGCGAGGGCCTTGAAGATGCTAGTGACGAGGCGCTGTGTGTTCTGGATACCGAGCTGGAAATCCTGGAGGAAGAAAAGATGCAAGAGATCCGCCGTCTATTCCTCATTCAAGTGATCAAGCTCTTCCAGGAACGGTTGAAGAATGCCTATAAGGAAAAGCTTGCCGAAGACCGGACCAACCAACTTATCCAAGAGCTTGAGGCGGAAGAGTTGGCCAAGAAGGAGCGCGAGCTCAAGAAGCAGAAACAGAAGGAGAAGCAGCGGGAAAAGAAGCGGTTGTTGCAACAAGCCAAGGAGGAAGAACGCAAGCGCCTCGAAGAGGAACGGTTGAAGGAGGAAGAAGAAGCCAAACAACGACAAGAAGCCCAGCGGGCCGAACAGAAGCGGAAGAAGGAGGAGAAGCAACAAAAGCGTGAGGAAGAAAAGCGTAAGCGCATTGAAGAGCTCAAACGCAAGGAGGAAGAACACCGCAAACGGGTGGAAGCTCAGCAAAAGCGGGAAGAAGAAGCCAAACGGCTAAAGGAAGAACGCAAGCGCAAGGCCGAGGAGGAAAAGGCTAAGCAGGAGGAGGAGAAGCGCCACAAGGAGCTTGAACGCAAGCAACGGGAAGAAGAACGTGAACGCGAGCGAGCCGAACGTGAACGTCGTGAAGCCGAGGAAGAGGCCAGCGAACTCCAACGCCAAACGCAAGAAGTGGCGGCTCAGTTCCAACAGGAAATCGCCACCCAACCGACACCCCCGGTGCTTTCGCAACCGTTACCCACCACCACAGCCCAATCGTCGTTTCCGTTCCTGGCCCAGCCCCTGCCCATTGTCCTGCTGACTCGTCTCGGAGCTGCCAACGCCCCCAATCACTTGCTCGACCAGCTTTACCTGCTGACACCAACGGCACAGTTTGCTCCCATTGCCAAGTTGCTGCCGCTGCCACCTCCGGGGCTCGGAGGAGCGTCGCAACCCCTGCAATTCACCGCTACTCTTGGATCGCAGCTGCCGTGGAATATCCACGCTACTCCCACCACCTCGAACCCGGGGCTCTTTCTGCCGTTTGGTGAACCCTTTGGAAACGACATGTTTGCTCCCCAATCGCTGGCAACCACTCCGCTGGCGCAGCGCAAGCTGATTTGGGGTCAACCGCCGTCCACCACTCGCCAGCCGCTGTTTTCCACGACCCCCAACTTGTGGAACCCGACTAGTGTCCCTACGGTGCCGTCAGCAGCACCAGCAGCGGCACCCACCGCTCCCACAAACCCTCAGGAGCTGCCGATGGTGCTGGCGGTGGCTGGCGGCGACGCCGAGGTGATCCAGTTGGCCACCCACAACGCCTACCACATTCTCAGCCAGCTGAACCAGCTTGAGTTTGGCATGGCGCCGTTGCACAAGCTCTTCAACCAGGTGCGGACGTTGGTGGGAGCCCAGCTTTCGTTGGGGCAATTCTTGACCCTGATCCGCGCCCTGAAGCAGTACCAGTTTGACGTTGTCTACGATGACGTTGGTACCGTCACTCACGTCAAGGTGACGCTGGAACTGCCGTCATCGGGCCTCTCGCAAGTGCCGCCGCCAACCAATCCCCAACCACCTCAGTTTGGCCAACCCAACCTTTTGAACTCGTTTGCCTCCCAGCAGTCCCGTCTGCTTTGGAACTAGGAGCTAATGAACAAATGATCACCACACGTCGTAGATTGTGACCAATGGGTTTTCAAAACCAATTTTTGAAGTATACCAAAGTAGATATCCACTACAGTATAGTGGACTGTAGGCTTTGACCTAGGTTGGTGTTGGCGTACATCACCATATACTACTAATAAGCAAAAATTCATTCAGATCACAATAAAACCGAACCAGTTTTGAAAAGAACTCGAATAAAACAATAGAGCCATAATATAAGTAATTGCATATCGACAACTGTATTGCTTTACACATAAACATAATATTAAATCTTCGACTAAAGTCCGCCGAAGTACCTCTTCCCCTCCTCTGACAATTTAAAAAATCGTTAGCCTCATTATCGCCCGCCTCGAAACAATTTGACAACGATTCGTGATTAAGAATTGTGGATATAGGTATGGCTTAGTACTCCGTTGCGCAGCCTAAACTAAATGGTGAATTTTTACGGCAATGGCCACGCCTAATGTGGCCATTTGAAGGTATCCATTATGGTCTAAAAACGCGTGGCTATCGTTTGAGCTAATGTTCAAAATTTTGATGAATTTGATGGTTTTCGATGGTTGAGCTGGAAGATGGGGTTGGCGATGAAATTTGACTCGCGCTCGCCGCTGTCACGTGGACTAGTTGACTCGGGTGCGACACCCCAAAACTGACACTGACCCCGCGTATTGCGAGAAAAATCACGGTTTACGCCTCCCGGTAGCGACTTTGAGATGGCTTACTATGTTTTAGCCAGTGGCCTTTTCACCTAGACAAAGTTTGACGGAATTTGTCGGAACTTGTCGATTTGTCTATTTTGTCGATTTTGGCCTAGGGGTTGGTCGCACCAAAAACACGTAAAATGTACAATAGCCAGCTCGATACCAATAAATGAAGAAAAAGCGATACTTGGGTTTTATAGGTCAGGCTGCTGGCTTCATGCTAGATGGCTTTGGTTTCTGTAAACCTCTAAGCCGACTGAATAAATCGCAAAAATGACGACTTGAAAAACGGCAGTTCGCATGAGATCGGTTCCAAAAAGTTTTGAAATTGAGGCTTATAAGCTAATCACCATAAAGATAGATACGCTATGAATGCAATGGTTGTTTCAGATTTCCGTTTACGGCCTTTAATGGTGCATTTTACGTCAATTAACTGAGTTTGATTCATACACGGTTAGGTGCGATGATCCGAGAAAACCCCAAACCCCAGCCCGACGATGTCAACCATCAAAAAAAATCATGAAAATTTATTTGCCGTAATTTAGTGACTACATGACTGGTAGATGCCGAAAAGCCTATTTGTGGCGATTTTTTTGGTGTAAAGTTTAGTAATAACCGACATATAATCTGTTGACACTTATACTGGACTGACCAGTCATTTGGCATGTCAATGAAGTGACTGATGAGTCCAACAGTAAACTATTACACCTTTCTGACTCTAGCAATGGTTTCCATGACCATAAAGCAATTTATTATGGTAACATGAACGAAGTGGTCAAGCAAAGCGATTACCACAAAGAACGTACAGTTATGTTGGTATTGCCATATAGAAATTCAGTCTCCTAGGTATATTTACCATTGCAATTGTTAGTTGTTATCAGTAAAGCCTTATACATTCGGTTGTATACCTCTTGTATGCTTCAGTTGTTGTATGCTTCAATTGTTGTATGCTTCAGTTGTAGGTGCCATTGTATCTTTGCCATCGCCAGTCAGTAATTGTCAAGTGACTCCAACCAGTCCGTTTGCTCAGCCTACAGTGATCATTCGAGCGGACGACCCATCAGATCCACTCCACGACTCTCAAGTGATGGCAGGCGCGTTGTTTTGCTTACCTGCTTACAGAGCTGGTACGGGCAATTGATCGGACGATCGAACCTCCGCTATACGGGGCACGTAGGTGGTGTAATGTTACCCCCCAATTCTTTTAACGCAACGAGCGAACATCTGCTCGTGACTCAATATCAACATGTAGGACTTGGTTGCTGATACAAGTCAAGGTATGTCACTGGAAGCCTTGGAACGTAAGCTGGACGTCGACGACAGCTCCTTTGCTGGATTGAGCACCTCGCAAGATCCACTGACAGCATCTCTGTCTTTTGAAACATGATAGCAACAAAACAAACTTGACTGCCAATATCAACAGTCCCGCTACTTGCACCATTGTACCTGATAGTTGACATCTGACGTGTATCCAAGCATTGTGAGTACGAGAATTCGGGACAATCAGCACGGATTCATGGCATGTTCTATGGTCAAGGCCAATGGCAAGACAGGCTCTTGGACTCTAGCAGCGTTGTGGTCTCGATCACATGTGTAGTGTCGTCCTCCGGATCAGAGTTCTGGGGGTATTTTCCTAGGTAGAAATGTCGACTTGTTCTAGTATCACACGTAGATTTCCATAATTTGCCCACGACCCATGACTGTTGTGACTAGTTCTAAAGATGTATTGACTGTACTGCATAGGGTTAATCGCGTGGCATCGCCCGGAGGATCCCGGAAGGACCCCGGTGGATCCCGGAGGCCGAAAACCGGGTCAAGCTTTTTGGGGTGTCCCACTGTTAAGACTCGTCGCATCTCAAAAATGTAAACCTCAAAATAGCGAGCTCAATGCCAATGGATGCATAGAAGTGATGATAAGCTATTGTAGATCACACTGCTGGCTTCTTGCCAGGTGGCTTTAGTTTTTGCTAACCCTTGTCCAGACTGAATAAATCGCAGTTTTCGCTTTTTGGAGAAAAAATGCAAAACTGAGAACTAAAATGACGACAAAAAGTCGAAATTTCGAAAAATCAGAACTAACATATTTGGACGTTATCAAGCCCCAACCTATTTCACTCCATTTTAACGTCATACAGAGTCGATTTGTTACATTAGCTGTTGGTTGATTTTCGACCACTAGTGCATGACCACGTCTTTGTATATTGTTGGCATGGTCAAGCGGCACTTTGATCATGACACGAAGACCGTTCACGGCACCAATGAGCAAAAGACACTGTCACCACATCGGGAAGGGTCCGCCCGCTACGGCTAATCTCCTGCGGCCGGCAGGGTCGCTTGTGGTGGATATGTCTATGGCTTAGTGCATCACTACGCAGTCTAGACTAAATGGTAAATTTTGACGGCAATAGCTACGCCTAATGTGGCCACTTGGAGGTACTCATTGTGGTCTAGAAACAAGGGTCTATCATATAAGCCAAGGTTCAAAAAATTGATGAGTTTGATGGTTGTCGATGGTTGAAGTGGAAGATGGGGTTGGCGAGAAAGTTTGACTCGCGCCGCGGCGAAAAGTTGACTCGGGTGCGAAACCCCCAAACCCCAGCCGTCGATGTCAAACATCAAAAAAAATCAAGAAAATATATTTGCCGTGATTTAGTGACTATATGACTGGTAGATACCGAAAAGCGTATTTTTGGCGATTTTTTTGGTGTAAAGTTTTGTAGTAATCGACATATAACCCATCATCACTTATACTTGACTAACCAATCGTTTAGCATGTCAATGAAGTGACTGATGAGTCCAGCAATGAATGGTCCCACTTTTTTGACTCCAACACTAACATGGTACTTATTTTTGTGACTAGTACTACACTCAAATATGTTCACAATTATCGTTAAATTAAACTATATAAAAAACAGCCCAAACATATGAAATACGGAGAAGAAAAGTCTTCTTGCTCACAAGAGCTCTTTTTGAATCAACTAGCAGTTACGACGACCTCTCGTCGTGATGAAAAATAGAAAAGCATAGGTCAAGTTTAGAGCAACTGAATAAAATTATTTCGTTAATATCTGCCTCTCTATAAATCTGCCGGGTGTCGGCTACCGGCGTTGCGCCTGGTACCATGACCAATTCTGATGGAACGTCCCCAAGAGCACGTTGAGTCGATGGGTTTCGTCCTTAAGCCGTTGCTGAACGACTTCGTCTCGGGCCAATGCAAGCTGGTACGCCTGGAAGTTTGCCACCAGGGCACTGATATCCAGACGGTAGGCCTCGTCAAGGCGCACCCGGCGCGCCTCGTACACCCCGACTTGTTTACGGAAGTCGACAAAGGCGTGCATGTAGCTCTCGACGCTGGCGGCATAATGTTGCCATTGGGCTTCCGTCAAGTCAAACAGGGTCAACGTGGCTTGCGGGGCCGGAGGAAGGGTAAATCCGGGGTTCTCCATCGCTCCCAAGAGATCGGCGGTCAACACGCGAACCCCAGGCTTCCCCCGTTGCTTATTGACAGGAGTATGGAGAGTTTCTGCCGGCTTGTCGTCATTATACTCGGCACGGCGGAACTTCTTGGACCGCAGCCACTCCTCGGGGCGCGTTGGAGTCGCCAGACGTCGCTCGGGTTCGAACTGGTTGAGCTGGTCGCGAATCAGGTTGAGGTCGACGTTATCCTCGCCGTCGGCGTCGTCCAATTGCGAGGCAAGGTCGTTGTAGACAAACGACGTCGTCGTCTCGGTTTTACGGCGTTTGGCCAGACGTTCGCCGTCATATGAGCCCAGACGAGACTTTTGTGGTGTTCCAACCACATCACCGTCGATTTCCGGGGTGGTGGAAGGGTCGCTGAGTTTCTCCGGCAGCTCCAGCACCGGCGCCAGCGACAGCAGATCCAGAGTCAGCGGGACGTGCAAGGGAGTATTGGGAGACCCAACTTTCTCAAAACCGACATCGTCACCATCATCGTGGTGACTGTTTGCTCCGTTGTCGTCAAAGTCAACCACCACTTCCTTCTCTTCCTCATCCTCGTCCTCGTCCTCCTCGTCCTCCTCCACGGGTTGAGCAGCCGGCAGCGACTGCTGGCTGTGACTAGCGTTGCTGCTCCCCTCTTCTGATTCCACCACGATAGGATCCAGCGAGTTGGATCCATGGTGTTTCCAGTATTCGGAAAAGGCATCAGCAGCTCCTCCAGATTGGTCCAGACTGTTCTCTTCTTCTTCATCGTCGTCGTCTTGATCATGAATACCACCATCACTATTTGCACTATCCTCACTATCCTCACTATCACCGTAGCCGTTGCCATTGGTATAACCGAACGGCTGGCCATGGAATTGCTGGTACTGCCGGGCCCGACGATTCATTTCCTGCTCGCGAGCTCGGCGGCGAGCTGCATCGGCTCGTCGTTCTTCTTCCATCTTGCGGCGAATGCGTTCTTCGTTGCGAGTCCGTTCTTCAGTCGCTCGCTGAAACGTGGGCTCTTGTCGGCGATAGTAGTTGCTATAAATGCCCCCCGAGGCGTACGAACCAAACGGATGCGATGCCAGGAAGGTCGAGCCAAACCCGTTTCGGCTAAAGTATGATGTTGTGTAAAACGGTGCGTTGTGGGAGGAAAAGGTCAGCGACGGGTTTGAGGTGGTGGTGGTCGAGGCAAAGGTGTAGGCCGGCTTACCAAGCTTAGCGTCGTACCGTCGCCGTTGGTCAGGGTTGCTGAGAGTTTCGTAGGCCTCTCGGATGCGGATAAAGTGGTCGTGGTCGTCCTTGTTCTTGGTCTTGTCGGGATGGTACTTTAACAGCAATTTGTGGTATACCTTGCGGATCTCAGTATCGGTGGCGTCTTGCGACACCCCTAAAAGCTGATACAAGTTCATTGTACCCGCGGTTGGGGGGTGGTCAGCGGAGGGGGTGCCAATGAAGGGTGGGGGGTGTTTGCAGCTATGATCGCTTTGGAAGTCTTGCGAAGCTCGTACTGCATATAGGTGACACAACACCCACACTCTCTCCACAGTAATGAGATCAATGTCTAATTGACATAGTGGGCGAGCCAACGATCTCGGTTAGTGGACTCTAATGGGAAGTCAAAGTATAGTGATTTAGCATTAATTAAGGCCTTTTTTTTCAGATGATGTTAAAGTAAGCAGGTACACGATCCGAACCGATCTGTCCAAAAGATGTAACTTAATCGTACTGCAAGGCTCATCTGTAACTGAGTGGAACTGTACGTAAATTTTTCTTTCGACATTTCCGGCGTCGGAAGTGTCGGAACTAAGTTGCGCAGCAATGGTACAGTAGATGCAACCAATTAAACCTAACGTAACCTAAATCAATCAATTTAGCCCTCGAAAAACCGATTAATCCAGTTTATACTACTTTAGTATCAATTACGGTATCACCGGCTTACGTCTCTGACCACTACCATCATCATTGCCCCATTCGCGCATCTCACTAACCACACCATGGCTAAGCGACACTTGGGGCTTGGAAAGGCTCTGAAGAACAACAAAAAGGCAAAGACGGTGGAGGATGAAGTGAAAGAAGAGGAAAAGCAGGACCAGGGCCAATTGACGGTGGAGCTTGCCGAAGAAGCCGACGCCGACGACGACTTGGGTCAGCTCAAAGCGTTATGGAAGACCTACGCCGATGGTGAGCGAAATAACGAGTTGATGGTCAATGGCGTTATCCACGAATGTGACCGCATCTTGAGAGCTCACGATAATGCCGAAAACACCGACCGGATCGAGCTCCCGGACTTCTTTCACGCCATCTACGGTCAAGCGCTCGCCGAGCTTGCTAAGTTCCATGGCGATGACCACGATAAGGTTGATGAATACTTCAATGCGGCTATTGAACGGCTTGATTCCGGGTTAGCCGCTCACCCTCGACTGATTGCCATTCAATTCGCCAAAGCTAGAGTGCTCTGTGAACAGCTTCCCTTACAATACATCAGTCGTCTTACTATGGACAGCGAAGGCGACTTGCTGCCTAAGCTCGATACTGCGTTGGAAATGTACGAAAAGGCCGAAGCTCAGGCGACGTTGGAAGCCGACTACGAAGTGTTTGACGACCACACTTTGGAAATCTTACAAATTGTCGACGATACCCTCGAGATTGTCGATAACTTCGGTGCTCCTCACAACGATGACGGGGAAGTTGATCCTGAAGCGGAAGCTCCCGAACTCCCCGTGTCTCACCCTCTTTACAACATCAGAGAGATGGACAAGTACAACAACTGGTGGCGCGAACACACAGTCAAGTTCTTGCTGATGGTTGACCATCAACTTCACGGTGATGGTATCAAGATCGATGAGAACGAAGTGCCCAAGCCTGAACTCCTCAAGAAACACTCGGGACGGGTGGCGTTGCGTCGCAAGTTGTGTGGGCTCTTGGGCCAGCTGTACTTACAGGAAGCCGAAGTGCCCCTGCTGGTGTACACTCTGCTCAAGTATGATGACGACCATAAAAACGACCATGAACTCCACGGGTTAACTCTTACTAAGGCTCAAGTATTGGCTCAAGAACTGCTTAAATCGGCCATCAAGTACTTGGACTGGGCTGTTGACGATGATGATCCCGAAACCTGGGTTTCCGTTGCTGAAGCCAAGATCTCGTTGGGCAACATGTACGAGCTCGATTCTCCTGAACAGGAACAGTACTACAAGGAGGCGGAAGTGACGTTGAAGCGGGCCAACAATGCCAGCAACGGCAAGTACCAGGACATCTTGGAAGGGTTATTGTCCAAGGAAGACGATTAGATAAAAATGTAACGATTATTGATTTTAGACACTTACAATAGTAGTAGCGTTGATTTACGAATCATTATAATTTGGGGTATATGACACAGTCTATTTAGTCTATTCGGTTTTGGTCTTGGTGTACTCGACTCCCTTAAGAACCACTGAACTCACCATCTCCAACGCCAACATGAACATCAGCGATAGCATCGCCAAGCAGTAGTTGGAGATCAGAGTACCAATATCTAACCACAGCCCTTCGGTGCGGACAAGGTAGAAGAAGTTAAGCGATAAGATATCGGCAGTGGAGATGATCAACGTCAGAATGGTGAATTGACGGATACTCAACAAGTGGTTCATAATACCAAGAATCAGCAGGAGCATCACGTACGGTACCAACAACTTAAGCATGAGAAGAGCCCCCATAGCAAACGGGTCGAAGATCGGCATTAACCGGTACACCGAGTCTAACGAGAACGACGAGATCAGAGCGATGTTACCGGTACCGAAAAACGCTAATTGCAAGAAGAAAAAGCCAACAATGGTGATGCGGATCACCTGGAGCCACTTTGACCGCGGCTTCCCTTCGGCAACGTTCTGTTCGATCTTAAGCCATTGGATCAACGTGAGGAAGAAGCCCACGTAAAAGAAAAGCTCATACAGAATCGTGAGCACGGTGTACAAGGGAATAAAGGTGATGAAGATGACGAGCAACCGCATCTCCCACAGCGAGTTCATGTCTCGCGAATGTAACGCTGGCATCACCACTACCAGCACCACTAACACCACCCACGCCAATACTTGGGACCAAAGCGGGAGCCCCGTACGTGCTTGTAATGAAAGCACCAGAACATTAGTTGCCACCAACATGATAGGACAAAGCAAGAGTTGTGCGTACAAGAGCATTTCCTGGGACGACAGCGGGATCCGTTGATTAACCACTCTCCAAATGCCCCAGCTAGCAACGGCAAGCGCCACAAGAGTACCGATATTAATCTGTTCGAGTGACTCCACTTTAATTGGGTTCAAGTTGGTGAAAATACACATGAGACCACACAGAACCAGCCACAACAACTTCTGTCCCGTAGACCCAGGGACGAACCAAGGGTAGATGCCAATAAGAGCAAGAATCACCGAGAACATGGCCCGATTGAAGAACCCATAGGTAATGCCTTCGTAAACCCCAACAAACGCCACGGCAAGCGCCGCTCGCGTCGCCGGCAGAAGCCCATCGAGGAACTCGCCAAGACCAGCGCTAAGAGTGGCCGTTTGTTGGAGGATTTCGTGCCAGAAAAAGATGGGGAACGCCGCGTACATATAGTAGTTGAACGGCGACATTTGGTACCAGAGAACGTAACCAAGCACCGCTGCCACCACGGCAAAGAACACCAGCACGCCACGTTTATGGGGAGATTGGATGTGAGTATCCTTAAGGACAAAGAGCTTAAGGAAGATGATGAACGACCACACGATCCACCCGATAAAACCAAGAGTAACGATCAGTCGTAAGAGCAACCAGTTGTAGGTGGTCAAGTATTGCAATCCTGCCAACGCCGTCTTCATCAATTGTTCCAGCAAGTCGATGGCTTCTTGGTAGGCTTGAGGATCCCGCTTGGACTTTTCCAACTTGGTGATGGCGGCTTCGATCTTATCACGGTATTCCCGAATCAGTTGGACTTCAAACGGAGCGTAAGGGCGAAATTTGAATTGGGAATTGTACACTTCTTCCAACTTCACTTGGTACTGTTCGACAATGGCCAAGGCGTTAGCATAGAGGGCTTTGGCCTTGGTAACGTAGTCGCCATTAACGTAGGCCAAGGGAAGTTCACCTACCGAGTTTGCCGGGTAATTCAGACCAATAAGGTATGCCATAAGCGAGGCAATATCGGCTTGGTTAACGTCATGACGAGCCAAGTGGTCGAGAGCCCAGGTATCGAAGAAATCCGCTTCGTATCCCAGATTGACGGGGTCTTGACGCTGGATCTGTTCTTCGCGTTGTTGCTTGGAAAGCTTTTTAAGAGGTACGGGCTTGTTGACCCCAGCCCCCCAAGCAATTAACGGAGTACGAGTGTTGTTAGGATGGCCATCACCGTGGGAGCCAAAGTCCAGCATCCCGTGGTCAGCCGTGAACACAAAAGCGGTATCCTTATCGCCAAAGAACTTGTTAATCCGAGGGATCAACTGTTGGAGTTGCTTGTCGATATACTCAATGTTATCGTAGTATTCTGCCAGGTAGGGACGGTAAGCATGGCCAGCGGTATCGGGCCCCAAGAGGTGGAGGAAGAATACGTTACCATCCTGACGCAT
This sequence comes from Diutina pseudorugosa, assembly GCA_030580175.1. NCBI lineage: Eukaryota > Fungi > Ascomycota > Pichiomycetes > Serinales > Debaryomycetaceae > Diutina > Diutina pseudorugosa. The sequence goes on along the minus strand of JAKTSL010000051.1, from coordinate 31,146 downwards.
TTCCGCATTGAGGGTGGCATTGGTCAGAGCATTGGCCATGAGAGCATCGAAGTGATTGAACACAAACGAGTCCAATTCGATCAGACTCTGAGTGAAATCCTCAAATTCGTGACCGTACATATGACAATCAATTCTCCCCGGAACCACCCCCTTACCGTAGGCAAACATCGGTAAGATATCCGGCAGCCCAAACGAGTAAGTATGGGTCAGCTGGTTAAAGAACGAGTCGAAATCCACCGGATTTTCCTTCCACCCTTTAGTCACGGCACTGACATCTTCGTAAAACCCAGCGATCATCGCCACGTGGCCGGGACGAGACTCGGTGGGCATCCGAGTATTGGAAATGCCCCAGGTCCCTTCATTAAGAGCGAGCGACCGCAAGTACGGAGCCAAGTACTTGGTCTCTCCCGTGCGAGGATGTTCGAGCTTTTGGAACGTCTTATCGGCTCGAAGCCCATCACCAACAATGAGGAAGAGCCGTTTGGCTGGAGGAGTCCACGTCAGCTTGTGGTGATCCATCCCGTGGACCAATGGCAGGACAAAGTAGATGTCGAAGATGGACCAAAGGTAGAAGAAGTGGAACGCCACCCCTACCACGAGGAGGAGGTTTCGGAACGACAGCATCGGCGTGGACAAGGGTTGGTTGGTTGAAAATGTTCGCGTCGCGTAACTGCTAAGGTTGGCGCTAGCTGGTATGATTGAGGGGAAGCAGTAGAGTGTGATGGAGTGGTGTGATTGACGTGGTGGTTGATTGGTTGTGTTCTAGCCATTCGTTATAGTAATATAATGTTATTTGTTTGTTTAGATTTGCGGTGGTGTGATGAGTTGGGGTGAATAGGTGCTTTATCAGTTTATCTACTGACGTGAGGGGAGGGGGCAGTCCGAGTAAATTTTGACGGAAAACACAAACACAAGTTACGGAGATTTCGACGTACCGGTACCCCGAGATGGCGATTGTCGTTAGAAGCCAACATGGATACGATTGGCGTGGATCTGGCATCAATGAAAGTCAGAACCATGCACCCGCTCCAACCACCTCGATTCCATTTCCGGGTACATCGTTACGCGAAGAGAAATATGAAATTGACGCGAAACCCGTGTCGCTGTCACTAACTCCACGTCTCCGTCTTTTTTTTTTTTGTACATTACGAGCCCCGCGCCAAAGTCACCGAGGTACAATTACGATACGCCGTCGCCTAAGCCTTCGCGCTGTCATCCTGTGCTGTCTCCCCAAAGTGCGCACGATGAAGGTCACGATCATGACATCTGTCCATGGATTATTCCCTTACAACTATACCAACAAATAAACCTAAATTAGCCATTGTAAACCCAAATTATCACTCATTTGAACAGTGACAAAATCTCATCAGTGCATCACGGTAGCGGGGGTCTGGCGCCACCTAATTGCCTCGTTCTTTTGGTAGTGATCGCTCGCTCGCCCTTGCCCTTTGATCGCCATGCCAATGTACACCAAGTTGGTGAACGGCGATGCTATGTCCGACATCACCAGTCCCCTGAGGATAGCGCTCCAGATCCTCATTCTCCAGTGCTTCTACTACGTGCTGGCGCTTGTCATCTTTTGGGCCGCTGCCAGCATCTCCGGCTACGACTTCCACCTCGACTGGGTGTTTCTGTGGGAGTTGGTCGACATCGAGAACGCTAGGGGGATCTTGCTCTTCATTCTCTGGCTCTTCGACTCGTTGCTATGCGTGTTGTTCGTCACGTTGATCGTGGGCCGGCTGAAGCTCGCATGGGACTTTGCCCTTACCATCCACATCATCAATTTGATGGTGGTGTGGGGCTATTCCGGTAGCTTCCCCACCCTGGCCCTCTGGTGGTGTCTCCAGGTGCTTCTGGGAGTGTTGTTGGTGGTGCTTCTGACCTATTCCACTCGGTGGAAGGAGCTTCGCCAGACATTCTTTGACGACATGTTGGAACGGGGTGAACGGGTGGTCGAGCCCGAACTGATTGAAATGACCACCATCGAGGGTAGTGCTCCTCGCGGATAGTGTATTATAGCTTTTTGGGAAGCGGCCATAAATGTATCGTTTTATCGGCAAGAAGGGCATTACCGATTACTCGCCACATTAGTCAATAGATAGCCATAATCGATTCAATTCCCCCAAAAAATCAGCGGACTTTGTAGCTCCAAGTATAGATTATCTTAGAGGGTCAATTAAGTCATTCAGTGGTTACCTAGTCATCATTCTTACTCTTCGATAAGAATCAACGGATATACCCATAATACCTACTTTCAACCGAAATTTGAACCCAATTCAAGCAATAATACCACAACATCCACTACTAAACAAAACTAATTGGTCCATCTACAATTATTCACGTCTCTTAACTCCAACACCATATGTTTGTCTCATGGCCTTATTTTGTATGGTAGGGCGGGGAGGTCGCGTATCTCGAAAAACCCCTAAGGGTAAGCCTAACCTACCATCACCTAGATCCCCACCAATAGCCGCTAATCACGGCATTCTCCACAATCGAATCCCCAACCATTGTTGATACCGATTACGACCCGTTGGAATACCAATTTCCTCGGTTATCTCCCCCTGGCGGCGCCTCCACCATGGACTCCAATGTCATCGATCGGCTCGAGGATCAGCTTATCGACCACCCGGACGAAGCCACTCGCCATGAACTTGCGGGAGATACCCTTGACTCGACGTTCCAGCTGAAACTCAAGGCCATGGCCGAACAGATCGAGCGGCCGGACCCCGATCACGACGATGGCTCACCTCAAAGAAACCCCGACGACCTGGTGATGAGCGATATGAACTACCAGTTCCTCATTACTCGCTCCCATTTGAGTTATGAGTATACCGAGTTTGACGATCTTGCTACCGAAGTCAAGGAGTGGTTTCTGTTTCTGGATTTCAAGGAGATTGGTGGTCTTGAAGATCTCGCCCAACACTATCAGCGGGAACTAGAGGAACACGTCGACGAGCACGGACGCTCCAAGGCTCAGGTTAAGCTCTTGCAACTGTGTGCTGACGACCTCGCCCATCGCCGTCTCGCTGATGATAGTTTTATGGTGACAATGCCCCTTAAAGTGGTGTGTTACTACGCTTTGGGCGAATACAAGCAACCGGGAACCACCAAAGCAGTACAGACTAAACGTATTGCCATGAATAATGAGGTGTTGATGGAAATGGACTTCTACAAGCCAGTCATCGACCTTTTGGTGGGACTTGTCGATGCCCTTATCGTCGCCAAAAAGTGGGAATACCCCCAAATGGCAGCACAAAACTACTTTCGCGTGCTTACGCTCACGTACATGATGGTAAACGTTGCTATTCGTCTCAATGATGGTGGTGCTAGCGTACCTCTGCTGACTCGCAAGCTGCTCGATCGATTCTTGGACTATTTGGACAAAAAGGACGTTTTATCAAAGCTTGTGAAGTTACTTGAGATCTGGAAATGGCACCCATCTCGCTACTTCCGCATGCGCTACATCATCATGCTCATATGGAAGCTTATGCTCTTTGAATTTGGTACCGAACACCACCGAAAACTGTGCGACGAGTTCTTGATTGAATTGCATAACATCACCAATAAGTGTGGTCGCGACTTACCGGAGAATCGCTTGGTGTGTTCGCCGCTCGACTACTTTAGTTTTCGTGAAGATATTGTCGACAAGTTCCCCCTCTACAATAATCTCCAGCAAGAGAAATGGGACGACATTGAGGAGAAATTTGCCGAAGAGTTTGACACTCTGCTCCCGCTGATAAGCCTGGCGCTTCCTACGCATCTGGCCGAAGAAAACTACCAATTTTTCATGGCCATCAACTCCCAAACTAACTCCCTTTCCAACTTGATCGAGACTCCACGCACCACCAAGTCCCATACGGTACTCTCACAGCTTCCAGCACCAGTGGTCCACATTGCTACGCCGGTGCCATCGCCTAATCTAGCGGCTCTGGACTATATGCTGGGAGGAGAAAAAATTCGTCGTCTGTACCAAATGAACCAAGCCATGCCCTTTCTTTACCCATCGCTTGCTGATAACACTGAACACACGGTTGTTCCGGTAGCCATTGAAGAAGCCGACGAATTGTTCCGTCTGTCCATCTACGAGCTGTACTCCACAAAACGTCTTTGGAACGAGCGCACCAAGTTTATGAAGCAAGAGCGTGGGTATATGGCTCCGGCCAAGGACGATGAGTTTGAGTATGCTCACCAGGACCTTGCCGCTCGCTTCCCCAATCAAGCTCGACAAATACGATCGATACTTCGAGTGGAAAAGTTCTATCGCAACTCGTTTGTCCAACTTCACACTTTTGTTCAAGTGCTCATCGAATTAATCAAGTTAAATAAGCTCGACTATAACTTGAACTACCCTGAGTGGGAGCTTGATCCCGATCGGCTGTACTTTAAGCATCCTCCTGACCTTGATAAGAAGGGTCAGATGAAGAACGTCATTGATTTTGTGTTGCATCTGCAACTTGAGGTAGTGAACATTAAGGAGATTACATTGAAGGCTGGCAGTGCCATCATTTTGCTTATGCTTCGTTGGTTCAAAATTAACCACGTGCTCAAGTACTACTATCTCCTGCTGATCCTTTTTGATCAACAGTTCTTTGCGGTGCTGCTAGATTACATCTCCCGAGGGTTTAACAACACCAATCTCCAAACGGAAACGTCGCAGGCCACCGACGAAGTACTGGAGTATGAAATTCTCATCAATCAAAACAAGATCATGAATCCTCAAATTGATATCCCGCAGTTTGATTTCTTCAACCAATGCCAGGGATCTCTCCCCGATGATCCCACTCCCATTGTCCTCATCAACCGGTCAAAGATTCTGGATTTACCGCGCGTGGTTGATTCCAACAACATCAACAACGTATACTTGGAAAAGTATAACCGCAACTACTGCTTCATCCTCAGTAACTTGCTCAAAATCAACAACAAGTTATTGCTTAAGAACCAGACGCAGAGGATCTTTACTATGAACGAACTCAAACCGCTGGAGCTCTATAAGATGATTTTGATCAACTACGATTGTCCTGCCCTTACCATCCCCATTCTCAAAACCCTTAAGAAACTCATTCCATACCAGGGTCGCAAGTGGAAGCTGAGTAACATGGACTTGATCTCGCAAATCTATCTCAATTTGCGCTTGCTGTTGAAGGACAACTGGCTCAGTGGTAAGGACTTGGAAACCGACTTTAACAATCTGTACGACCAGGAGATTGCCCTTCGAGCCTTGCTTCAATTCTACAATGTTAGTCGCTATCCAGAGGAGATGGAAAAGATCGGTTACCATGCTAATACCAACTTGGACATTCCCTCATTGTCCCTTGATGACGACAACTACTAAATGCTCTGCTAGAAACTTGATCTGCATTACACAACATGATACAAATACACCACGATGGCATCCAAATTGATCTCCTTGTGATAAATGAATACCACCGAAACCTTCCGCTCGCTCCAACGTAAATACGGCTTCTCTGCCGATGAATGTTCTCAACAACAACTCTACCTCGCCGTTCTCTTGAAAAACCAACCGTTAAAATCCGTCCATTCGTTTTGCATGCGCCAAGCTAACTTTCGTGGCGATATCGCCTTCGATGCCGCCAACCCATCTAAAATGTTATCGGAGTGTGCCCTTGTACTTTTACTCCGAGGACGCCGCCAGCTCAAGTGTTATCCGAAATACCATCGGGTATACTAAAATTCATCCATTTTCTTTTTGTATAATTTCGGTTCCACACAAGTATCATATCTCAATTAATAAAACGGCCGTTTATACAAACTTTCGATTTCGCTTTTCTAAGTTCGTAACACAAAGGAGTCACTCACAGTCATTAACGTTGGAAAAGTTATCGTCATCATTACTATGTGCTATGTACAAGTGTAGTCATTAACCGCGGTGGGATCTCGAGTAGTCCTTGGGGGGCATGTCAGCCACCTTCCGCTTCCGGTCTTCGGTGAAAAGACAATGGCGTCTGGCCCGGGGGTCATACAAGATGAGGTTGAGCTTCTGGTGGGATCTGGGGATGTTGAACCACTTCTCGTACCCGGTTTTCGCCGCCGAGACGAGCTTGACCATGGTGTGGGTCCCCTTAGGTTTCGCCATTTGTCGATGCCTTTGAACCCAAGATCGGGTGAAAAACTTTAGTGCGGCGTCGCGACCGCTCACGGCCCACCCTACCCAGAGCCAAACAACTTTTTCTCGGTTGCGAGCCCCGCCCACTTGTGGCACGAAGGTTTTTTGTTTAGCGCGACGAACTTGAACCGACACGTCCTATTTTTCACCAACCATGCTCCGCCATCTTTGGTTGATTGGCTTCCTTGCGGCTATTGTGTCGGCGCTTCACCTCGAAGTGCTTGCGAGCAACAACCCTAGCCCCGTGTGTATCAGAGACTTTGTCGGCCAGGACCAGTTGGTGGTGATCACCATGACGTCGTCGGGCCACAGAGGTGACGGGCAAACCTTGGACTTGAAGGTGACCGATTCGTTGGGAAATGTCCATGCTAAGAAGAAGGACATTTCCGGGAAGACCAAGGTGGCGTTCACCTCGCACCTGGCGGTGGCGTTCGACGTGTGTTTCACCAACACTGCTTCGGGGCCTCACATGGGGTCGAAGCAAGTGGAATTGGACATTGAGCTGGGGGCGGCGGCCCGGGACTGGAACGCGGTGCAAGCGATGGAAAAGCTTAAGCCCAACGAAGTGGAATTGCGCCGGCTGAACGAGATGTTGCGGGAAATCAGCGACGAGTTGTACTACCTTAAGTTGAGAGAAGAAAGAATGAGAAACACCAACGAACTGACCAACTCCAGAGTCAAGTGGTTCTCGATGTTGATTATCTTTTCGTTGATTGGCTTGGGCGTGTGGCAGATCCAATACTTGAGAACCTACTTCAAGGCCAAGCACATTATTTAGAACTAACCGTAATGCCCATGACATTAGTAGTAGCCCGTTTTGGTACTATTCATAGTACAACGAACCCCCAATCTCCCGGTAATAGTCAGATTGATGGTAATCGTCGACGTATTGCAGCAAGTTCTTTGGTTTATACACCTGGACCAAAAACCGGTAGATTACCATTCGTTGTCGAGGATCATCATAAATCATCATCATGGGAGCATCTCCCTTGATGAGTTCAATCATTTCCAGCTCGGTCACCACGGGTCCCTTGATATCGGCATAAGGACACATGAGCTTAAGCATTGCCGTGGCTAAGTGTAATGCCCATTGGATCAGATCATCTTCCAATATTGTTGATGGCTCATCAAATTCGAATTCGGCAGCTACTTCTCCAGCAAACTCAAAGAACTCCTCGATAATTACTTTGTTACACTGATGAAAACGAGCGGCCACAAGTGTCGCCCATTTCTCCTTGGGGAGTTGCGTAGCGAGAAGATCGATGAGTCGGTACCAAGTAAGGACCAGCTCGATGTCGGCGGTTGCCGTTTGCGGACGAAGCTTGGTATACTCGTCTTCAAACAGTTCCAATTCTTGACACACACGACCAGTTTCATGACCATAAGGACCTCGAGGCTTGGGGTTCATATCCTTGCCATCAACACCACTAAAACAGATTTCGCTAGCTCGAACGGCACACTGGCTGCGGCTATTGGATAGTTGCTGGACGATCTCCTGACTGAGTCGAGGCAGAACCCCTAGTCGAAGATAGTGCATGATGATGCCAATGAACTGACTGTAACACTCAAAGTATTGGTAGGCCCAGGTTTCGACGGCGGTGGGATGACCTCGAGTTTGCATCTTGGAGCACTGATGTCCCACCCATCCCCACCACACCATCATATCCCAAAACGAGTAGCTGCTGTGCAGTTTCAGAAGCCGCTGACCAATGAGTGGGAGACGTCCGAGCTTTTCTCCATGATCAAGTCGAATTTGGCTCCATCCTGTCGAATTGCTCGCTGATGGGGTCAGATCCTTACCCTTTCGTTTATGGGGAGAAGAGACTGCTTGAGGCTCAGGCAAGGCTAATCTCATTTGTGCTTCATGTTCAAGCCGACGTTTAATCACATGATTGATTTCAGCGTCTACAGCCTCAGGGTGGTCTTCAACCACAACCACTTCATTGGAGTCATCAGCAACTCCTTCATCTTCATCTTCTTCTTCTTCTTCATCCTCGGAAACATATATCACATCTGGTTTGTCGTCTTTCGTAGAGGACGGCGTTTGCTTCGGAGACGCCTCTTTCACCACGGGCTTAGACACTTTGGAGAAGAATGAATCAATCAGGGTTCGCTTGATCTTAATAAAGTCACTCAACACGGTATTAAACGTCTCCACTAATGCCGCATCTCGCGCTTCGTCGTCGTCATCTGTTGGACCCGCTTCCAACGCTTTAAGGTATTTGGTTAATAAATAATGACACTTGTTTCGTAATTGATTGTGTTCGTTAGCTTCAGGAAACACTAATGTTGTCAAAATCACTCGCAAGGTATGGGCCAGCGGCACGATATATTTCCCTCGATGGAACGAGGCAAGGAGTATCGTCACCACCTCATAGATACACTGGTAACCAGGGACAATGGGATCGTCGGCTTCAAAGTCAGCCAAGTTGTATTCACACACCTGCTGATGTCGGGTTATCCAATCCTTATCGGTGTAGGCGGTGTGGCTTGCCTCGGTCATGGGGATGTAGGCATACGCGTTCGATGGTATAAGGTCAAGATAAACTGGCATCAGCATAACATGTGAATTAAGCTAGACAGCCGATTGAAAACTAAATGATATGATTACGAATAACTAAACTACTTGACTATTATGATTAAATGGTTTTTCTCTCGAAATATAGTTGACAATTGTGGATGTGTTGTGATCATCTGGAATTACTACTATCAAGCTCACCCAACTTGCCCAAAATCTCTCCAAACGTCAGAATCCCAACGCAGGCACCTTCAAAGTTGAATTCCTTGCCGCAACTAACCATATCAATGAGCATTTGGTCGCTAACACCAATGTTAAGCTCATCCTTGATCTTTTGCAATTGTGGAATCGTCAACACATCATCTTCTTTACACCCAAACAAGCGCCAGGTATCAATAATGTGTTGATAATTGTCTCGGAACTTGATGAGCTTGGTGCCTCGAGTCAATAGTTTATCAATATCGACAATATCAAGACATTCTTGAATTGACGTCACTTGCGGGTCGGTGATGGTTAAATTTTGTACCATAAACACTACCATCAAGTGGGACGTGTCCTTTAAGTTAATACTGGCACCACTATCGAGAATAGCGTAGAACTGGTCTACCAGTTGGAGCAACTGACGCGTAAAGCAACTTGGGACTTGGAGGTGACGAAACAACTCTTCAAGCTGATTCAAGTGGAGATCTTCCTCTCCAGCAAACACCGAGTATGCCTCTAGGATTTCATCCTCAATCGCGGGGTCGGGGTCATCCCACCGTGAGCTGACTTTGAACCCATTCAGCCGACCCATACGATGAGTGCGACCACACCGGTTGCTCCCCACTAATAGAGGTCAAGTAAGTACTCGATGAAACACAATAATGATGAAAGCAGTAATAATGATTAATTTAATATTTACTGGTGATTTTAACTGGTAATTACCGTTTGATATAGTGTTGTTACGGGTGTATTGACATGACAATGAGACCATAAGTGCACCAGAAAGTAATGGTCCCTGTGGCATTTGTCGGTGACAGTCTATCGGTTCTAACGTATACTTTTATTGTCGTGAAGACAAATTTCACGAGATAAATATCTTCATACATGCTATCTAACACGCTTAAGCGGTTTCGGCAGCCAACTTTTCAGCCTTAGCAACGACATCTTCGATACCACCAACCATGTAGAAGGCGTTTTCGGGGAGGTCATCGTGCTTACCTTCAAGGACTTCCTTGAACGATCTGATGGTGTCTTGCAATCTAACCAATCTACCGGGGATACCAGTGAAGACTTCGGCGACGGCGAAGGGTTGCGACAAGAATCTTTGGATCTTTCTGGCTCTTTCGACGGTCAACTTGTCTTGTTCAGACAATTCGTCCATACCCAAAATGGCAATGATATCTTGCAACGACTTGTAAGCTTGCAAAGTTTCTTGAACGTTGGTGGCGACGTTGTAGTGTTCTTCACCAACAACTTCGACGTCCAACAATCTCGACTTCGAGTCCAAGGGGTCGACGGCGGGGTAGATACCCAATTCCGAAATACCTCTCGACAACACGGTGGTGGCATCCAAGTGAGCGAAAGTGGTGGCGGGGGCAGGGTCAGTCAAGTCATCGGCGGGGACGTAGACGGCTTGCACCGAGGTGACGGAACCCTTCTTGGTGGTGGTAATTCTTTCTTGCAAAAGACCCATGTCAGTGGCCAAAGTGGGTTGGTAACCGACAGCCGAAGGGATACGACCCAACAAGGCGGACACTTCCGAACCGGCTTGGGTGAATCTGAAAATGTTGTCAATGAACAACAACACATCTTGACCTTCTTCATCTCTGAAGTATTCGGCAATGGTCAACCCGGTCAAAGCGACTCTGGCTCTAGCCCCAGGGGGTTCGTTCATTTGACCGAACACCAAGGCGACCTTGGATTCACCTTCGGGGTTAATGACACCGGTTTCCTTCATTTCCCGGTACAAGTCATTACCTTCTCTGGTTCTTTCACCGACACCGGTGAACACCGAGAAACCACCGTGAGCCTTGGCGATGTTGTTAATCAATTCTTGGATGAACACGGTCTTACCGACACCGGCACCACCGAACAAACCAATCTTACCACCTCTGGCGTAAGGGGCCAACAAGTCGACAACCTTAATACCGGTTTCCAACACTTCGGCTTCGACGGATTGGTCGGTGAAGGCAGGGGGTTCGGCGTGGATGGGCTTCTTTTCCTTGCATTCAATGGGACCTCTTTCGTCAATGGGTTCACCAACAACGTTGATGATTCTACCCAAGGTACCTCTACCGACGGGGACCGAGATGGGGGCACCAGTGTCGGTGACCTTGGTACCTCTGACCAAACCTTCGGTACCGTCCATGGCAATGGCTCTGATGGTGTTTTCACCCAAGTGTTGGGCGACTTCCAAGACCAAGTCTTGTTCACCGTTCTTCAAGGTCAAGGCGTTAAGAATGGCAGGCAAGTTACCATCTTCGAAGTGGACATCCACAACGGCACCAATGACGGCTCTATAATTGTTAGTGGTTTGTTATTGGACGCGCGCCTATGCCTGCACACAAGCAAGCAAAAGACAAAAATTTTCCTCACCGAGATCGGGCCACCGGCGCCGATCGCCGACAGTAATGGGTAGGCCATGACGGTTCGAGTCGTCGTCAAGTATCCCGTAGCATTGTTGGCCAGACAACCTTGTAGGTGGTTGTCCAGCCCACAATCGTCGACAACCGCCGCCGACGTCGTTTCAATTGCAAGTGAAAAATTTTCACTTCGATGAAAAAACCCGCTGATACTGCCAATTCGTCGCCAATGTCCCCGTTGACTGCCCTAAGACAATCAATCGATGCCACTGGATGACCTCGTCGTCGCTTTGTCCCGGTGATTGGAAAACTTTTCGGGGGAACCATTGTACTTACCTGACCTTACCGTGGGCAGGCGAAGCAGTAGCCAAGCCTCTGTTGAAGATGGCAGACCGCTTAGCCGCCACAAAAGCATTGCGGGAGGCACTAGTAAACATTCTAGGCAAGACCATGCTGTTTAAAGTGGTTAGTAAGAGAAAAATCTGTGGGCTCTCAAACAGTTAAATATATGTTCGGTGTGCGCGCCAGTGAAAAACCGTCGGAGTCTGTGATTGGTCGACCACGTGCAGGACAGCGAGTCGGAGCACGAAGCGCTATTGGTTCACCAGCCAAATGGTGCCGCTAGCAGTCAACTAGCACCGTTTACCCAATTCACCGGGTATAATTGACCATGAATAACACTGAGTTGATGGCCAGACACAGACATCATTAAATAGCTAAATTTTTCCCTAAAAATTCTCCCGTTTAACTAGGATTGAGCTAATTATTGATTTATTTACTCAACCAATTTTTGGCGAGTTATTCCCGTCCCGGTGCCAGTCAATTTTTTATGAGGGGTAGATCCAAGTTTATGAAACTGTGGCACTAATTGAATCAGAAAACGCGACACAAATTCACGTTATAAAACACATAGAAGTGTTATGAACCACCTGTCACTCCCTAAGAGCTAAGTGTTGGTGTTGATTTAGGTTAGATTTTTTTAGTTGGTTTGACAGGTTGCGGCATCGGATCAATCCGGGGTACGAGTGAAAAATGATGGAAAATTGATTAAATTATGTCGATATAATAAGTTGATATTGGTAACAACATTTTTTGGTTTTATTCATTCAGTTTATGTTCAATTTTTCAGATTTTTCATTTATGGTGAATCATTTGATTGAGAGACCGATAGTTCGCATGGAATCACGACTTACTTTAATCTCCACAATTCATAACTTTCTTCCAAACAAGTTGTTACCACTTACGATTACTGATTAAAACCTGTCTCTTAAAACAATATACTTCTCTATATATTGATTTCATTCACTCGTACATCATAATGTCATTAAAAAATTGGGGGTATCTCTCTCTCTCTCTATATTAGAAGAATTGTCTCGGGGCCATCACCGCAGAGTCAACAACGGACTCTCCAAGTTCGCCTCGGCCTCTCGAATCACCACTTGCAGTTGCAGTGGGTGCACCTCATAAACTAATTGAGCGGTTTCGTCCTTAAGTTGCACTTCACGACGCAAGCAATCCAAACACAACCGAATGATCAACGCCGTCCCGGGAAGCTTTTTCGACCCGTTAATGTTGATATTCTCCGTCCGTCCCATTCCCATCCGTACCAATTCTTGGGCTACTTTACCCAAGGGACGATTGATACGAAGCTTGCGAGGTTGCGCCGGTGGAGTCGGTTCAGCAGAGCGAGCTGCGGTAGTGGTCCGGCGAAGCTTACGTCCACTTCCGGGAGCATTTTCTTTTTCTTCCTTGAGCTTAGCTTCCTCAGCCGCGGTTTGCACAAGTTGTTCGAATTCATCCATCATCAGCACCTTACGCTTCTTTGCCGATGGTTCCTGTTTTACCTGTGGGTCCAGGGGAACTTTGGGAACGATATTGACTAACGCCAGCGCGTTTGATGGCAGCGAGTCCGGAGTCATCAATTGGGCGTTACGCTGGAACAGGTAGACGTGTTCGATCTTGATGTAATGGAAGCCAACATGAGTCTTGCAACAATCGCACAATACTTCTTCGTCCTTGGTTCGAGGACGGTAGCTGGTGGTAAACTTGGTCATGTCAAGCTCGCGAATGAGAGCATCTTGCTTAGCGGAGAACCGCTTGAATTGTTGAAGACATTGGTTAACAAGATCACGATCAATCTTCAGAGTATCCTCAAATACCCGCACCCGCCGGTTGAATTCCTTAAGCACGTTCAAAAGCAATTGGTAATGGTTGAAGACGTTTTCCTTCTTGATGAGTCGGTACAGGTTGATGGCCTGTTCCCCTGAAGGAAGCCAGCACTTCATGTTGAAGTTGACGGCTTCATTAAAGTTAAAACCACAGTTAAAGCCAGCGTGGTACACTCGCGGGTAAGTGATGACGTATTCGCCTGGACGTTGGTCAGCGTAGCAACAGGGGATACCGGCTTTGACCAACGTCTCTGGGTTTACCAACGTGACGAGCTGGTGGAGCAAATCCGGTTGCTTTTTGAACATATCGGGAGCCATGTTCTTCATGTACTCTTCAAAACGGTCAGCGTAGTTCAGAGGGATACCGTACCACCGTTTAGTGGCGCCAAAGTGACAATAGTTGGCCAGGAGCGTATAGTGGTCTTCGACGTGCCAACAGAACGTCAGAAGCAACAGCCCCACGTAGATCCACGGGATGGTCATCCCCAGAATTTCATTGGGGACAAAGTTGAGTAACGACCCCGCAGCGTAGGGAAGCTTGTTGAGGTTAAACGGATGGTTAACGTAGTAGCTGGTGGTACGATCGTTCATGTCGACACCGGGAGTATCTTCGCGAGGGAACCCCAGGATCTGACCGGGCTTCATCCGATGGATATCGGCACCGTATTCCACTTCAAGTTCCAGGTACTCTTCATCGACAAGTTTCCAGAAAAGACGTTCGATCTCTGTCACCGAAGGGTATTGACCGCCGAAGTGGTCGTTGAAGAACTTGGCGTCGAATTCGCCACATTTTTTGGCAAATTCGTGTAATGAGTATTGCACCAGCTTTTCCTCAAACCCGTACTCTCCGGTACCCACAAGACACTTGGGACAGTACCAAGTACCCTCAGGAACACTGTCCAAGGGAGGCTCAACGCATTCCAAGTGGTAGATGGCGTCACAGTCATCACACTGGATGCCATTATCGTCTTCGGCTTCGCCACACTTAATACATAAATCACCATCGTCCTCGCTATCGGAGTCGGGGAACTGGTAGTCCTTGACGTTTTCGAGGTATTCAGCATAGTCCAGAAGGTAGTTGACGTAAGTTTTGTAGCATATGTTCAGGTCCTTGTTGGTAACACCAAGTTGCCGCAGCACCGTTGTCCAGTCGCTGGGCTTCATGGCATCAAAGCCACCCATATTGGTCACAGCAACGTACAAGTCATAGTAGTAGATCCGGCCGTCAGGATGGCTGGGTTCGCGGAACAGCGGGCCCACCCGGCGTTTGCCTCTCATGGAGAGATAGCGATTCAACAGCGTCCGGAAAAAGTCCCGCAGTCGGTTTAAAAGCCCCAAGTCCAGGATCCGTTGCAACCGAGTGTGGAAGCGAAATTCAGGAGATAAGGTAAACTTGGGTTTGAACAGCAGCGGCGGCACCACCTTGACAAGACCATATTCTCGCCCGAGCTCCATGATGTTGGGGCGCAGAAGGTAGGCGATGGGGTCGGCAAACTCTACCTCCAGCGGGTAGAGGATAGGGCACTCGTCGACCTTGTGATTGGATATCATCGTCGAGGTAAGAATACACACCCTAAGTTGAGTTAGGGCTTGGGGAGGGGGGCTCTTAAGCAATATAAAAAAATGAGAATAGTAGGTTACGAGCCTTTGGAATGACATCCTCGATTAACGGGAATACTGGGTTGTCGACACTTCTAACAGTTACCAAATCGTCAAAAAAACACATCATTAAGGATTTTAGCGTTGACACTATAATATAAACTAGTTTTTATTCTCATACACGGCCAATACACTTATTTTGGCGACGTTGATCTCGACGTATGTAGTGCAGATGATCTTCTACCTCCGTGCGAATTGCCGGCGAAAAAACGTACACTTGGCATGAGGCGACGAGACGACGACATGTGCCAATACAATGGCCGTGGAAGTGGCTAATTCGACAATTTACAGGGTTTACGTATTCAATGGATTTTTAGCAACCTAATAGTGGTTTCAAAAAATCACTGCTGATTAAATACCATTTTTGGTGGGGTACCTTGTCCTCGATTTTTTTTTTGATGTGGGGTGACTTTTTTTTTTCGTTCGGGATGAACTGCGTCATTTTCGTTTACAAGCGGGATTCCGGCATCTAGGACTTCCACCTGTCTTTTCGGGGCATGTGAGGAGATGTGGTAGCGACGACATTGACAGTCAACCACTCGTTAGTAATGAAAGTGAGGAAGAGCTGAATATAGTAGTGTGAAATTTAGGATTTTGATTTAGAGAGATCAAAAAGCTTAATCTCATTAGCCCCTTAAAAACGGTTATACGATCCGTGTGGATCTTGTAGTGGTTTGTTTATTGTCTAACATTTTCGTAGAGCTTTTATGCAAGTGAACGTTACTAACATCTCAAGATTTAGCTGAATCTTTGAGACAATAATAAAACCTTATAGGGATATTCATCTAAGCGATAGGCAAAGATTTTACTCCCATTTTATTTACATTTAAGCTATCGGGCCATCTCACTTTCATCACTTTAACATAAAATTGGTGGAAAGTCGCAATAGCCAAAGGATGTCGTTAAAAATGAGGGGCAACCTCCCATTGTATCAACATACAAAGGTGTTATTGTCTTTCATTCCCATCAAAACATCAAAACACATAAAACACCTACACGATTTCTTTATAAGGTCGTTTATCGACAATGAATAAATAGAATATTACACTTTCTCAAATCAACTACTCGTCTTCGTCATCGGTGTCAACAGGCTTGGGGGTACCCTTGGGCGAGTTCAACCAATCAATGTATCTAAGACGTCTGCGTTCGGCCTGGGCCTTCTTCTCGTTACGAGTCATCTTCTTCTTCCGTTGCTTCACCTTGATGTTAGCCGGCGACGCATCGTCAGTCTTGGTCGTAGAAGCAGCAGCGGCGGCAGCAGCAGCGGCAGCGGCTTGTTCACTATTGCCACCATCTTCAAACGCATCCAGCGCCACTTCAACGTGACCCTTCAGCACCAACTCCCCGTTGTCAATGTGCCATTGTTCAGGACAAAGCGCCGACGAGAACTCGGAGTTGTGCGAGATCAACACCACCCCACCCTTGAATTCCCGGATGGCCATGGCGAGCCCTCCCAACGAGTCGCGGTCCAAGTAATTGGTGGGTTCGTCAAGCACCATCACGTGGGGCTTTTGCCAGGTGCAACCAGCAATTACTACCTTAACGAGTTGACCACCAGAAAGCAGCCCCATGGGAGTGTGGTCAGCAATGTCCCCATCCAACCCTACGTCCTCAAAGTGCTTGCGGATCACCAGCGGCACCAACTCCCGGTAGCCCAACCCTTCCCGCAGCGCTTCGTGGTCATCAAACTTTTGCACCAACTTTTCAAAGCCATGTTCCACCAACACATCCCGCGGCACCCACGAGTTGTATTTGGGCAACCAGAACTTCCATTTCACTTCGTATTGGAACGACTTCTTGAGCTTTTGTCTACCGACAATCGCTTCGATTTGACGAGCACCTCTGCCGTCGCCAATGTCGATTTCCTTAGCCATTTGTTCCTTTTCCTCTTCGGAAATCTTCCGCGATTGCTTAAGCAACACTTCCCGGTCATCCCCGAACTGGTAACGCC
Organism: Diutina pseudorugosa; assembly: GCA_030580175.1. Lineage (NCBI taxonomy): Eukaryota > Fungi > Ascomycota > Pichiomycetes > Serinales > Debaryomycetaceae > Diutina > Diutina pseudorugosa. The sequence continues at coordinate 14,159 of JAKTSL010000051.1, read as the reverse complement.
ATTGCAAGTATTGGTTAGCGGTCTTTTCCTTGTGTTGTTCGACGTGTTCCAACGCGTGCTGAGCAATGTAACCAATCCGCAAGTTAGGGTGCTTTTCCACCGTCCCCAGGTCAGGCACGGTTTCCCCAGTTAAAAGCTTAATGAGGGTCGATTTACCGGCCCCGTTCGGACCTAATACGGCTACTCTCAGCGAGAGCGAAAGCAGACACAGCACGTTCTTAAGCGACGGCTTTTCCGCGCCAGGGTAGGAGAAGGTGACGTCATTCATCCGAGCCACCAGTCTCGTGTTCAGCTTCACCCCAGCGAGTAAACCCGGCAGCGGGAAGTGCATTTGCACGTTGGAATCGGTAAGAGTGTAGTAGGACTTACCCTCGGGCTTAACCTTGACAAAGTCCAGCAAGTTCCCCTTGTAGTAGGCCAACTTCTTGTTTTCGTAGTGGATGATATCGGTGCACACGGCGTCCAAGAACCCCAGGTCGTGGGACACGATGAGCGAGGTGATGTCGGTGTGGGTGATGAGGTAGTCCTGCAACCATTGCACGTTCTTGACGTCCAAGTGGTTGGTGGGTTCATCCAACAAGAGGATGTCGGCTTGCAACAACATGGCTCTGGCAAGTTCGAGCTTCATCTTCCAACCCCCAGAAAGCGACCCCACTTGGTTGGTGACTCGGTCCTCAGGGAAACCCACATCCAAAAGAGCTTGACGAATCTCTTCTTGAGTCGACCCAGAAAGCTCGGGGTCAGAGGCAATGAACGACACCAAGTCCATATCGGCTTCCAGCCCTTGTAACTTGTGTTCAACGAAGCAGGTCTTGAGCTCATCGGGAGCAGGGAACCCTTCAAGTTGACCCTTCAGAATCGCCCGCATAAGCGTCGACTTACCAGCACCATTACGACCACAAAGCCCGTAGCGGTGACCCTTGAGAAGACGCAAAGTGGTCTTGTTCAAAAGCATCCGAGTCCCGTAGGCAAGCGAGAAATCAGTATTGACGATTTCCACTTCGTTTTCGCCTAATTCCTCTTGTTGCACCACCGCATCAAACTTGGAGCGAATGGTGGCAATAGTCAGCAGCACCGTGTCGGCATCAACACCAACAAGACCAAGGTATTCCGTGAGTCTAGTCCAGTCGTTGACGTTGGCATCGGCAGCAATGACGGTAGCCAAATAACGGCTTTCGGTTTCGTCGTGACCCGAAGGCACGTATTCCCGAGCTTCGTCAGCAGTGATACGACCGGCAAACGTGCCTTCAGCGGCTTCGGCTTCCTTAAGCACCACCAACGCCTTTTCGGCAAGGTCTCTCACTTCAGGAAGAGAAGCGTGGTTAACCACTTTTTCCACCCCCGGCATGAGCACACCAATAAACGGTTCGATTTCCCGCTTGTTATTCACCAACCGAGTCAAGTTTTCCGTCACCATCACCGTTTGCCGCAACTGGTCGTTGGAACTCAGCGACATCTTCAACGACTTTTCCAAGATGGGAGTCAAGAGCGAAAGCGCCGGCTCGGTCATTTCGGCAACAAAAGTCACCAGGGACAAGTTCTTGATACATTCGGGGATCTTGGACGGGTTAGCCAACGTTTCCACAATGAGATCGTACTTGTTGACCAAGTCCAAGTTATCCAACACCTTGACAAATTGCTTGGTCAGTTTCAACCCGTGCTTGGCCAATTCGGGCTTAAAGTCGGTGGCCAAGTCAGTAAGGACAGGAACGGCGTGAATAAATTGCATTTCGAGCAAGTCAGCGGGGACATCTTCCACTAACCGGTCGATGACGTCAAGAGCAGCGAGCTTCAGGTTCCACTTGGCCAGCCCGCCCAAGAACGAAAGCACGGCATCAATGACGACAGTAGCCAACGCTTCCACGGGAAACACGCCGTATAACGAGTCTACCGCTTGCTTAGCCGCTTTAACCACATTCTTATCCTTATCGGCAAACATGTCGAGAGCGCTGCCAAGCAAGGGGACAAGGTAGGCTTCTTGGGGAGTGTTACCGCCAAACTTACGGGCAAGTTGTTGGATGAGCAAAAGCCCCAGTTCTCTGACCACGGGGTTCTTTTGCTTGAACAACATCTTGAGGACGTCGGTGAACTTCCACTCTTCAAGCACGTGGAGTCCCCGAGCCTCGGTTTGCGCCACAATCAGATCGACAGGTTTCTTGACGTCGCCGATCTTGGTAGCGTTGAAAATTTCGTCCAATTCATCGGTGAAAGGAACGTCGATCTTGAGTTTCAGCACCGTCAGCGCCAACAGCAGCGTCAGGTCCATAGGTCCCGGAGTGTTCAGACGAGAGTCAGCGGGAGTATTAACATACAGCGATGCCTGGGAGCCGAACTGGGAGTTGGGGAACGAGTCGACTTGACCTTGGGGGACGAACAGTTGGCCCAGGTACTGGAAGCCAGGGCTGCCCGAGCCGTAGCCGTACTGGTAACCGAACCCCCGCGGCTTCTGCTGTTGCTGTTGCTGTTGCTTGACGAAGTCGTCAAATGATTTTGACATGAAGCCGGGTGGAAAATGTTTGCGATGCCCTTTCCACGTGCGATAAACGCGATGCGATAACCGATAACGGTTACAAAAAGAAACCACTGCAGGGACCGCGAACCGGGTTCTGTGTCACTATTAGTGTAAAGTTGGGGGATGGTTAAGATGATAATACCTGATTTTTGCTAGCATTTACTTTTCCAAGCACAATAGTTTTATTAGTATCAAATTGTTGCACAGGGGAATGTCTTTTTACGTGTTAATGTGAGGTGCATGGATATTTCCGAGGGAAATAATAAGCTTTTTTTCTCCCCAAACAATAGTTATAACCGACACCGAGATAATTACAATGAGAAGTGGTTACGGAAAATTTCAAAGACAATGACCATTCAAATTGAACATATAACCAAGTTTTTCTAGATCAAGATGATTGATGACATATTTAGATAACTTTTAGTGACTTCATTACTGATCGGGTGGCATGTACCCGGTATCTTCGTATAGTAAGTGTTGCGATGTGTCTCACAAACGTGTGCTGGCCTGAAGCTTTCGAAATGCAACCTCTCACCTTACCATAAAAAAAAGTGCACTTGCTTCTATCATTATGAGTAAATTTGGTGTATGGACCAAGGAGTCTTTACAATAATCCCTAGATAAGATTAATCCTGGGTAAATTGTTGTGACACAAGGTTGAGTCGGTGAGGCACACCATCTACCAAATACTCAAGCTCATACTTGGCAAGCGAGGGGTTATTGCAAACGGTAAGCGCTCCGGGTTTGGGTACGGTGACGGGAGAAACAGTAGCATCAGGATTGACGTGCCACTGGCTAAACTCAATGGTAGCCCCCTCACTGCTGCCACTGTAAAAGAAGTCAGCGATGAAATGCCCCACTTGTTCACTCTGAATACCACCATTGGCGTAGTAGACGTGGAATACTCGGGAGAAAAACCCTTGCGGTCCGCGCCCATGAATGCCACTAACCACAAGACCGTAATCGGTATGACTGGCCCCATCGCCAGAAATAAACTCGACAATATCGGCCTGACTAATACCTCTTACTTGATGAAGCGTCGTCTCGATGGCCCCTTCGGCCGTAAGCAAAAACAGCACCACGCCTTGTTCACGATCGACAAGCAATAACGCCGCTCCGTCAGATTCTACCAGCACCGGGTACACTTCAACCAAGTTCTCCACTGACAGCACCTGTTTAAGCAGCACCGCTTGACTCATAATCAACCGGGAACCGGCCACAAGCTCCACCACCACCTTATCGTCAGCAAGGGTCGACATGGTGATCTTGTAGTCACCGTGGACAAACTGTTTTTTGGCGAGAGTAGGTGGTTTAGCCTCGTCGACGTCGCCATCGACTACGGTATCGAGATCGTCACTTTCGTAGTTCACCGTGGTCGTCGTTTGCGGTTCAATGTACACGGGTTCCACCAACGCCTCCAGGGCGTGGTGATGATGAGAATTGTCAAGGTCACGTTCGTCTTCCTCGGGGATGGGATCCGACTTTGGTAGCGGCGTTTCCTCCGCTGCATCATCACCAAAGTACTTGGGCACGGCTCGATTATTTCGAGGTGGTTGTTGCGGCAGCGATTCGCCAAAGCCAAACTCTTCTTCGGGCTCGGAATTGTGCATAAGTACGTCAAACTCCAGCGGCTGGGAATCATCGGGTCCTGGGAGATTCAAGCTATTAATCAGCTTGACACTAGGTGTTTTCAAAAGGTGAACAATCTCCTTCATCAGCTGAGCCAATTGCGCCCGAGTCTTCTTCACCACCTCAAGGTCAACGTCAGGCAATTCTCCAGGGATGGCAGGGTCGACGTAGTCGTCCCGGCTGCGGGGAACTTCCGAATCCAGGGGATCTTGGCTATGGAGCTTTTCCCGAAGCCGTTGGTTTTCCTGTTCGAGCAGAAAGATGCGGGCAGCTTGCTTATTGTTGACAAACTTGAGCGAGTTGAGTTCGCCCTGGAGTTGAATGATACGGTACTTCATCTCCAGCTTTTCGATGTTGGTCATAATCTTGAACCGCTCGAGATTGGTAAACTCCAGCGTGAGGTAGTTGATCACCCCGGGGAGGGTGTATTGGGACGGGCCTCCGGTGGGCTGGGTCATGGCCTATGTCGTCTGACGTGTGCGCGGCTTTGGTAGGGCTTTGACGAGCCACTATTTGGGGGGTTGTGTTTAGCGTGGTTTGACAGGGAAATCGATTAAGGAAATGGAGTAATCATGGTTTGGGGATTGTATGATGGTTATTGCCAGCTTTTTCTGGGTTGATTGGGTGAGTTTTAGATTATATTGGGGAGATCACTACCTGTGCGGTAGTATTTATGACAATATAATTGTTATACGAGAGTGATACTAATATGGTTCAAGTGGATACAACTTGTAGCTTATTGTTGTTTAGTTGAAATTTTTTACGATTTTATTAGCGGTTTTTTTTAGTAACTAGTTGTCATTCAAGGTCTCACAGTGCTAATCTACACCACCAGAGCCATTAAATCCTAAAACATTGATGCTCAAGTTCTTGGTTACTTTACTCAATACTTCTTGTCTAATATATCCACTTGGCTATTTGAATGGCTTTCAAAACATGATATTTACGAAATCACGAGCGAATCCCTTATCCACCTCATGCAATGCTCCAAGTACCAACCAATCCCATTGCATTATTGATCTAGTACAATCTCAGTACATTTTCATTTTAGTACGACATCATAACATATTGACGTTTTAATTTTTCATGGCGTATGGAAAGTAATCCCATGTCCTTTAGTGTGTGCGATTGTACCACTCAACACATATAGAGGTGCGGGTCCCCGCGACAACCAACAGAGATGGATATTGACATGGAAGATGTCAATGGGGACAACCAGTACTACCAGCTGGTTGGTCCTTATCAACAAACCCCAGGGTATCCTCACATGGCAACTAGCGCCGTGGAGATGGCAGTACCACCCAATACTCTTGGTACCCTGTTTATTGTTGTCGATACCAACGTGTTACTTTCCAACCTCGACGTGGTGGTTGACCTTACTCGACTCGCTGCCATGGCTAATATCATTATCATTATCCCCTCTGCCGTGGTGCTTGAGCTTGATAAGTTAAAATCCACTCCAGAAAAGTCGGTTGAGGCTCGTCGTGCCAATGATTGGTTGTACCACACGTTAGCGGCCAATTCTCCTCACGTACGTGGCCAGAAACGACTGGAAGTGGTTAGAAATCACACTCACAACGACGAAGCCATTCTAGATTGTTGTCTTTATCTCAAACAACACCATCCTCATGATCTTATTATACTTATGAGTAACGACAAGAACTTGTGTGCCAAGGCGTTGAGCGACAACGTGCTTACAGTAACGGTGCTAAAGGATTTGACGGCGGAGATCATAGCCGAAGCCATTGTCAAGGAACGACAGCTGATGGCTCAGGGCGGGCCGGCGCCTTCACGGGATATCGAAATGGCCGAATCAACATCGCGGCCGCTCTTTGACCTGATTCCTCCAACTGACGATACTCCCACACTTGTGTTCAGGGAAATTGAGCATGTGGCGACCCAGCTCGTCGACCAGGCCATCGTTAAGTGCTATGGTGGTCGTGAATTTATTGCTGACTATCATGCTCCCGCTACATTATACGAAGCGGCCCAAATGCTCATTCGCTTTTGGTTTACGGTATTTGAAGAGTATATCACTACGTGTGACCCGTTTCGAGTCGATAACCAAACAAAGAAGAAATTGATCAAACGGGAACCGAAGATGGTCGATGTCCCTCGGGCGACGGCATTACTAGAGTTTGTCGACTTTTGGCGGTCGTTGTTGGTCCCCATTTACAATGAGGTTATGGGTGATGACCGTGACCTGACTCTTAATAATTACTTTAGTCGGTGGACAAAGATGGCCGAAGGTCAATGAGGAGGTGGTGTTTAATACGAGATAACGAAGTAAACGACATGATAATCTTACCAACAATTACATTGGTGATGGTGTATGACGTTATCGACGCTATGGTGAACGTCGGTGTGGGGTCGATAGTGGTGAAGCTGGTCGTGACGCTGGCGTTCCCACGGCAATTTGCTGAACATTTTCCAGGCCGAGGTGAGGTTGGTGGTACGGGGGTTGTTGGCAACCCTTCCCCGGGGCCAGGCGACGGCGTTGTTGGCCAAAGCACCCGAGGTGGTGAGAAAGTGCGTTGGGTATTACTAATACGGACCGCAGAAAGCTCCCCCTCAACTATTAATGAAGTGACACATAACGGTTAGTGGGAGACATAGTATCAACTGATACGGATTTCATCTTGAGTTCAGGGGTCTTGTGGATTCTTGCGTCTTGTCTATTTATCCAATCTTATTACCCAAAATGGCTGTATTGAGGTGACGAAAACCATTGCTGCGGTCAGAAGAGTGTAATCGTTCATTGTTGGGCTCATCAGTCACTTCATTGACATACTTATTGATCGGTTAGTCCAGTATAAGTGTTAATGGGTTATAGGTCGGTTATTACTAAACTTTACACCAAAAAAATCGCCAAAAATACGCTTTTCGGTATCTACCAGTCATGTAGTCACTAAATCACGGCAAATAAATTTTCATGATTTTTTTTGATGTTTGACATCGTCGGGCTGGGGTTTGGGGTTTTCTCGGATCATCGCGCCTAACCGTGTATGAATCAACCTCAAATAATTGACGAAAAATGCACCATAAAAAGAGGTAGATGGAAATCTAAAACAACCGTTACATTCAGCACAGCTCTATCTTTATGGTAACCGGTAAATAAGCCTCGATTTCAAAACTTTTTGGAACCGACCTCATAATAATGACGTTTTTTGAGTGGTCATTTTTGCAATTTATTCAGTCGGGTCAGGGGTTTACAGAAATCAAAGCCATCTGGCAAGAAGCCAGCTGTCTGATCTACAAAACCCAAGTATCGCCTTTTTTCTATTCGTTGGTATTGAGCTCGTTATTGCACAGTTTACGTGTTTTTGGTGCGACCAACCCCTAGGCCCAATCGGCCAAAATCGACAAATCGACAAGTTCCCTCAAATTCCGTCAAACTTTGTCTAGGTAAAAAGGCCACCGGCTAAAACATAGTAAGCCATCTCAAAGTCGCTACTGAGTGGCGTAAACCGTACTTTTCTCACCATTATATGTGTCATTAGTGAACGACGAGAACACTATTGAGACTAGCCATTGACGCTAGAAAATGTAATCAAAGCGTAATCTCCGTTTATCATTGGCAATATCCCCAGTTGAATTGTGGATCGCTCTCAAAGGCAGGACTTGACTCGTGGATTCCGACAGCATCATATCTCACCACCTTACGTACCATTCTACGTTTACGTTCTCATTCTGCCATGTATTCGATATGGTATGTCAATTATCACATAGCTTGGGGTACTGTTTACAGGCAACTCACTTGACTTCATTGACCTCGATAGAATAATACAACAATGACAGTCATTTAAATTTTAAATTATTCTGTACCTGTGCCTTACTTATAATCTTGAAATCGACCTATTCTTATCGAAAACAATCGCTTCCATGACTATAAAATAAAGAACCAATATTTCTCGAATGATGTGTAATATAGTCTAAGTATTCCTTATATTGTGGATGAGGAAATCTGTCTATGACTGAGACGAAGGTAGAGACGAATTGGTCATTAAAGTCTTGGAGAATTCCCCAATTACCGTCTGCGGGGACGTTTACTGGGACTTTCAGGCTCCGAAGATGGTGGTCGATATTCCAACGACGGCACTTCATCCATTGGGTGACGTTTGCGTTTTCGTTTGGTAGGTGAACGATAGGTCTTCATTGACAGTTCCACTGATTGTTGCGGCAGACGTTCCTGACGTTTAAGCCATTTTTGTCGGTCAAATTTGACCATATTGCTCGCCACATCCTGATAGTTATCCCTCATTGTCTGAAGAAGCTTATCACCCTGGGACTGAGCGAGTACTGCCAGTTCCAAGTTGCGGATGTAAAAGTCCTTATCACTGATGATATCAAAGAGCTTATTTTGACGAGCGATGAGCGATTCGTGGGACACAAGGAGGGCTTCGACCCATTGCCAGAGAAATGGTCCTGGGTCGATTTTCTTGAGAGTAAATGCCACCGCATCATCATCAATGGCAATCTTGACATTACACTCATCGCCAGTAAACTCAAGGGTAGCATTGACCTCGGATAGAGCTGCTAAGGCGGCGTTCCACGCGTCGTCAGGAAGGTCTTCGAGACAGATCGCGGCTAACTTGGCCTCAAGATCACCCCGAGACCCCTGATCGCACCACACATCAGACATATTGGTCACGTAGACGGCGTAGGAACCATCGCTAGCATCAAACAGAGCTCCGTAGTAGCATTGGGCGTGGTCGTTGTGGAGCCATCGAGCCGGTAATGGCATTACGCGGGGAAACCACCGACCCGCGTTTGCGTAACCAAAACACACCCACTATGAGTGGAGAGAAACAGTAGACTATGATAGCTTGACGAAGCCATTATAGACAATTGCAAAACAAAAATCACAAGTAGTAAGTTACAAGTTGGTATCGATTACTATTATTGTGATGTGGTTGCTCAATATTAACAGAGTTAGGAGATACTGTGCCAAAGAGTAATATTGAACAACTCAAAAGAGCTTCAATTAATCGGAGTGAATAAACTATTTAATTTAGCTTGAGAGAGATAGATTTCGGGTAAAGACTTGGCTAAGCCACACTTGTCACTAAAGTTTTTCCCTCGTTATCGCCGGCTCGTTTCCGTAATCCGTCGTGCGAATGTCCACCACCATCCCCCTGACCAATATTACGGCGTTAGTCGACCGTATCGACCAGCTAGCCACCTCCAAAGATGGCAGAGTGGTGGTATCGATCGCGGGAATACCCGGTTCTGGTAAAACCACCGTAGCCAATGAGGTGGTGGCTCAACTCAACCACCAGGGCATACTGGCAATCACCCTCCCTATGGACGGATTCCACCTCTATCGCCATCAATTGACCACCGAGGAGATGGTGAGACGTCGGGGAGCTCCGTTTACCTTTGATCAGCCTCGATTTGTCGCTACCGTGGCCCTGCTCAAGCCGGCTTATCATAAGGAACCAGTATACGCGCCGTCATTTGACCATAGCGTTAAGGATCCCGTGGAAAATGATGTGGTGATTGCTCCCACTGTAAAAGTGGTGGTGGTCGAAGGTCTCTATACCAGTTTAGTCGATGATGGTTGGAAGGATATTGGTGATATTGTTGATGAACTGTGGTTTGTGTCTACTCCACTTGAGATCGCACAACAGAGACTCGTGGCGCGCCATTTGCTGCTGGGAGTAGCCTCGACTCCCGACGAAGCTCAGGACCGGGCTGGGGGTAGTGACTACGATAACCTGGTCTACATCCTCGACCGGTTGCGAACTCCCGATGTCGTCATTAGTCATGTTGACCATCACCCATCGGCGACGACGGCGTAGCGCTTATCGACTCACCCACAATTGGTCGCGACTGTCCAAAAAAGATTACTAGCCACCGTTTGATTACGTCATCACGCTTAGTAACGGCCTAACGGAAAAACGCGGCTGCCAATCACAGGCGGCCCAACATCTCTCGGGTGCGGCGGCGATGGGGATGCCAGCAGCACCCGCGCTACCATTGTTCGCTCCCTTTCCCCTGACCTAGTTCCCCTTACTTCCCCCGTCATTCGCCACAATGGCTCCTCGATCACCAGGCACGATGCCGAAAGATCGCCATCGGTGATTCACCACGTAAACGCGGCGCCGTTGACATGTAAGCCGACGATTGCCTATTGCGGCCAATGGTTTGCGGCGTCACCGCAACGCACCGGTTGGGATCTGCGCACGTGCCTCGCTATATATACTGCCAGCATCTGTGCCTCGACCCAGCCAGCCGATCCCGCTCTGTTCCCAATTACGCCATGGGCATCTTCATTCCCACCAACAAATTGGAAAACCTCCGCTTGTACAAGTACTCGCTGGAGGACCACTCGATCATCCTGCGGTATGTGCTCAAGAAGTGGTGGAACAAGTTCGTCCTCATCTTCCCGTTACTGATGGCCCCCAACGCCATCACCCTCTTGGGGCTCATGTGGATCGTCGCCAGCTTGTTTGTGGTGTTCTACTATGATCCCTACCTCAACCAGGACTCGCCGCTGTGGTGCTACTTCTTCTACGCGTTGTGTCTCTTCATGTACCAGACGTTTGACGGCTGCGACGGCTGCCACGCCCGCCGTACGGGTCAGCTGGGACCGTTGGGGGAATTGTTTGACCACTGCGTCGATGCCATCAACACCACTCTTGGGGCCATTGTCTTTGCTTCGGTGACGCAAATGGGATGGGGCAAGTTGATGATGTTATCGCAGTTTGCCGCTACGTGCAACTTCTACGCGTCGACGTGGGAAGAGTACCACACCCACACCCTCTTCCTTTCCGAGTTCTCCGGTCCCGTCGAGGGGATCTTGATGATTTGTGGCGTGTACGTGCTCACCGGGTTCATCGGCCCGGGGATCTGGAAGGCCGACTTGTGCACCGTGGACTTGAGCAGCGTGGGGATGTCGCTGGAGTACCAGGTGACGATGCTGGCGGTGTACGTGGTGTTGGGGCTCGGGTCGTTGTACTTTAACATCCATCAGGCCATTTCGAACGTGCGCAAGTACTACAAGCAATTGAACAAGGCCAACCCCCAGGAAGCGCTGCGCCGCACCGACCAGGCCATCAGTGGCTGGTGGCCGTTCATCTTGTACTGGTTGCTGGTGGTGGGGTTGGTAGCGGTGTACCCCGAGTTTATCACCAACTACGGGTTCCCCCTCGTCATCCTGGTGGGGTTAACGATTGCCTTTACCGTGGGCCGGATCATTCTTGCTCACTTGACGTTGCAGCCATTCCCCTACCGTCAGTTCCCCATGATCGTGGCGCCGACGCAATTGGCGTTGGTCTGGTTCCTCACCAACGTCTACCACTTTGACTATCTCAGCGTGGTGCTGGCGGTGCTGTGGATGGGGTTGGGGACGACGCTCGGCATCCACGGGTCGTTCATCGCCGAGATCATCTACGAGATCACCACCTACCTCGACATCTACACGTTGTCGATCAAGCACAAGCGGGCGTAGCCATCTTGACGTTGCTGGGGATGTATTATATGGGAGCCATTATCAATAGACAATCCTAGACAGACTCGTGTGTATTCGTAACAGTATATACAAGCGGGGGCATCACTCACTTCTTTTCGGCAAACGCCCCCTCGGTCCCGGGAGCAAGCACGTCCTGCGCCGATTGTTGCAACGACATTTCCTTTTCCATCTCTTGCAATTGGGTCTCGGCGAGGATCAGCAACGTCAACGGCACCCCGAGCAAAAGCGCCAGCGAGGTGACGATCCACAAGAAGTTACCGGTCTTTTGGAACGCCAGCGACGCCCACGCCTTGACGTTTTCCCCAGCATTGACGATCTGCGATCTCTGGTCGGGGGCAATGATGTCTTTAAGGGCAACGATTCTGTCGTAGATGGTTTCGTTGTCGACGTCGAAGTCGTCGTCAAAGTCCAGCTCGTCCTGGTCGGAGTCCGACTCGTCGGCAACAACGGGAGCAGTCACTTCGACCTTTTCAAACTGGGCGACGTCGGCGTCGTCGATTTGAGTAAGCTTAACCATGAGGGGATATAGGTAGATGAGAGTGGTCGATGAAAATTTTTGTTCGCACGCACCGGCGCCGGCCCTGGTCTCGGTGAGCAAGTCAGGGTTGGGGACGATAAACGACGGCATTATCCAAGTGTATAAGGAATTCGTTATCTTAGGGAGGTTTTTAGAGTCAGTAGCATTGTATTGGTAGAGTTGTTTGATTCATTTCATGGTGGATTAATGGTCAAAATGTCATTTTCGGGTCGCACTCTATCACTTAGGGGATAGCCTATCATATACCACGATACTATGGTGGCAATACTAAATAAGTGACTAACATCACATCATTAGGAAAATGCTGCGAGTCTCTAAGTCCAGTGATCTTCAAAAGTCACTGACAAATGACAAGATTGTGCTGGAAATTTGCTCATGGGTAATTATGCACCTTAATCTGGCAGCAGCTTACAGTAAACTTTCAGGCACTACGCTTAGGACGTCTTTATCGTGGAGAGGAATAGTGAGAGACATAAATTGTTCATAGCAGCCATTGCCTATGTAACTTGATAATAGCATTATCACTTATACAAGTTGTGGTGACGTACCTGTGAATAATGCTCCATTAAATTGACGACGACCACTTTGAAAACAACTGTTGTGCCGCGCACGACTCTCACTGCGGGCGTGGAGCGCTTGATGGTAACTTCGACCGACAAACCACAATTTTTTTTCAGAAATCTTCATCATTCCTGATACTTACTGGCACTCTAAACGTGATGGAGGCTTCAAATTTCCATTTACAATTTTACAAATGTGTTTTTGTTGCAATAAATTGTGAGATACATTTTTGTACGGTTAAGCGCGAGGTTGAGAAAAACCCCAAACCCAAGCCATCGATGTCAAACATCAAAAAAAATCAGGAAAATTTGTTTGTTGTCGTGATTCAAGGACTATATGACCGGTAGATACCAGTGGGCGTATTTTTGGCGATTTTTTTGGTGTAAAGTTTGGCAATAATCGACCTGTTATAGGGTTGATAACATGACCTTGCCTTTTTTAGTGGTTTATTTTTTAGCCCTTTGGAGATCTCCAACGATCTTGGGAGCCAAGTCAGCGAAAGTGACAGTGGACGACGAGACCCTTCCCTTTTTAGTGGTTTATTTTTTAGCCCTTTGGAGATCTCCAACGATCTTGGGAGCCAAGTCAGCGAAAGTGACAGTGGACGACAAGACCCTTCCCTTTTTAGTGGTTTATTTTTTAGCCCTTTAGAGATCTCCAACGATCTAGGGAGCCAAGTCAGCAAAAGTGACAGTGGACGACGAGACCCTTCCCTTTTTAGTGGTTTATTTTTTAGCCCTTTAGAGATCTCCAACGATCTAGGGAGCCAAGTCAGCAAAAGTGACGGTGGACGACATGACCCTTCCATTTTCAGTGGTGTAGATAGTCACCACAACTATCATCCGACGACAGTCAAAAGTTGCCGGAGCCACTCAAGCGACCATCAAAGCTGGACGTGGGTCCAATCTTTGGTCACTTGGCTTCGCCTTTTGTAGACCAGATGTCCGAGTCGAGCAGCTCAGCTTGTCTTGCGTTTCATGGTTGTCCTGGGGTATGGTTGAAGAGCAGCAGCTGTCACAACGTACCTAACACCACCAAGCGACGTTTTAATCCATTTCCCATCGAGAAAACGTGGATAACTTGCATCTCTTAATAGTGCAATACTCAACGTCACAAAAAAGTCGTGTGGTTATCGAGAATGAAAAAACGAGTTGGCATTTATCGACCAAGAGTTCATGAGACTTGCGATTTTGAGACTATATGCAGGCAACACCATACATTCTCACTATGGACAACGAGTGGGTTTCAGAATACAGATGATAACAGCATACCCAAGCCTTTCATCGGAGTGATATCATGAACTACACATTGCCAAAAGCTCACATTATCTGATAACTACAAACAATCCTTGTTTTCTGGTGTATGAAGTTTGTTTTAAGGACCAGAGCAACTCGCTCTCTGAGATGGTGATCTTGTTGGTGGCCCGATGCTCATCCCCGAGTCCA
>JAKTSL010000050.1:0-105080 GCA_030580175.1 Diutina pseudorugosa | reverse complement strand
TTTAGTGGTTTTATTTTTTAGCCCTTTAGAGATCTCCAACGATCTGGGGAGCCAAGTCAACAAAAGTGATGGTGGACGACAAGACCCTTCCTTTTTAGTGGTTTTATTTTTTAGCCCTTTAAAGATCTCCAACGATCTGGGGAGCCAAGTCAACAAAAGTGATGGTGGACGACAAGACCCTTCCTTTTTAGTGGTTTTATTTTTTAGCCCTTTAGAGATCTCCAACGATCTAGGGAGCCAAGTCAGCGAAAGTGACGGTGGACGACAAGACCCTTCCTTTTTTAGTGGTTTTATTTTTTAGCCCTTTAGAGATCTCCAACGATCTAGGGAGCCAAGTCAGCGAAAGTGACGATGGACGACAAGACCCTTCCCTTTTTAGTGGTGTAAATAGTCACCACAACTATCATCCGACGATAGTCAAAAGTTGCCGGAGCCACTCAAGCGACCATCAAAGCTGTACGTGGGTCCGGTCTTTGATCACACCGCCTCCCCTTTTGTAGACCAAATGTCCGAGTCGAGTAGCTCAGCTTGTCTTGCGTTTCATGATTGTTCTGGGGTATGGTTGACAAGCAGCAGTCCTCACAATGTACATGCCACCGCCAAGCGACCTTTTAATCCATTTCTCTTTGATATAACTGGTATAACTTACGTCCCCTAACAGTGCATTACTCAACATCGCACAAAAGTCGTGTGGTTATCGAGAATGGAAAAACGAGTTGGCATTTATCGACCAAAAGTTCATGGACTTTGCGATTTTGGGACTTATATGCAGGCAACGCCGCACATTCCTATTATGGACAATGAGTGGACTTCGAAATACAGATGATACAAGCATACCCAAGCCTTTCATTGGGGTGATATCATGAACTACACATTGTCAAAAGCTTAAGCTGATCTATGAGATTTGTTTCAAGGACCAGAGCGACTTGCTTTCGGACATGGTGATCCCGTTGGTGGCCAATGCTCATCCCCGAGTCCAGTACATCGACAACAACGGCCTCGTTAACTTCTCCGAAGTGGCGCCAAGAAATAGCTTGAACCCCACCTCGACCAGGTGCTTCTGAACTTGTTGTTGGGGCTCTTGCAGAACCTGTACAAGCGCTACGTCCACGAACAGATGCTCGTCACCATTGCGACCATCTTCGCCGCCGCCCAGCCCTACTTTGGCAAGTTACTAGAACATGCTGATGTTGCTCTTGCTCCACGACTTGGCCTAGCCCGACACTGACGACCGGACTTGCTCAAGGCCAAGTGCATCGAGGAATCCAGCCGCATTGCTCTTGTCATTGGGTGTGAACAAGTTAGTACTCACGCTGCCGAAGCCATGGTTCGATTTGCTAACTTGCAGCAGCTGATCACTACCGATGAAGGCCTCATCAAACAGTTTTTGGAACAAGATTGGTGTCGCGTGTGCTGTAGTGTCTCGGCCACAAGTTTCAGGCTCGAGCGACCCAGGATATCTCATTGTATGAAGAGGACCAGGCGAAGAAGTGTATTCAGAACAAAGAATGGGACGTCATTAATGTAAGTAGATCGCTCATCGCCGCCCCCAAGTTGACGTTAAACCTTTTTCGGCTGGATGCTACTCAATTGAAGGGCAACTCTGTCTCCACGTCGACGAGATTGTCGAGCTTATTGTCATCCCCGCTCTCTAATTTTACCTCCACGACGGCGCAAGGGCTCTGGCGGGCAACCACAACGTCGCCCTGTTGTGGCAGTTGTTCATCGCCAAGTTGATGCAAACCATGACCGCCGAACCATGCCCGAGCTCCGGCGATAACGACGACTACTATACTAAAGACGTCGCAAATATGGACTACGAGTACACCGACGACGAGTTGTAAGACGAATGCAAGAGGTTGGTGCCGCCATTACTTCGTCACGCCATTTGCCCAGCAGTTCTTGGACGTAACTTGCACCACCCGTCACCACGTTTGTCAACGACGACAACACCCACTTGAAGCTTTGCGGGTTGGTGATGGTGTTTGACGGCAATGATGATGGTGACGCTTTAGTGGGCGTCATTTTGATGGTGGTGGCGCAATTGGTGATGCTGGCGTTAGCTCATGGCACGTTGCTGGAAGAAGTCAAGGCCGAGGTAATTTCGGAAGTATGGGGGTTGTTGACGGCCCTTTCACAAGACCCCAGTCAACGGTATTGTTGGCCAGAGCTTCCGAAGTGATGAGAGAGTGCATTGCGTACTCTTAGTATAGACCACAGGAGAGAGGGCCCCCTTTAGATAGTGATGAAGTGATACATGGCGGTTGGTGGAAGACATAGTAATGACTGACACGGGATTCACCTTGAATTCAGAGGTCTTGTGGATCATTGAGTCTCGTGCATTTCATTTCAGTCTACTGCCGTAACTAGTCGTATTGAGGTGACGATTACCATTGCTGGAGTCAGGAGAATGTAGTCGTTTATCGTTGGGCTCATCATGCGCTTCATTGACATGCCAATTGACTGATTAGTCTGGTATAAGTGGTAATGGGTTATAGGTCGATTATTACGAAACTTTACACCAAAAAAATCGCCACAAATACGCTTTTCGGCATCTACGTGCCATGTAGTCACTAATTCATAACAAATAAATTTTCATGATTTTTTTTGATGTTTGACATCGACGGCTGGGGTTTGGGGTTTTCTCGGATCATCGCGCCTAACCGGCTATGAATTAACCTCAATCAATTGACGATAAATGCACCATTAAAGGCGGTGAATCGAAAAATAAAACAACCGTTACTATCAGCACGTCTCTATCTTTATGGTAACCGGTAAATAAGCCTCGATTTCAAAACTTTTTGGAACCGATCTCATAATAATGACGTTTTTTGAGTGGTCATTTTTGCGATTTATTCAGTCGGGTTAAGGGTTTACAGAAACCAAAGCTACCTAGCATGAAGCCGGAAATTTGCTCTATAAAACTCAAGTATCGCTTTTTTCCATTCTTTGGTATTGAGCTCGTTATTGTACATTTTACGTGTTTTTGGTGCGACCAACCCCTAGGCCATCTGGGCCAAAATCGACAAATCGACAAATTCCACCAAATTCCGTCAAACTTTATCTAGGTGAAGAGGCCACCGGCTAAAACATAGTAGGCCTTCTCAAAGTCGCTACTGACCAACATAAACCGTACTTTTCCTCGCAATACGCGGGGTGAGTGTAAGTTTTTGGGGTTTCGCACCCGAGTCAAATGTTTACCATGGCTGCGGCGAGCCGAGTCAAGTTATCTCGCCAACCCAGCATCCAGCTCATCCATCGAAATCCATCAAACTCATCAAAATTTTGAACATTGGCTTAGATGATAACCATGGGTTCTTAGACCGTAATGCTCACCTTTAAATGGCCACATTAGGCGTGGGCATTGCCGTCAAAATTCGCCATTTAGTTCAGGTTGCGCAACGGTGCATGAAGCCGTGAACATATCCACCACAAGCGACTCTGCCGCCCGTGGCATGAGGCTAGCCGTAGCGGGCGGACCGTTCCCGATGTGGTGACAGTGTCTTTTGCTAGTTGGTATCGTGAACGGCTTTCGTGTCATGGTCAAAGTGCCGCTTGACCATGCCAACAATGTACAAAGACGTGGTCATTCACTAGTGGTCAAAAATCAACCGACAGCTAATGTAACAAATCGACTCTGTATGACGTTTAAATGGAATGAAATAGGTTTGGCCTCAAGACCAAATATGTTTAGTTCTCATTTCTGAAACTTCGACTTTTTGTCGTCATTTTAGTTCTCAGTTTTGCATTTTTTCTCCAAAAAGCGAAAACTGCGATTTATTCAGTCTGGACAAGGGTAATCAGAAATCAAAGTCACCCGGCAAGAAGCCAGCAGTGTGATCTACAATAGCTTGGTATCACTTGTATGCATCCATTGGCATTGAGCTCGTTATTTTGATGTTTACATATTTGAGATGCGACGAGTCTTAACAGTGGGACACCCCAAAAAGCTTGACCCGGTTTTTGGCCTCCGGAATCCACCGGGGTCCTTCCGGGGTCCTCCGGGAGATGCCACGCGCTCGGCCCTATGCAGTACAATCAGTATATATTTTGATCTAGTTACAACAGTCATAGGTCGTGGGAGAATTATGGAAGTATACGTGTGATATCAGAACAAGTCGACCTTTCTACCAAGAAAGAAACCCCCAGATCTCTGATCCGGAGGACTACCACTACACATGACCGAGACCACAACGCTGCTTGAGTCCAAGAGCCTGCCTTGCCATTGGCCTTGACCATAGAACATGCCATGAATCCGTGCTAATTGTCCCGAATTTCCGTACTCATAATGCTTGGACCCATGTCAGATGTCAGCTGTCAGGCACCATGGTGTAAGTAGTGGGACTGTTGATGTTGGCAGGCAAGTTTGTTTTGTTGCTGTCATGATTCAAAAGACAGAGGTGAACGCTGTCAGTGGATTTTGCGAGGTACCCAATCCAGCAAAGGAGTTGTCGTCGACGTCCAGCTTACGTTCCAAGGCTTCCAGTGACATACCTTGACTTGTATTAGCAACCAAGTCTCACATGTTGATATTGAACCATGAGCAGATGTTCGCTCGTTTCGTTGAAAGAATTGGGGGCTAACGTCACACCATTTGCGTGCCCCTTATAGCGGAGGTTTGATCGTCCGGTCGATTGCCCGTACCAGCTCTGTAAGCAGGTAAGCATACAACGCGCCTGCCATGGTTGTCGGGTGGACCTGATGGGTCGTCCGCTCGAATGATCACCGTAGGCTGAGGAAACGGACTGGTTGGAGTCACTTGACAATAACTGACTGGCGATGACAAAGATACAATAGCACCTACAACTGAAGCATACAACAACTGAAGCATACAAGAGGTATACAACCGAATGTATGAGGCTTCACTGATAACAACCAACAATTGCAATTGTAAATATATCTAGGAGACTGAATTTCTCTTTGGCAATACCAACATAACTGTACGTTCTTTGTGGTAATCGCTTTGCTTGACCACTTTGTTCATGTTTACCATGATAAATTGCTTTATGGTCATGGAAACTATTGCTAGAGTCAAAAAGGTGTAATTGTTTATCGTTGGACTCATCAGTCACTTCATTGACATACCAAATGACTGGATAGCCTAATATAAGTGATAATGAGTTATAGATCGATTACTACCAAACTTCACACCAAAAAAATCGCCACAAATAGCCTTTTCGGTGTCTACCAGTCATGTAGTCACTATTTCATAACAAATAAATTTTCATGATTTTTTTTGATGATTGACATCGACGGCTGGGGTTTGGGGTTTTCTGGGATCATCGCGCCTAACCATAAATTATGAATTGACGAAGATTGCACCACTAAAGGCGGTAAATGGATATCTGAAACATCCATTGCATTCATAACGTCTCTATCTTTATAGTGAATAGTTAATAAGCCTCAATTTCGAAACTTTTTAGAACCAGATTTCATGCGATCTGGCGTTTTTTGAGTCGTCATTTTTGCGATTCATTCAGTCGGGATAAAGAATTACAGAAATCAAAGCCGTCTAGCAAGTAGCCGGCAGTTTTCTCTATAAAACCCACGTGTCGCTTTTCTGCTTCTATCGGTATTGAGCTCGTTATTGCACATTTTACGTGTTTTTGGTGCGACCAACCCCTAGGCCCAATCGGCCAAAATCGACAAATCGACAAGTTCCGCCAAATTCCGCCAAACTTTGTCTAGATGAAAAGGCCACCGACTAAAACATAGTTAGCCATCTTTGAGTCGCTACCGGGCGGCGTAAACCGTACTTTTCCTCGCAATACGCGGGGTCAGTGTAAGACAAGTGTACTGGTTAATCAACCATCAACCCATTTAGTGACGGTGGTTGCTTTCATTCGATTCATAAGTGTTACAGAAGTAGTAGGAACCGTAATTGAAAGTGCCAGCGATA
This sequence comes from Diutina pseudorugosa, assembly GCA_030580175.1. Taxonomy (NCBI): domain Eukaryota; kingdom Fungi; phylum Ascomycota; class Pichiomycetes; order Serinales; family Debaryomycetaceae; genus Diutina; species Diutina pseudorugosa. The sequence goes on along the minus strand of JAKTSL010000050.1, from coordinate 99,181 downwards.
TTCGTATCCCTTATAAGTAACTATCTCTCAATCGTTCCTGATCTTATCGGTTGGTGCGGCGGGGCTCATCGCGTCGCGACGCGAAATCCGTCAGAGGTGCCCATACCCCGTCATGGATCTTCCCCGCCTACCATGATAAAGCGCCGCAATTGGACCTGGCGTTCACAACTGAAAACAGGCGATTTGCTGCTACCGGTTCCTGGTGCAGTTGCCCCTGAGCCACCACTCGCTGCTGACATCGCAGGTGCCCAAGGTGGTGGAGCTGGTGATGCGACTATATTCCATTAAGACAGGTTCCACACGGGTGAAATCGGTTTATAACCTTCCGGGATCCTGTCCACCGGATGACACACCTTGTTTCATAAAGCTTTCAAGCTCATCCTTGCTTGAAACTTGTCATTCTCCGCGTTTAGTAGCGTGAGTCCAGTTCTTTGGGGGTGCCATGTTGTCTTCAGGAAGTTCCGCTATCTCACGATTGGCGACTTGTGAGTAGTGTACCGTACCTTCACGGTTTCCCGTCAGACTAAACTCTGGCCCAATGATTTCAGTGGCGATGTCCAACAACCAATTGAACTGTTATTTCGAATTCAAGCTCGTGGACTACGTCATGAACACCCATCGTACTGTCATCAGAGTTGGTTCATAGTTAATGGCTGGCTATTGTCTCGAAATACTTCCATACTGATCAAGAGCTACTAATATGGATTGGTTCCCGAATTGATCATACCCGACTGAAATAGCCTTTTGAATGCCCCCTGGTTTCTTTTAATTGCTGGTAATAGTGTTAGCACCTTATTGTGGTAACCTGAGCGGCTTGTTATGTCTTTTGGTTGCAAGTCTCGGGTAAGAAGTGTCATTATTCAACGCGTCGTGTGATGTACCGGCACGTTGCTGGACAAGGTCCATGCTGAGGTGGTGTCGGCGGCGCTGGGATTGTTGGCGACCCTCTCCCAGGACCAGGCGACGGCGTTGTTGGCCAAAGCTCACAAGATGGTGAGTGTTTTGTTGATCCTTAAGTCTTTTCCATTTCATCCGACCTTGCTACCATAATGAACTGCTCTAAGGTGATGAAGACTATTGTTGGAGTCAGGAAATTGTAGTTGTATGTTGTTGGACTCGTGAGCTACTTGCTTGACATGCTAATTGACGGGCTAGTCCAGTATAAGTGTTAATAAGTGAAAGATCGACTATTGAGAAATTTTACACCAAAAAAATCGCCAAAAAAAGGCCTATCGGTATCTACCGGTGATGTAGTCACTAAAGCAAAGCAAATGATTTTTCATGATTTTTTTTGATGTTTGTCGAGTTGGGCTGGGGTTTGGGGTTTCCAAGGACCATCGCGCCTAACCGTATATTGTGAATTGATGAATATTGCACCATTAAAGGCGGTAAACGGAAATCTAAATCATCCATTGCATTCATAACGTCTCTATCTTTATAGTAATTGACAGATAAGCCTCGATTTCGAAAATTTTTGGAACCAGATTTTATGCGATCTGCCGTTTTTTGAATGGTCGATTTTGCGATTCATTCTGTCGGGTCAAGGGCTAACAGAAATCAAAGCCACCTAGCATGAAGCCGGCAGTTTACTTCACAAATCCCAAGCATCGCTTTTTCTCATTCGTTGGTATCGAGCTCGCTATTGCACAGTTTACGTGTTTTTGGTGCGACCAACCCCTAGGCCATCTGGGCCAAAATCAACAAAATCGACGAGTTCCGTCAAATTCCGTCAAACTTTGTCTAGATGAAAAGGACACCGCTCAAAACATAGTAGGCCATCTCAGAGTCGCTACCGGGTGGCGTAGACCGTAGTTTCCCTTGCAATACGCGGGGTCAGTATAAGTTTTGGGGGTTCGCACCCGAGTCAACTTTTTGCCGTGGTAGCGGCGAGCCGAGTCAAATTACCTCGCTAAAACCCAGCTTCCAGCTCAACCATCGAAAACCATCAAACTCATCAAAATTTTGAACATTGGCTCATATGATAGCCACGCGTTTCTAGACCACAGTGAGTGCCTTCAAGTGGCCACATTAGGCGTGGCGATTGCTGTCAAAATTCGCCATTTAGTTCAGATTGCGCATCCGTGCACGAAGCCGTAAATATAGCCACAACAAGCGGCCGGCATGGGGTAAGCGGTAGCGGGCTGCCCGTTTCCGATGTGGTAATTGTGCCTCTTGCCATTTAATGCTGTGAACGGCTCTTGTGTCATGGTCAAAGTGCCGCTTGACCATGCCAACAGCATAGAAAGACGTGGTCATTCAGTAGTGGTCAAAAATCAACCGACAGCTAATGTAACAAATCAATTCTGTATCACGTTAAAATGGAATGAAATAGGTTTGGCCTCAAGACCAAATATGTTTAGTTCTCATTTCTGAAACTTCGACTTTTTGTCGTCATTTTAGTTCTCAGTTTTGCATTTTTTCTCCAAAAAGCGAAAACTGCGATTTATTCAGTCTGGACAAGGGTAATCAGAAATCAAAGTCACCCGGCAAGAAGCCAGCAGTGTGATCTACAATAGCTTGGTATCACTTGTATGCATCCATTGGCATTGAGCTCGTTATTTTGATGTTTACATATTTGAGATGCGACGAGTCTTAACGGTGGGACACCCTAAAAAGCTTGACCTGGTTATACGGCGCCATTGGCAGCGCCAGTGCCGTTGAAAAGTCATGAGATGTCGCTAACAGCAACGGCATTGTTGATAACACTGTTTCAAGGCGTTGCCAGTGCCGTGGTTAAGGTAACGGCAGCGCCGTAGACGATACCATTGATGTGCTAGTCTCTTACTACCACTTTGGCGCTTTTCCCCATAAAAGCCAATTTGATCCACTCAAAGCATCCTCGTATTTGAGTTCAAACACGTGGCTTTGGTTGAATTGGTGGATACATGATGGAGCACACGTATAAGTCATAATTTTATATTTACTTAATTCAACATAGCTCACTATCGTAAAAGCCGCAAATTTTTGAAAAATGGCTGCGTGGTCTAGTGGTATGACGTTTCCTTCACACGGAAAAGATCCCGAGTTCGATCCTCGGCGCGGTCAAAAGGCATTTACTTTTTATCTTTGCAACATGATTGATTTGTTTATTTGGATTCCCGGCTAATAATTCATTCAAGTACCAAATCTAAAGTCACCGCTAATCCAGCGATTAACCATATCCAATGAGTTTTCAGGTTGATTAAATGGTACCATATGACCGGCATCATAGACGCGTAAAAAGGTAAAGTGCTTGTGGTTTTTCACTTCACCTGCAAGGGTACCGTCTTTAGTATACCACGGATTGAAGGACGCAGCCTTGAATTCCTCGTGGTCTTCATAATCCAAAGCCTCAACGTAGGCCAAGTTGCCTAACCAGTTGCAAATAAAATCCTTGTCACCAGCGTAGATTAAAACAGGCACATCCGACTCGACCAATTGAGCCACGTACTGTTGGAACGGCTTGGCTTCGTCACCCGTGTAAATAAAGTTCTTCATCACGGTATCATCGCAACCAGTGAATATATCGACATTTGCCCCCACAGCTTCCATGACATGACGAAGGTTCAAATAATCTTCAATATAATCCATTTCCTTGTAGCAACCGCCACCCACGTCATCGCATGGGACCCGAATGTCATAAGGGTTCAATCCCGTGTCGATAAATGGTCCCAACATGTGCTTGTCACAGTACACAACCGAAGGCACACATGTTAACGATGAAGGAATGTCATAACACACCTTAGTAAGAGCAGCACATTTGGGATAATCACGATCCAACTGCTTGCAAGCGGCTTCATCAAGCACAGGTTCGTGCCCGCCTAAGCCACACGCCATTGGTTGATAGTAAGCGTTCTGAACCAAGTAGTCAGTAATACCGTTACCAATAAGAACCGAACTCAAGTTGAAGGAGCGATCGGCTCTTTCAACGATATCAACGGCAAATTTGGGAATGTAATGGCCAGCATACGACTCACCAGCGATGTGGAAGTCGTTTCCCTTCAAATGAGCAAATTTCTGGAAGAACAACTCCAAAAACACAAACACATCTTGAGACGCTGCTGCAGTCAGCCTGATGGGCTCGCCACCAGTATACGAATAGCCTACTCCCACCGGCTGATCCAAGAAAATAACCGAAGCATTGTTATTCCACGAGTAGGGGTTGTGGACAGGTTGCAAGGTTGAGTTAATCGAGGATGGACCCAATTCAAAGAATAACCCCGTAGCTGAGGAACACCCCGGACCACCATTAAGCCACAAAATCACCGGGTCGTTCGCGGGGTCATTACGCAGTTCAAAGAACCAAAAGAAAAAGTGCTTGTCCTTCTCCAACACATCCAAATACCCAGTATAGTACTTGGCAACATCCAAACCGAGGTCCCGAGGTGCGGGTTTAACTCTCATGGCGTAGTCAGCAAACCCTGAGTGGGTAACCTGTTCAAATCGAACGTTGCTGGGGCGGAACACGTTGTTGAACTTGGTCAATGGCTGCGAGAGTTTGGTAACAAGATCATCAATTTGGGGCATGAACGCTTCAAGCTCTTGTTTAGCTTGAGTCAACTGGACACGCGGATCATCCTGGAGGATTTGTTGGACCGATGTGGCAACCGCTCCCACGGCCAATGCAATGGGGACAAGTCTCATGTCTGAGGTAGTGGCGACGGCTTTTAGATGAATTTCGAAGCCGCACAATGCACGTTATAACTGTTATCAATTGTACTGCATATTAGATGGCCTTAAACTGCACAAGACTAAGTCAATCTATCGCAAACTTCAACAACAATTACAGTTCTTAAATTACTTATAACTCACGTATCATTTTATTGTTATCCATACCAATGGAAGATGTAGCCAGTTACGATCTCTATTTCGAATGAGGCGGAGGTGCAGGGCACTCTTTAATGCGCAAATTCAACTACTAAGCGAGATACTTCGTTAGGCGTGACTATCATTTACATACAAACGGTTCATTACAATTCGTCCTTGACATTCTTGTTGTCTTGGTTGGCAAGGAACTCCTTCCGGGTTTTCTCACGTTCCTTCAAGTTCCCACCCAATTGATTGTCGACCATGTCTTGGGTGACGCCATTGGAAATAAGGGTCTTCCACGACTTACGGTTCTCGAAACCGTTTTGAGCATATTGGTAGTTTTGAAAAACATCCATGATCTTGTCGCGGGAGCAGGCAACAAACGGACCGTGTTGTACCACCGTTTGGTCCAACATTTCCCCACCAACAATGATGAATTCAACAGTATCATCACCAGTTTGTTCGCCTTCGATGAAGTTACCATCACGATTGAAGAAAACGTTTTCATATTGGTGAACTTGAGTGCCGTTGATGTCGAGGCCCTTTCCCTTGATGACGTACAAGAAATAGTTCCATTCGGGAATGACTTCTTGCTTGAACTGAGCACCCTTCTTGAGGATGAAGTGGTAGTAGTGGACGGGGGTGTAAGCCAAGTTGTGCAACAGTTCCACCCCGTAGGACTTACCCGAGACTACCTTTACCAAAAGCTTCCCGTCGTCGGACTGGTAACGGGGGATTTCCCATTCTCTCAAGTCGCGATAGCGAGGAGGAGAATCCTTTAACTTTGCGGGCAAATCCACCCACATTTGAAGCAATTCGGCCGGTTCCCCGTTGGGACCATCAATGGGCATTTCCGAATGGACAATACCCTTCCCCGCCGTCATGAATTGCAAATCACCGGGGTAAATGATCCCCTTTTTGCCAGTGAAGTCTTCGTGAGCAATGCCACCATTGACACAATAAGTAATGGTTTCCATCCCGTAATGAGGGTGTTCAGGGAACCCAGCCGCCCCCTTGGCCTTAAAGTGGTCGAACATAAGGAACGGGTTGAAGTTACGTCTCTCCATATTCCCAATCAGACGACGAACACGAGCCCCAGCACCTTCATCTTGTTCAATTCCTTCGATGACTTTTTCAATTGATCTAGCTTTGTTGGCCATGATGCTCCAAGATAATGTAAATATGAATAGAACCTGTAATAGCCGCATACTCCGAATATATTGGTTTGCGGTCCCTGAGTTATATACATGACTTTCTCAATTACGTAAATTTTAACAAGTGATCCAAGTGCGATTAATAATAATTTATAGGAGAACTAAGGCTTCTTGTGGGCCGTGGTATACATCGTCTCAAATTCGAGTGTGATTGGAGAATCAAGATTCCACCCCATATCATGCATGAGTTCATGAGTAAATGCTTCGGCGACGTCGTATTTATCCCCATGGTCCTTCATCCATGAGTGATAGGCACTCCAACTTTTCACGTACTCCAAAAACCAACGTACGGTGACGTCCTTCCTAATGTGGAGTGGGGTTGATGCTAACTTGGTTGGACGTTGGTGATCATCTAACAAGTATTCCACTCGCTCAATGTCGGTATACAAATCCAGTGGTACTGGTTTTTCCTTGAGAAGCGTCCCTAAGTAGTTGTGTCCTGGCTGTTGATAATAAGGGCCCATATACTGTTCGAAGTCGGCGTCAGTGTTATGATCAAACGACGATTCCCAGGTATATTTGTGATAAATAGCATTGGCACGAGGACTTTCAAATACCGGGTCTTTATAGAGCCAGAATGCAAGCGTCCCCCCAGGCTTAAGCATACGGTGACACTCCTTATAGAAGACATCGTGGTTCATCCAATGAGCACATTCACCGGCAGTGATCAAATCGACCGAACCGGGGGAGATTTGAGTGGGAAATGCTTCTCCCGTGCCTTGAATAAATTCGACGTTATCAATTGGCTTTTGATTACACTGACGGATCATGGCATCCGAGGGGTCGGTGCCGTAGGTTTTCTTAAAGTAGGGCGCAATGGCAAAGGTGACGATGCCGGTACCACAACCAAGATCCACCGCCAAATCTCGATCCTTCACCTTGCTTAGAATGACTTCGTAAAATTCTTTGGGATAGGTGGGACGGGCATCAGCGTATTGTTGAGTATTAAAATTGTTGTCGCTGTATTGTGACATTTCGCCGATATGTAGGTTCCCCGCGTAATTATCACGATTGCGATCCCATCGCTTTATATCTAACGCTCACGATTGTGACTCATATCATAGTGAGCACCTACGCAAATAGCCTCCGTCTGTGATCCTGGTCGACGTGTATCATCAGACATGGGTGACGAGACATCGTTTGCCAGCATCTTGGCTGGGGTCAAACGTATGCGGGACGAGTATGATGATGAAAATGTACCACCCGAATCGGCACCCCCCACAAATACTCAACCCAAATCCGTTGATAAACCGGCACCAGCACCAGCACCCCCCTCAGCTCTGACTCCATCGGAGCCAGTCAAACCCAAATTGATCACTCGGAAACTTCCAACAAAACCAACATCATCACTGGAAGCGACTCCCGAACCGGGATCGTCAACCACCGCCCGTCAAGGATACCAATCGTCGACGTTTAAACGAGGGATGGCACCGGCCCTTCTGGAAGTTCTCGTGTCCAAGTCGCAAAAGGGTAATCCCTTGCTCAGTGATCTGGAAATGAAGTTGACGTCATGGGCCTATGACGGCGAGATTTTATGCGACTACTACATTAGTCGTACCTTCCAGATCCTTTTTCTCTCGTTAAAGTATCATAAGATCCGACCTGAGTATATCTGGACTCGTGTCAAAAAGCTTAAGCGAGGAATATCAGAAGAAGTCAATCCTACGGGACCTAAGGATAATACTTTGAGAGTACTATTATGCGTGGTTGACATCGACTCTCCCGAAGACGTGCTCCGGCAGATCAACGACTTTTGCGTCAAGCAGGACTTATCGCTCGTTGTTGCTTGGCTGTACCGCGAGGCGGGGAATTACGTAGCCATGGCTAAACTGATCGCTAGTGCTCCTCATAAAGCCGAGCGGAATATTATTCCGCCCAAGACCGAGACATATCTTGATTGCATCACCGATCTGCTCACCACGGTGCCGCTGGTAAACAAGACCGACGTAAGGACGTTGCTTGCCAATTGCGGGTCGTTTAAACAGATAGTGGAGGCGGCGTGTGACCCCAATGTCCCCTTTGAGGAAATGCAGGGTATCGGTCCCACCAAGGCTGCTCGGCTCAATCAATGGTTTTCCGACCCATTCGTGTATAACAAATAGATTTTGGCACACACACATACACCCACACATCCAGAAACGTATGAGGGCGTGACTCTAGCTTACGCAGGAATGAATCTGTCACCACCCTGACCCCAGACTGTCAATCAGCAGGGTCGAATCATTAGCATGACACGTGGTTACTAGCCATGTGGGGTTGACAGGCTTTACCGCCATAAGCCCATAATGACAACCTTTCCCCGTTTTAAACCCCACCCGTCGATAGCCATGGATATTCCGTTGTACCTACACTGAGAGTTTTCCCCACCTATTGCCGAAGTTTGTGATGGCCAGGGGTCGTAACACTCTCACCCGACCTTACATCCCCCACGAGACGTAATTTTGACTGACAAAGTCAATTGCTCCACACCATCACATACAACTTGATATCGTACTCATACCACACTCTCCAGTAACCGCTTGTTCCTTCATTTACCCATGATTTACTCATACTTCTTCCCCTCCCTCTGGTGGTGCCTTTCAACCTGTGCGAATTTGTGGGGTATGCATTAAAGTCCGTGCCCGATATTGTTAGTGGAGACAGCATATAAATACCGAGACGAATGACCCCAGTGACCAACAATCTTCCCCTTCATGTCTGTCAAGCGTACTTCACCTTGCTTACCCCTTTTCCCCGATAACCTGGTCGACGCTGCGTGGAACCGTGTACCTTTCGCCCCGCAGGCGGTTGGCGATGCTGTTCCCGTGGCACCTCCCACCGACGGTTATTCCGCCACCTACCGCAACCGGGCCACCCCCAACTTCTGCGTGCTGTGCGTCCACCCCAATCTTGACACTTTCCCCAAATTGTTCAACAATGCCGTCAAGTTGTACGGCAACAACCCCTGTCTTGGTTGGCGTCCCTACGACTACAAGTTGCGCCAACACGCTCCCGACTTTGTCTCGTTAACTTACAACGAAGTGCAACAGAAAAAGCGGGACATCGGTGCGGGCATCATCCGGGTGTTGCAGGCCAACCCCTACTTACGTCAATCGACTTCGCACGACAAGGTGAGAAACCATTTGCACGACTATACCAACTATGGCGTGCTCAACACTGGTCGGGATAACCCCGATAACATTATCGAAAAGCTGAACTCGTTCATCGTTGCCTTCTTTGCCGCTAATCGCCACGAATGGATGCTCCTGGACTTGGCCTGCTCGGCGTACTCCATCACCAGTACCGCGTTATATGACACCTTGGGTCCCGACGTGTCAAAATACATCTTGAACCTTACCGAACTGCCCATGGTGATCTTATCTAAAGATAAGGTCGAGTATGTGTTGAAGATCAAGGCCGAATTTCCTCGGGAACTTGCCGATTTGGTGCTGATAGTGCTGATGGACCCCTTGGCCACGGTTGATCCCAAGATGTTACAGTGGGCCAAGGAACTTAACGTCGAAGTCATGGACTTGGACGCAGTCGCCGCCGCCGGTAGAGCTCGTCCCTTAAATGAACTTCCTCCCTCCGTCAACACGTTGCATACCATCTCATTTACCTCGGGTACCACTGGCGCTAAGCCCAAGGGGGCAATGTTGTCTCAGGCTAACATGTGTGCTGCAGTGACGTTGTTACTGGCTCTGGAGCCCAAAGCAAGTCATGGGAAGAATAAAGCCTTCATCTTCTTGCCATTAACCCACATGTACGAACGACAAACTCTGGGTTATGCGTTGTCGGCCGGTTATTACTTGGGGTTCCCCCAGCTCACCATTGATGGTCCCAAACGGGACTCATTTGCCGACTTGGTGGTGGATTTGTGCATCTTTAAGCCCACATACTTTTCGCTGGTGCCCCGGATCTTGACCAAGTTCGAAGGGCTCGTCAAGAATACCATCAGCGAGCTTCCCAAACATGAAAAGGAACGGGTCGAAGAAATCATCCGTTACAAGATGGAAGAACAAGCAAAGTATGATGGCTGTACTGGTCGCAACCCCGAAATGGACAACTACCCCCCTTACAAGCGCTTACAAGAATTAGTGGGGTGGGATAAGATGGAATGGACCCAAACGGCTCTGGCTCCCGTAGCCGGCTCTACTCTTTTGTTCCTTAAGGCGGCCTTGGACACTGGGGTTCGGCAAATGTACGGTTTGACCGAAACCAGTGGGGCATACACTAACCTGATCCCATGGGAGGCTCACCCTGGTTCGTGTGGTGCATTGGGGGTACCTCTGGAACAGAAGTTACGCTCTGTTTCCGAAATGGGGTACTCCGCCACCGAAAATAAGGGTGAAATGATTGTCGGAGGTGCTGCCGTGTTTAAAGGCTACTACTATAACCAAGAAGAAACTAATAAGGTGATTAACGAAGACGGCTGGATCCAATCGGGTGACATTGCCTTTTTGGATGATAAAGGCCGGGTCCACATCATTGACCGGGTCAAGAACTTCTTCAAGTTATCCCAAGGAGAATACATTTCGCCGGAAAAGATCGAAGGGCGTTATCTTTCCAATAACCCCATTTTGACCCAATTATACATCCACGGCAACTCCGTTAAGCTGTATTTGGTTGGTGTCTGTGGTGTCAACTTTGAAAGAGGGCTCAAGTTTTTGAATGATCAATGTGGCGCTAATCGTCTTGACATGACTGAACACGAGCTTGTTGACGAGTTGAATAAAGTGGAAAATAAGCGGCGGTTCTTGAAGCTGCTCAATGACAATGTTGAAGGCTTGGTCAATGGGTACGAACGGTTGCACAACATTTACATTGAGTTGAACCCATTAACGGTTGAACGTAACGTGGTGACGCCGACGATGAAAATCAAGCGGGCGGTGGCATCGAAATACTTTGGCAAAGTGTTTGATAAGCTCTACGAGATTGAAGACTCTCTCATTACGCCGAAATCTAAAATGTAACTCGGTGTTTTCATATATATGTGAAATCGTATATACTAAAAATTAGACAAATACATCAAAAGCATGTGGATTATGTGGCGTCGTCTACTTCGTCGGTTCCGCCTGGGGTTTTTCTTGCTCTTGTTGCTTCTTCTCGAACTCCTCAACCCGATTCCGTAACATCAAATTGACGCTATTAAGCATTTCGTTCTTTTGCACAAGAATATCCCGCAACTTTTGAGCGTCTTGATTCAACTTGTCGACCTTCTTTTCGTAAACCTTCTTGGCATCGTCCGCCAGCTTTTCGACAAAGTAGCCCGTACCTATATCGACGAGGAAGCGGTCCTTGCTCTTGATCTTTCCCGGTAAATATAACGACAGTGTCATCGGAATGAGCACATCCAGCCCCTTCAGTTCGCTCATCTTGGTCACCAGGTCGACACAGTCCCGAAGCTTGCCCTGAGCCGCTTGTAACGCCTGAAGGGACGATGCAAAGTGGTTCACTTCCTCATTTATCTGCTTTCTCACCTCCAATAGCTGCTGTGGCGGCAATTGTGACAAGTCAATCGATTGTTGAGACATGATAGCTTCCAGATCGTTCGGCATCAGAACAACGCGAGTATGGGGAACGATGGCGGCTCCATCATCAAGGGTCCACGAGGTCCGATAAAGCCGGTAGAGGGACCCAAAGAGCGAGATGAAGATTACCAACGCCTAGTTACTTGCTCAATACTGCTTCTACCTTTGATCAACGAGCCGGTGGTGGCCGATGGCGACGGGAGGCTCTACCTCAAGGAGAAACTTTTAGAGGCGATTTTGGAGAAGAAAACCAAAGTCAAATACAAACGTACACGGCCAGTCACCATCACCTGGAGCGATACTGGCAGCAAGCCTCGTATCAAGTGCCCGATCACTGGTGATACTCTGAGTAACACCTTTGGTTGTCTATCTTGTGGATGCGTCATCAGCACCAAATCACTAGAGGCACTTAAGCCGATTACCACCTGTCCCGTCTGTAATAAGCCTGTCACCGGTGACCCGCTAATGCTTGGACAGAAACATCATAGACAAACTAAGCCGAAACTGTATAAGGTGACAAAATCAAAGAAATAGTGAAGCTTTGTCATAATATTATTCTATATACATAAGGGAAAAGGGTTTCGTAAGGCTTTCAAGTGGATTCAACAGGCTTGGTAGCGTCCTCTTGCTTTCTGGCGTCTTCGTATTGAGCAGGTTCGAACTTAAGCTTCTTCTTGTTCCAGGGGGCGTAGTCCGAGTTGGCAAAGATGTTGAACGAGATCCCGCCAATACCAACAAGGCAGAAGCCAACAATACCGACAACAGCCAATCTGTGGACAACGTCGGTGGCTCTAACGTGGAAGGGAAGCTTGTTTTGCATGGTGACTAGGGTATCAAACGCCGGGATGATATTTGTTCCTTGGGTTGAGAAATGTATGCAGGAGAAAAGAAATGCGCCGTGATCGAAGCCCATCTTCATATATATATGGCGCCATTAGAATACTAATTTGAACCTCTAGTTTTCTATTCACCATTTACTGTTCATGATCATTATTATAGTACAAGTTAAACTAAGTATTTGAGCCAGCGTATATCAATGAGCCCCAGCTCAATAAGCGAAGGGTTTGCGTACAACACGTCCGGAAGCCAGTGCAGATTGTAAAATCTAAACGTGCTGTCTTCAACCAAATTATCGTTGGCTTCGAACACTTCATTCAAAATTTGGGTCAAAATGTCTGACGCATACAAGTTGATTTGCGTCAAGAACTCCAGGCTCTTGGAAAGCCGCAGTCCCTCGTCCAAAATCAGGTCGATCATGCCGTTAAGGGCATGTTCGAATTTACCCTGATCCATGTGACCAATGGGTAACTTGTGGTTCCCAGCAGAGTTCGTCAGCGACACTGTCAGCGGCTTAAGCGCCTCGTAGTTACCAATGTCGATATTGACGGCGAATTGTCGAGGTTGAATACCCTTGATAATGAACTTTTTCTTGGGGGCTTCATCGGGGCCCAGCTCCAAGTTAACCACCATGGCTTCAGAATTAGGGAAAGCATGGGTAACGTTTTTGATAAAGTCGACCGCGGGCAAAAGTGGACGGAACTCGGGGTTTTGGTGCTCAGTGTCCCAAATTTCCTGGAATTGCTTCTCATAGGCCTTCCAAAGCGAAATCTGCGTAACTTCGCCGGGAACGATGTCGCTATTGCCATTCGTTTCAACTCCAGTTTGGGAGCTGGTAACGAGAGGCTCATAACAACAACGCAACCAGGTCGTTGCTCTTAAAGGTTCAGGGAATCTGACGATAAGGTTGTACAACTCCTTGGAAAGTTCAGGAAGGGTCAGAGGAACCCCCGAGAATTGTGAGCGCTTCGTGAGAGTTTGCGGAAGTGGTTTCGTCAGCACCTCATTAAGAGGTAAATTGTTCACCACCAACAAGGGTAATTGCTTGACTAAAGTGTTGAAGCTCAGCTTCGAACTCTTGAGTTCTAACAAGTAATTAAGGCGCAACAACTGCAGATCGGCCACCGTCGAACACTTGGGATGGATTGCTTCCAGCGAAAGGTACATTTTGAGAAACTCGAGAACCGTAAAGATGAGTTCGTTGTCATCAACCAAAAGATAGTTGACGAAATTCTCCAACTGGGTGTCTTTGATGACGTCGATACAATTAACCGCGCGCAGCCGGCCATCGTCATCAGAAGAAGTCGTCAAACTCGAGGTCCCTTCCTCCTTGGCTTTGTTAATGAGTAAATGCAGCAAGCACTTGAGAATACCAATAAACAACAGTTTGTCGGTGACTACTTGCAGGTCGGCAAGAAGAATATTGAATAACGGGTCGCTCTTGGAATTGTTCACCCAGTAACAGGTCAACGGTTCCAAAAGGTCCACGAGATACCGCAAACCCTCGTAAAACTGATTGTCGTACTTTTTAAGGGCAGTGCTTTGTTGTCCTTGGAAGAACCAGTTCGAAAGGAAACGCAAAACTTCCACCAACAGCTTCCGCAACCCCTTCACCTGAGACAACCACTGTTGATTGGAAAGGTCCTGGGCGCAATTGCGTAAGGACAAAAGGCAATCCAACAGTAGTGACACCATCTCCAGCGTCACCTTATCCTCCTTTTGTTCGACAATAAGCTGGTAGGGGCGAGTGAAGTACTTGATCATTTCATGGCCCAAAAACGTGTGCAGGGGCAATACCAAGTTGGTGTGTGCCAGAATCCGAGTAAGGGTGGTAAGAGCCCACAGCACTTCACTGTCGATGCCCAGTCGTAAAGCCATAGTCACCCGTTGAAGTTCGGTAGGACCAAGGTGGCCATGACCAATGGGAGCGTTGTACCCGTACCCGCTAAGCGAGTTGCCGTTGTACATGACAAAGTCAACCTGACCATTTTGCGAAAACGTTTTGGCACTTACGCTAATGGCGTTGAGACCCAGCATGGTAGTCTAGCTTCGCTCTGGGTTCGCGTTGATGAAGTGAAAAAACAATGGTGCGAGTCGAAGTTTCGAACATCAGAGATGAGTGAAAATACACGGAGCGCCAAAATTATATTCAACCTGAATGTTAAGCTGGAGTGTGTTTTTGATTTTAGGAGAACATTGAATTAAGTCTTACCCGGTACTCAAATAATACTTCCAGTAGCTGTTTATAGGGTGGCCATAATCACCGCCCCCTATTCGCAAGTCCATGGGGACGCCTGAAGGGTGGAAATAATCTTGATAGTTTCTTCAAGTACTTGATTAGAAGATTTTCAGCAGATGTTTAAGGTCAAGCGCTGGAGTTATTCATTTGGTGTAACAGTTTTGCTTTTGCCCATTGCGGCATCGTCTCTCACTTATAGTTCACCTTTGTTCAGACGTGTCGCGTCAGGAGCAGCCTGAATTCACACCAAATGTCTCGAGATGAAGCTGCCTATCTTGCTGAGGAGCTCCTTGAAAAGGGCAATCTCGTAACCTATCAGATGGTGATGGACCATCTTCGGATATCCGCCCCTGAAGCTCGCAATGTGCTCACGTCAATGTACCAAAAGCACCAGGACAAATTCCACCCCAAATATGTGGTTTACGGAAGCCGTCAGGGTAAGAGACTATTCAAGTTTGTCGATCATGGCAAGCTTGATGCCGAAAAGGCGACATTTGATGGAGGTGCTAATGTCCAATTGTACAGTCTTCACCTGGTGGGAGAATTTGGAGCTAATGAGGTGGCCTACGTTGAATACCAAGCATTGAAACTAAGCAAACGAGACATGGAGCTGTTACCCATCAAGGGGCCGCCGCAGTGCCAGGAGGTGGCACAAGTCACCAAGAAAGTCTCGCCTAAACTGGAGCCGACGGCGGCACGAAGTCGGTCGGTGACTCTAACCACGAAGCCCGACCCGAAGAAACCGGAGGAAACTAAGCCCAAGTCGACATTAACCTACACTTCTCGTAAGCGACAAGCGGAGAAGCCGGCTTCGGAAATCTCACCGTCGACTCGACCCAAATTGGTATACAAATCCCGCAAGGAAGAGGCCAAGGCACCCAAGGAACGAGTGATTGTGTCCACCGACGATTCAAAGGCGGAAGCAGCTCGAGAGGTCGATTCTGCTAAGCTGCAACAACAATTAGCCGACCTTCAGGCAATTTTTGACGATGACGATGATTTCTTAAATGAGGTGGAGGAGATGGAGCGTAATGACGAGGAGACGCCGTCACCGAAGATAAGCGAGGATGTGGCGATCGACGTACATCACCCGGATAAATCTACATTAGAGTCGGCTTCTGAAGCACCGACGCCATCTGAGGAGCCGACGCCCGAGCAGCAGACGCCTCAACCAGAAGCAGAAGACGATGGCGTCGAGCATACCATCGACGAAGACGGATATTTGGTTCGCACACAAAAGCCTAAAAGGCCGGCGGCGCGAATCACCAAGCCGACGCGAGCACCCACGAAGACAGCCGCACCCACAAAGGGCAAAGGGAAAAAGAAGCAAATGGACGTTGCGAGTTTTTTCGGTAAATAATCGTTGTTTACACACTAATGGCACGAGATTGACGCCTTAGGTTCTTGGCGTATGCCCATAAACAGTTAACGCACTAATTTTAGCATACCGCGTAAATTGGCGTCTTTGTGCGTTATACCCCAACCTTGGGGTCGAGGGCAACGACGACGGTATCGAAGTGACGGCCTATGATACATCGTGTTTACGATGAACGGAAGTTTGTGTCACTGTTTGCTACGGCTATTCTATTGTCGGTTACTGGCGTTGGCCCGATTACCAGGAACCGCTATTACCGCATTGAGTAATGGGTGCGGCGTTGATAACCAGATTGGGTTAAGACTCGACAATCGAGAATAAACGAGCAGGCTTACGAGATTTATATAAATAAAGTCTCACGTCCATAAGCCCCAATTCCCACCTAGCAGCAATGAAGTACTCTCACTCTGCCCTCGCGGCGTTGGCGGTGGCCGCCCAAGCTTCGGCCTACGTGCCTGCGGTTGATACCGAAGCCCACTTGGTTTTGAAGAGAGAAACCCAAGATCTCCACAAAGATCTTGCCGAGCTTGAGGCCATGAGAGCGAGACGCGACGTCATGTTGGCCGAAGTTCAGGCCAGAGAGTACCAAATTGTTACTGATGTGTTGGCGGCGATCAAGAACACCAACTTGGCCCCGGAAATTATTCACTACTTTGCCACTTCGCCCACTTTTGCACCCATTGTGGTGTCGGCCATTACCGCCTTGCTTAAGCTGGGGTTGATCAACTACAAGGCGTTGTTGGAAGCTCTCGACCAATCGGGGTTGGTGACCAAGGTCGTCAACGACTTGATTCTGGACTGTTCGCTCTACGTGGAATTGTTCAACATCGCCAAGGGCTACATCATCGATTTGTTGCCCGTGGTTAAGGACAAGATCCAAGAAGGCATCAACAACCTCTCGTTCCGTGATCAGATCGACGACTTGCCCTTGCCGTCCCTCCAAGTGAGAGAAGTGTCGCCCATTGTCATCAACTTGATGGACTCGTTGGGGCAATCGGGGTTGGCGACGCAAGTGGTCAGAGACATCTTGACCGACACCCTGTACTACCCCTTTGCCGTGTCGTTGGTTACTGCCATCATTGCCGCCGGTGCCATTGACGTCGACGAAATTGTGTCGGCCGTTAAGGAGCTGGGCTTCGTTTCCAACCTTATGGACGAGCTTTTGACCGTCAACACCTTCAAGACCGTCGTCACTAATGCCTTTGCCGCCTTCGCCGGTGACTGTGCTAACGCCGGTAACATCAGCTGGGGCTCGGGCAACTCGGGTTCGGGTAACAAGGGTAACCCCGGCACTTCTACTCCTGGCACCGGTGGTGGCACTGTCATTAAGAACCCGTGCAAGAAGAGAAAGAGATCTTTCAACTACTAGATGTGACGTTGACCGAAAAAAAAAAAAGAAGACAGTCACGGGGGTCTCCGGAAGATCGCCTGTAATACCATCAACCGTCATTTTGTAATAATAAAAACTATCTGTATCATATCAAAAAAAATAGATCTTGTAGATCTGGTATTTGCAATTATGTAGTAGATGGTGACGTCTCCTGAGCGTGTACATCTTGCTTGCAGCATTTTACTTTTCTTTTTGAGTGATAGATCGTACATTCACCGCGCTACTTGACAACAGGTATCATGGGGACCAATGATGGCAATTATCGTCGTCATCGTTACTTTAAGGTCATGGGGATACTCACACAAAGGGGCACCGAACCCCTGTAACCTAGATTTAGGTTGGAAACTACTTGTGTTAATCCATCACGGGTAATAGATGGGGGTTATCTTCACCTATATGCAGGACGAATGTGTCCCCAGAAAAGGACCTAGACTCCCTCCCTTGCCGTCAAAAAAAAAAACCGGTGCGGTGCGATGGATTACCACATAAACAGCACAATACTGATGGAAAATATTTCACCGTTAGATTTCGACCGATCTTCGTCAACAGAGCTTGGTTTGGTTTACCGTTTTTTTAGGGGTCTCGACACTAGTTGGTGATAACCCCAAACATTGCCCCGGATCGTAAATCGTCGTCGATGCCTTAATTGCTTGCGTATTAGAAAAGGGGGACGCTCTTTGGTTGGGAACCCTAAGTCGCGGCCTAGGCGCGGTTGTTTGCATTTGTGTTCTGGATCACCTTCGGCCACATGCCGCTTAAATGTCGTCTAGTCTCATCCCATCGTCATCTAGCCAGCAAACAACACTCTGTGTGGATGGTCCCGGTGGGTGTGATGAAGCTGACAAAACGGCTACGTTTACGGGTTGAGAATTTTGGTGGTAGGCACCTTCCGCCTCACCACAGGTGGTGGTATCCAAGGGCTCCCAGGTCCCTTGCCCTGCATGGGTTGCCGTTAGGCAGCTGCCATCGGCAAATCGGACCACGGCAAAAATTTCGGCCGTCGCGTCGACAGCATCGGCCTCCGTGATTAGCCTAGTTCTTGTCACCACCATAATGATGTTGTCTTTCCGTTTACGACGCGGAAATCGCTCCCGTATACGAGTAAACGGTGTAGCCGGGGCGACGCCAGTGATTGACGACGACGACGGGGGAATTTTTCGTCGCTGCTCGTTAACGTCGACCACCTCTGATCTTGTGTACTATTCGACCCCTTTTGGGCATCGAGGCGGCCGCCGACAGGAGACTCGTCCCGCTAGGTGCAGAGCCACCTCCCGGGCTGGGAGGGGGTTACGGAAGCCGTGTGCTGGGAGCATAACAATCGTCGTGCTGTCATCCTAGCAGCGGTTTTTTCCCTTCCTTGCCTCGTCGTGCTTCTCGATATATCGACCCCACAACCGGCATTGTTCGTTGTCACCACCAACCATCGCCAACTAGTGACCTGTCTCCCATCTTTACCTGACAACCATTGGGCGACCCCGCTACCGTCTACCCCACCTTTCCCTTTGCTGTGATCCTTGTCCATCCACGTTGTGGTGACCGGTTACCTTTAACTCCCTAGCGTTACACTGCTCCTGTAACCAGGCTTCCTTCCTCCGCTTCAGTTAATACCGTCCTCATCGCCGGCAGCTTCGACCGAGATTTGCCGAGCGTGATGACCGGGCCTCCCCTGCCAGCCAAGGGCCTCCCACGACATTATGCCCACGCCAACGTCTCCCATACCCTGGTAACCAGTAACGATCTGCGGACCAGTGTCGGTCTGGACTCTCGCCGAACCACGGTGATGGGACTGATCCGCGGCCGGCTTGCCCGATCGAAAACCCTGGTGGTGCTGGATCCTCATCCCGTGGCCGTAGCCGAGCCAGCTAAGGTCGCCGTCGATGACTTTGCCGATACGTCGCTGGACGAGCTGCACCATCTGACCGGGTCTGACGATACTACCCTGTACCTGCTGCTATTGCTTGAATACGAAGACGCCAACGTGGCTGCTGCTGACCCACGACGGCAGTCCCAGTTTGTGTTTAGCGAACTGTTCGACGACCAGTCTCCACCAGGAGCTGCCACCTCTGCTACCACCGCAACTACCACCGCTACCGCTGGTACTGTTGCTGCTGCTCATGCCATTTCCAAGGTAGCCGTACCCGCTCGTACTCGCCTGGGAAGTGGAGCTCTGGGACACTCTACTGGCCGTCGTCGCCAACCTCCCGGAACTCTGGCTCCCCCGCGACCACCACCTCCCGGTATCGACACCAGCCTTGCCAACGCTCTCGCCCTGTCGGGGGCCCCCAAACCTGTACAAAGCCCCGACCGGCTGCTGGGACTGTCGCTGCTGAAACTGCTTCACTTTCGCCTTCATCCCGACAAGCTCGACCCCGTTGAACCTCCTCTTCCACCTCTTCCTCCTACTACCACTGACCAAGGGGAAACTCGCTTGGTGACCCCACCCAGCGGGCCGCCCAGTGGTCGTACCCTGGCTCTTTACCAACAGGGTAACCGCGACTCCAACCAGCTGCTGACGGACGAACTGGATAGCCGGTTGCCCGATCCCGACGTGCTGAGCACTAATACCCCATCTCAATCGACACCACGCTACCCCCACCGTCCCGACTGGCTGGGGGAGCTGGCGGTAGGACCGCGGCCGCTGCTGCAAGAGCTGGCCGTCGTCATTCGCCCCGAATCCCAGCCACCATCGTCATCATCTCCCGTTGCTCCCATCGTCCCCGCTGCTACTCAGGCAGCGGCGCCCCGGCTGCCGCTGATGCTCCGCTTCTCCCACGGTAGCGACTCGATGGCGGAAGTGCTGCGGGATACCATTCGCCTGCTGATGTCGCTGGGAGAGTTGCTTACTCGCTTAGAAAACTACTACGAAGGCGATAGTGAGCCCGTCGTCGAGGAGGAAGCGTTTCTGCCCCGGCGACGGGTGGCTCCTCCACCATTACCGCAAACGATCAAGTTTGCTCACGACGACCTCCGGGGCACCGAGACCGATCTTACTGCTGGCGTCGACGCCGAGTCCGAGCTCCCCATCACCATCTATAAGGTCCAGGGTAAGGACTACGACGAGCTGACGCAACGGTGGCTGGTGTACGAACACAACCGTACCCGGGCCTCTGCTGCCTCTGCCGCTTCTGCCGCCTCTGCTACTGGCGATACCGCTGCTGATGCTGCTGCCCCGCCTCGCCAGCTGCTGAGTGATTCCCTTAGTGTGGGCGATACTCCCGACGCCACGGCGTCGCAACTGCGGACGCTGGCCCTGCCCCAAGTGGTGAAAGTGCTGCCACCAAGCCACCCGTACACGCTGGCAAGTTACCCCATGAGCTCGGGCCACGTCGCCGTCGATCGCCTGGGACTGTACCAGCTGTCGCTGGCATCGAGCCGAGCCGTCCAGGCTCCAGCCCTGGCAGCGGCCCTTGCGGCAGCGGTAGCAGCAACACCGCTGACGGGAGTCAGCCATCTGACACCAACGCTGCTGTCGCAATATACCGCTCTGACCCCGAGTCAGTTGCGCCACGTGGTGTTGCCTCCAACCCCGGCCCCGGTGAAAACCCTGGTGTCGCCGGCACTGGCGCTGGCGCTGGTGCTGCGCCAACTGCCGCTGGCCATCGTCGAGCGGACCACGCCCACCCTGACTCCCGAGCTGCCGCCAGTGGCACCGCCGCAACTGCTGGTGGTGCTGGACCACTCGCCGCCCCACCCTTCGTCCGGCCACATGTTTGGCGAGTCCCCCGACGTCGAGCCGTTTGCCATTGATCTTTCCACCATCGAAAAGGGGTGGCTGCCCCATCTGGTGTACCGGGACACGCCCCAGTACTACCTGTGGGGCCACTGGCTCGTGTTGATGGTGTTGGGGCTTATCATCATCCCCATCCACTTCATGGTGCCCCTCGGCATCTTTGACCGCGACCCGCGAGCCCACCATCACTACCTGGCCATGTTCTACATTGGTCGTGAGGAGAAACAGCCTCGCATCAAAAAGTACTCCAAGGCGCAAAAGATCGCCTCGGCGGTGATCGGCGTGTGTTGGCTCGCCATCGTCGTCGCCATGATCGTTGTCGGCTTGGTCGTGGGTCTCACCACCAGATGACCACTTTGTGGTGGTCCCTTAGCATTTGCATTATCAACTTTGGTACATACATGTAATACTCAAGGTTGGGTCTTCCGACCGGTAAATCCAATAATACGTAATTATACCCACGTAACCTTTTGTGCAATTATTGTCTATTTGTGACTAGCAAGTGTCTGTCGTCGGTGTTGTTGACGGTACGACGGCTGCCGTACCATGTGGGAGAGCGGATGAAGACGGGGGTATATGGTCCGCTTCATTCATCTCCTTGGTTTGGGTAGATTCTGCCTTTGTTGCGATTGGTTCCGGGGCCACTTCTGGTTCTATGTTTGGCGATACACCATTGGCAATGTCAGTCTCAGTAGTCGCTGCTAAACTAGCTTCGGATGTAGTAGCATCAGTCACCACTAAACTAGCTTCAGATCTAGTAGCATTATCCGCATGCTCTTGCCCAACCTCGTTGTGGTCTGGTTCAGTTACCAAGGGCTTCGGCTCTTCGGCCGTGACCAAATGGTGGATAGGGCCCGGTGCATCATGATCGTCGCTTGCGACAATCTTCTCCGCAAATACGTCGTCATACGATGATTTCAATTCATTGAATGCTTTCAAACAAACGTCCAAGTTCTCTCGCCATAACAACCCAGCGCCATAGAGTTTCCGCACGAGAAATCTCACGTAATCTAACTTGATCAGGTTGGGCCGGTTACTTTGGAGAAAATTCGACAAGTCGACATCAAGTTGACGGTGGTAGAGCTTGATCTTTTCCACCAACTCACTAACGGCCTCCTTTTCCGGTACTGGAATCACTTTGAGATCATCAAACTCTTTGGCGTGCTCCAAAAACTCCACCGTCGTCAACTGATTCTTAAGAAATTGATCAATCTCGCCTGATTCCAAAACTTGACAAGGACCGCACACAAATGAGTCATTCACCGTCTTTTTCGACCCACGACTAACCTTGACACATTGAATATGGTACCACTCACGACACGTTTCGCATTCAACCATGGTGCCAAACTCTAGCTCGCGGCATATGCAATAAATCGGCAGCTCAACTGCTACTTCCTCCGTCGAGATTTCCTGATAGGATGAACACTTGAAATAATCATCCGATTTCGAAAAACTAAAGTCGGCTTTGTACAACAATTGATACAATTTCTGAACGAACAGGACGTTGTGGGCCCCCTTAGCATTAATGTCTTTGAGACTTTTGTCCATGGTGGTAACAACTTGGGTCCCCTTTAACGTTGCGGCAAATCGTTGAACCACCGTTTCGGTATGATAGGCGAAGTCAGCCAAATTTAGGGCACGGAATGGGAGACCAATGTCTTTTATTGCCGATAAAACCGGCTTGAGCTCGTTCAACGTCAAGGTTTTAGAGCCATCACGAAATGTCTGAGCCTTGCTAATCAACTTTCGACAGTCATGGACTCTCAGAAGTTGTTCGTATGAGTCCCTCTGAAGAAACAAGCGCTCGGAGCGGAAGCGCTCGGCAAGCCCATCAAGAATGGTGGGGTCGATATCATCGACAAATCGAATGTCAAGCATCTTTCTAACTTCTTCATCGTACGACTTCAGATCAGCTATCATTTGTGATACACGGTCCACCATATGTTGGTCCTGGTGTGGTAATATCCTCAAACCATTGCTAAGGAACTCTTCGAGATCAACTAATGTGAAAACATCCTTCGAATCAGCAAACGGGTCGCCTCCTTTCTCCAAAATGCTATAGGTTTTGTGCCACTTCATGCGATCTCGGATACGAGTAATAAAGTTGAGTGCAGGAATTTCAATACCAAACAGTTCTCCGAGATTTATAAGGTCATTGAATTCAACCTCCGTTGATCGCAGTTTGGCCAAAAGTGTTCTCAGCGCTTTATCAAAGTTGAGCACTTCCCTTTGAAGATCCAATATTTGGTCAGTTTCAGGCAGGGTAAAATCGAGCTCGTCCACCTTTTGCACCAACCGTATCAATTCGGAAAGTGACGCTTTTGTAACTTCCAGTCCTTTCCGCACTCTCTGTGAGTGCTTAATGGCAAGAAGAGCTTGACATTCGTCCACGAATGCATCAGCAGCGGCAACGAATTGACGTAAATTGTTCACCATGGTCAAAAACTTAGTAAAGTCAGGTGAGTTGGGGGTTGAGTCGGTAAGTGCCGCCTCCCGTGTGTAGAGCGCCAGTAATATTGCTTCACCTTCTGATAACATGGTCTTGTAAGTCTTGAGGTGGGGTACCACCCCGGAATCTTCAAACAATTTGCCGTATTCGTCGATCCACTTATAATAGGTGATTGTATCTGATTCAAGCTGTTTTTGCAATGCCCTGAGTTTATCATCGGTATAATAGTATTGGACCTCCGCTTTGTGATGTTTGTAGTCGGCGAGGTATCGTGATAGCAGTGTGCAAAACTTGTGATCATCAATGGTCACTATCACTTTCAGCGGAAAGCACCAACTAAGATCATCGTCGGCTAGATCATCGTCGGCTTTATCATCCCAAGGCACTTCTTTGATCCATTCCTGGGCTTCTTTGCGAAGATTTAGTTCAGTTTCAATCGATTTCAGCAATTGAAGCAGAGCCAGAGCAAGAACTCTTGGTGAGAATGGTTTCATCTCCAGAGACGGATTTAGCATGTTTGCAAGTAATTTGAATGAGGAAAATGCTGGCATAAGACTCTGTTTGGCCATCCACTTTTCACCTTCAAAAGCAAACTTGATCCACAGAGGCGTTGCGATATTGATTTCTTCTGAAAGGTTGAGCCCAAGCGAGACCGTACAGGCATAGGCTTTAGGTGGTACAACGATATACTCACCGGGGTATTGTATTATCAGCGAGTATGCGATACCCTCATCCTTGAGCATGGAGGGAGTTATTAAGTGTTCCTGATTGTTCACGAATGATGAGTCTTTTGAAGTGTCAATGGCGTGCTGCTTCAAACGAGGTTCAGTGGTGGTGTTCACCATCAGATAAAGACATTGACATATGGTATCTGGCGGGAGCTGACTGAGCTGCAGCTTATAGTTATCGCCATCCCACTGATTGTTATTCACATGTACACGATGATAGCATTGACATCGTCTAACCAAAGCCTCGAACCTCTCGAATTGCGATTCGGGTATGATGTACCAGAGCTTCGGCGCTCCCAGAATGTGGTGATCAACCAACTGACAAAAGTTTTCCTGGCAGCGCCAGTTCTTGAGACTAAAGGTCATGCCAACCTGGCCACGTCGATTAATTAAATCGGGGTTTGTCGTGTCCGATTCTGAAAGAGCCGCAAATATCAGGTTCGGTAACACTGGGAGATTCTCAAATGCCCATGGAGACAATAGATCACGCATGGGTGTAGGATCAACGCCATTCAACTTTCTCGTAAGAACGTCGTCGACGATACTGAGAAACGGAGCTCCATGAAACTTTGCCTTCAAATCAATACCCAGCTCCACTTCTAAGGTCTCGAGACTATCACCTTTACTCTCCAGAGATTTCCAAAAGAGAGTCTCCATATTGGTTACACTCACAGAGTGGTTCGTGAAAACATCATGGTACTTTCGTTGAAGATATTGCGAGAAAACTCTATCACGATCGACAAATTGAGATATCGAGTACAAACTTGTGGTGGCTTCAAGTTGAATGTCATCACATTGAACAGCCTTGCCTTCAAACATTGCTCGCACAACCAGATGAACTTGAGTCTGAGGCTGTATCAGCGCCAGCAGTTGTATGGTAATCGGGTGTTTGAGATTGAGATGGTGATGGGCATTCAAAAGGTAACCTTTTGTCAGCCGATTCTTAAGTGATCGCCGAGAGGGCTGTGCAGATCCAAGGATTAACGGAGCAGGGCTTTCGAGCTTGGGACGTTTTGGTGATCGCTCGTATAACAGTGTGGGATCATGAGCCTCATATGGATGGAGGATTGTCTCGTAGGTTTGGCGAAGCGCAGTGGTGAGATTCTCGTCGATAGCCTTGTAGCCTATCTCTCTCGCCACGACTTTCCATGTATGAGTTGCAGTAACCGTCTCGAAACCACCGCATATTTGTACCAGCTTGAATAATCGATATAGGTCAAGTTGACGATTTTCGAGGTACGGAAGACTCTGAAAAGTCACAAGAAGATTGTCCCCACGAGAGGTGGTGAAATCGGATAGCAGACGATAAAATTCGAGCCTTGATGCTAGGTCATCATCTGGGGGGTTAAACACCTGTTTGGTGGCATAAAACCAAAAATTATCCTTGTTAAACTGCGATGACGTACTCGTGGGGAGTCGAAATTTCAAGGCGCCGTGCTCTCTTGTCTGGGGGAAATGGGCCTCAATAAAGCTAACGGGATCGCATAGATAACCCTGGCCTACCGTAATGGTAGATATGGATGATTCTATATCCCCAGTTACCGATAGATTAGGCTCGAGCATGTGCGGTGGTGATATGGAAACGACGATCAGAGGTTTGGTGAGAACTTAACCGAAATGGCAATATTAGATGAACCAGACATCTTCGAAGGATCAACGATAAAAGTTCACCTTTGTGTATGCCAAAAACTTCTTTTATCCAATTTGGTGATGTTATGGTTTTAGCTGCCTTGAGTCTCTTATTTAGCAAAATTCTCACACAATCAGAATCTTTCGGATGAGAGCAAGTTCGAATTCCGACGTTGACAATCCAAAATTGAAAAGTATGCCAATATGATTCAGAATCCGATTAGTATACTTCGACTTTCCGAGGTGTTCTGTGATTTTTTGTGAACTGGATAGTTACTTGGACGTTATGAGAAGTATTTCCTCGTCTTAGATGCGTTTCTGAGTAAATTTTAAGAACAAAACACCTAGACGTGGAACTGCGACGCTCAAGGTGATCCCAAATATAGTCATCGTGTTATGCAATGTGCTATCAGGTAATGCGCAGGGAACAGGTGATCATTGCAATTGGACCTATATAGCAAACTCATGAGTCGTCAATTCTATCGATGTGCTGAAGAAAACCTTTACAGCTTTGCTTTTGTGACACTACCTCGGAGGATTTTCCAACCCTCTGTCCGCCTTACTGAATAGTGCTTTGCACCTCCTTCAACGACGCTGGTATCCTGTACAGAAGTCACTTGCGTCACCAAAAGAACCATGACGTAATGGTGAGTCAAAGCATCGCAAATAACAACCGTAAGATGGTTAAAGGTAAATACGATAGTCTCACATCTGGATCTTACAAATTTTTACAACGTAAAACAGGTATATCGGGGCTGTCCGACGCTATGCTCAATGCTGCGAGTTATGCGGACGTAAGTCTACCCCAGTCAAAGTCACTGCTGCTAGAAGCGTCTCCAAAAGGTAGGGGTAAGGTGTGTGTACAAGCAACTTGCATAAAACATGAAGTTTGCATATTGTGCGTCCTCGCCACCAAAAATACCCAGTAACCAATTAGTGGCCCCCAAACACCAATAACGTTTTTTATACGAAACAATTACGGTGACTATACTCAGATTGCGATCGATCGACGGTCATAACAATAAGAAGTACATATGTATAATTCTTTATTCATTCAACACAAGAGCCATACATTATATTATTGTGTCGGAGCAAGTTTTGAAACGAAAGGGTCGCTGTATACAGCAATGCAGCAGACCATGAATACTGCAACATACAGTGATGAATTTCGCTTTTGCCTTTTATTTCATTAATTCAAACTACTTAGTGGGGTATTACACTTACAACAAAGCAGCGGCAACAGCGGCAACACCGGCGAAAGCACCGACGGCGGCCTTACCAGCGGCACCTTCGTAGGTGGGCACAGGAGGTCTCGATTCTTCAGCGAGAGTAGGCTTGGGCTTTTCTTCGCATTCGGGGCATTCGGTCACGGTGGTGTGTTGGGGTTCCTTGGGTTCACCGGCTTCGGTCTTCTTGGGGAGTTCCGAAGTAGTGGTGGGGTGAGAAGTAACCTTGGGGAGTTCCGAAGTGGTGGTGGGGTGAGAAGTCTTCTTTTCTTCTTCACATTCAACACATTCGATAACGGTTTCGGTTTCTTGCTTGGTGATGACGGTGGGGATGACACATTCACCGTAGATGGTGACGGTACCTTGAGGAACCTTGGTTTCTTCAGCTTGGCACTTGTCTTGGGTGCACTTGGTGATGGTGATGGTGGTTTCTTCAGGGCAGTAGGTGACGTAGTCAGTGACAGTGACATCGGTGGTGATGACAGTCACGTTGGAGTAACCGGCCATGGCAGTGGCAGCGACGGCAGAAGCAGCGAGAACCTTCGAGATCATTATTAAGCGAATGTAAAGTTTGTGAAGAAGAACCCGAGGGGATTAAGGAAATATTTATAGTGAGAATTGTCGAGGTCGGCCTACAGACGCTCGACAATGATATTTTTTTGCACGCACGTCCTTGCATGATCACAAACCCATTTAGTCAACCGCCTCGCGCCAGTTTCACGTGTGTATAACTTCAAGAGGCCTAGACGACATTTCGATTAATACACGACGAAACACACCCCACACCACGAGCCAGCATGGTCACCACATCCGTCGAAGTCTACTAGATTGTCTATGTGAAAATATTCAACACTGGGGGCTTCTTTAGCAGATATTGATAAGAGAACTAGCGTCATATATCTGACGTATATTGTACAAAATAGTTAAACACGCCATCGTGTCACCTCACAATATCGAGTTTGGTTGCTTTTTCCTGGCAATGTTTTGGCATCATTCTTGCTGGCGCGTAGAGCCTCGCGTCAACGAATACAAAGCTTGCAGGTAGTTGTGCACAGGGGAGCAGCGGGGGAAGTTGCGGTTCCTAACTTCTTTATTGTCGTCGAAGACAGACTTCAAGGTTATTGGTAAGGCTTTAGACATCAAGCCTCGTGGGCTATCTGTAGATATCATCTACTTTACCGGTTAATTGATAAACGCATGGGGCGCTGATAAGCGTGATTGTGATTGGGGTCAATCTGTCGAGGGCTCGTACTCCTATTCTGGTGGCGCGGAAGGGGCTTTCTCGACATAAACACCATACAAGTTACTAAAAATTGGTTACAGCTTCAGGACGGCGCATTGCCGCGTGCAACCGCATGATTCATATCTGGGGTCTTGGCGAACACACTTTCGACTTCCATTGAGCAAATGGCGAAGTCGCCATTGCTAACATGGCTTTTCCGAGAAGACACTAAGATTGACTTTTCGAGTAGATGAAGACCGAACTGTCTGCACCAAAAGATGAGGTTGTCCCGTCGGCGGCGTTTACCTAAACGGGTGGTGTTTTGAAATCCTCGTAATTTAAACTCGGTGTTAATTAATGCGCCGTGGGATATGGTCGCGTCGTCAATGTTATTCAATATTGGAACTACTGCAGTGAATCAAAGAAACCAGTATGGGGTAGTCAGCAGCAAGTTGCCTCACGACGAAGACAACAGTCCCATGATATGGAGACAACCACACGTTAGGTCAGGTCGAGTTTAATGACTACCGTAAATTTGTTAATTGTAAGCTACAACATTTTTTATTTGATCGAAAACAAAACAACCACGTAATTTTTCTTGAATTGAAACGCAGCTTTCTTTTGTGTGACTTTTGACAATTTGTTGCCCTATCCCATCGATTCGTTGCTATGTGTTAGTCCTCCGATGCCCTGCATCGGAAATTCGGGGACATCTTTGTCAGTAGAATGGTCGATTTGCTCCAACCTCACACGTAAATTTGATCTAAACACATACGTAGATTCACTTTATCTTTCCCATGCCTACGACGGTTGTTACTAGGTCAATACATACTGATTGTACTGCACGTGGTTGATCACGTGGTGTATCGCAGTAGATCCCGGGGACCACTAACTACGAGCATCACAAATCGAAAATACACGATGGCATTGACAGAACAACGTATGTCACAATGAGAGATTTAGATTTCCCGTCGATCCTTCCTATTGACATCGCCAATTCTCAACTGCCGCTTTAAGCTAAAATGGATACAATCGGAAATTGGCTCTACAAAGGTCATTTGTACAAAAATGATGATCACCTCATTTATTGATATTGCTTGTCGTTCATGTTTATTGCTCCCAGTTCCAGACCAGTCTGAGCTCCTGCCGACTCCTATGCGTTAAGCTTAGCTTCGGCAATTTCTTCCTCAGTGAAGTCACCACCAATTTGGCCAAAGGTGTTTTCACCGGAGTATAACACGTACAAGAATCCATCTTCATCCTTGTGTTCCTCATAGATGGTGGAGATCAACGCCGCAGTTGGAGGTAAGATGTCATTAACGAAGATGAAGATGGCCTTTTCCGAGGGCAACTTGATCCGCTTGCGGATCACGTAGACAAATTGGCCAATTGAGAGATCCACAGGAACGAGATACTTCCGCTTGTCAATTTCTGGTATGTCTGAATTCTCCACCTTTTCACAAATCACCGGTACCCGGTCCTTGAATCTTTGGGTTATTCTAGCCGCTTCGGCCTTACGCTTTTCTAGAACAGTTAGTAACACGTCCATTTGAGAGTGTGAAGTTTGCTGGAATGGATCAATTGATATTCCGCTTGTCTTGTTATCCGTGATACTTACCAAACGGGTGTTCGTCTTTGAATTGGGATCTCATGGGTAACGGGTGTATGAAGTGTCTGATAGTACAATCCTTATCGCGGGAACACGGGTGTCATTCTGGCGGTGGCGTGTACTGCACATAATCATAAGGAATGACCCTTAGTTGACCATGGGGTGCTATCACCCAAACTCAACCCTACCTGTTGATTTACGTGGTTTATAGCTATAGATATATTCGTCAAATACACAAGGAAACAAGGTGTAGTTTACCGTTAATTCTTTCAAATACTTCTCACATGTCCCCACGTTGCTCGATATATGCAGGCTGACATGAATTATGGACTTTCACCCATAACGATGAACGGTGGCCAACGTCATGTGTTGTCCCATCGTGCTTTGTTACGGTGCCACCACGTCCCCCTTTTTAAGGTTATGTTCACTTTGCGGCTTAGGGCGACGGTTTGTGGTAGTTGGACGACCCCAGAGAAGGGTCGCGCGCGGGGGGGCAACACCAAACGCGTTTTTATATCATCCAACCATCACCTCAACGTTCACGATGCTTTCCTCTATTAGATCGTTTTCTTCGTCCGCTATGCGGGCTCTGTTCGCCCGCGTGCAATTGTTAGGTACCGTGGGTAACGTCTACTTCAAGGAATTGCAAAATGGCACCAAGTTTATCCTGTACTCGCTTGCGGTCAACCGTTACAGCCCCCAAGAAGAATCGGGCAAGCAAACCGACTGGTACAGCGTCGCCGTGTTTGATGAAAGACAGATTGCCACTTTTGAAAAGGTATTGAAGCCCGGCATGCAATTGTATGTCGAGGCTGACGCTAAGCAAAAGCCTGTTACCGATGAACAATCCGGTGCCAACTACGTGTTTACCAGTTTGAAGCAACGTTCTTTCGACGTGGTCAGATTCGCTAAAAAGCACGAAGACGTCGACGAACAGCAATAATTTTGAATAAGAAAACAAATAATGTTTATATGTGTGTTTACTTTTAATTTAGAGGGCACGATTCTCAGTAGAGATTCTTTGCCGTGGCCAATTCTATAGCGTAAGCGATAGTTAATTGAACGTGCTCACGCATATGTTCAAAGTCAAGACGATCCAACGTGTCCATCACGCTGTGTATGTACTTGTTGGTATACTGATTGGACAGCTCAATAACGAATGACAGAGGGTACCCGTTTTCAAGTGCCAGAGCATGGTCCAGGCAAGCATAACCACACTTATCCTCGCGATAGGGGATCAGATTGTAGGTCTTGATCAACAATTTGATGAAATCATTGAGTTGGACATTGGTGTAGTCAGTAATAAGCCCCATGTGTTCATCGACGCCCGCGTCTTTCATACCCTGAGAGTAACCCGTCATGTCCTGTTGCAACATTCCCACCACCGTCTCCTTGTTCTTGGCATATCTCGAGAATACATCGATCAGACCCAACAACCCACCTTCTTCAGCCAGATAAAAGTGGAACTCCAAAGTATTGGCAAGTTCGAGCTTGTTTTCTGTTAATTCATGCACTAACAACCGCAACGCCTCCAAGATGGTAACGGTACCCGAACCATCATCATCAGCCCCAGGAGCCGCCATGAGCAATGGGAAAATCAAGTTAGCCAGATCTTGGTGGGAGCCAACGACAACCTTATCATCACTTTTTCCCTTGATCAGAGCGATGATCGAATACTGATCCCACCCATCGTGGTGTACCTTCGAAACCTGCACACCTTTGCCTAGAGGAGCGGTAAGGTTCCCGATCCGTTCAAACAACCAATCGGCACTGTCTTTACCTTCAGGAGTCTTGTAATATCTGGTACGAAACGACGTAAGTTCGGCCAAGTTTTTGCGTACAGCTCCCATATCAATCAGCTTGAATACCTTCTTCACCCGTTTTTTGTGGTTAACCGCAGTGGGGTAGCTATACTTGGGAATAGGAGCAACTTTGGTAATTTGTTTTCCGCCTAGTTTCAAGATGTCAAAACCTTTCGACTTTTCTCCGACCAAACCCTGTTCAATCGCTTCATCAATACTAATCTGGTTGGTGACATCAATGAAGTTTTGTCCACCGCGTTTAAGGTGAAGCTTTTCGGATTCGGAGCTGATTTTGTAGGTATCCGGCCCAAGCTTGAGAAGACGAGCCTCATTGGGATCGTCGCCAATTAACAAGGAATCCAAACCCAACCCAGCAAAGGTCGGGAGGGCGCTGACGGCGGTTGCCAAAGAAATAACAGAACCAAGCAACATGGTGAAGTTCTGTCGATAATTCTTAATCGCAAACCTTCGTTGCTTCCATGCGGCTCCGTCCGTGCGGCTCCTCGGAAACCCCTTATTAGGAAAGAGTGACGCTAAGACTGTGAGTGTGGTTCTCCAACATAATCATATATTTCATAAAAGTTTATTAGCCAGTCAATTCTAATTTAGCACCACCATTTGTAGACGCGTTTCCACCACGGCATAGCTCTTATCGCCGCTTTTTCCTCGGCGACCTCTTGTTTGACTAATTCAAGATCAGTCTCGCGACGTCCGGTGTCGATATCGATTTCCTTCAAAGGAATCCAAAATCTCCAGTTTCTCTTCCACACCTTGTGGGCGATATAGAAGGCGAGAATAACGGGAATCGACAAACATGCCTGGAAGAATGCTTCGGCTGACGGCGGCACACCTCCGAGAGGTCTAATGGCAACGAACAATTGAGCCACAAGGATGAGCACATTCATCGTGACACCAATAATGGATCCAATAATGCCTGGTTGCGAGGTCCACGTCAACTCATCGAGCCCTCTGCCTTGGACTTTCAACGCTAATCTGAAGCGGAGATGAGCTAAACAGATGGAACCCCAAGTGAAAATTGCCGACAACCCCGAAAGGGCAAGCATCCACGTAAACACGGTACCTTGGTCAGGGTAGGCGGCAAGGTAACAAAGGAGTCCAAACGTCAATTGAACAAGGACTGCCACGAGGGGACGACCTCTTTTATCAATGTAACCCAAAATCTTGGGCGCTTGTCCCGCAGCGGCAAGAGCACAGAGGGTTCTAGATGACCCAAATACGGCTGAATTACCCACCGAAAGTACCGAAATCATAATCACCACGTTCATCACCAGGTCCAAGCCGGAGATTTGGGCGTTGACAATGGCCAACACGAATGGCGATGCCGAGGCGTCAACCGATGACGACCCCAACAACCGTGGGTCCGTGTAAGGGACAAGACAGGATACCATCACGAGTGAAATTACGTAGAACAACGTAATTCTCCAGAATACCTGCTTGATTGCTCGGGGCATCGTCTTTCTGGGAGATGCCGACTCAGCCGCCGCCAACCCCACCAATTCCGTCCCGGTGAATGCAAATGCCGCCACCACAAATACCGACAATAACCCTTTGAATCCGTTAGCCCAGGCGCCAGGATCATGCCAGTAGCGAGATCCCAACTTCTCGTGCGTGGGCCCACCCCCGCCAATAAGGACTAAGGAGAGGATGAAGAAGCCAATGACAGCAATCACCTTGATGGCAGAGAAGATAAATTCAGCTTCACCATAGCCTTTTACCCCAAAGAAATTGATAGCAGCGATAAGCACCCACATGATCGTAACGTACGCGGCTGGATTTGTTTCTTTGTCCCAGTACCTGATCGTCATACTAGCTGCTACCAATTCAAGAGGCAAGACAACCAACCATTGCAATGCATAGTTCCAAGCCATAGCAAACCCCCACGAAGGGTCGATAAATCGAGAGTTGTACGTGGTAAACGCCCCCGACACGGGGAAAGTAACACAAAGCTCACCCAAAGATTGCACGGTGCAATAAATCATGATCCCCACAAGGATATAGGCAAGCACCAAGCCTGCCGGTCCACCGTTGTGAAGCGATTTTCCCAGACCGACGAACAAACCAGTACCAATTGACCCACCGATAGCGATCATTTGAAGATGACGGTTTTTGAGCAGGCGACTGAGGGGCGACCTTGCCGTCATTTGTGCAATCCGTTCGTGTTCAGGGAGATTGGGATCAATGCCAGCATCTTCCTCATCAAATCTCCGGAATCCGTCCTTGAA
Source organism: Diutina pseudorugosa (assembly GCA_030580175.1). Taxonomy (NCBI): domain Eukaryota; kingdom Fungi; phylum Ascomycota; class Pichiomycetes; order Serinales; family Debaryomycetaceae; genus Diutina; species Diutina pseudorugosa. The sequence goes on along the minus strand of JAKTSL010000050.1, from coordinate 65,190 downwards.
ATGTTCCCATCTGGACATGCGAGGCCCTTCAGGCGTGTCGCTAGGGAGGCTGCCTGAGCGGAGCAGAGTTGCGTCCACCTTTTCTAAGTCGACTGGTGCCACTTCCGTGACATAATCATCCTTGTCTTTCATCGGATCAAACTTTGTGTTTATGATTTTTAGTGGTCACTGGAACGAATATATAACCGGTTCCGGCAGCAGCCACCCGCTTGCCCTATATCTTTGATTTGCTAAAACGCCGTGCGCTTCGAATATGGTGACGCCAGATTAACTTTGCAGATTCACACAAATCATAAATGCTCGAAATAATGTGGGGTAAAATTCTCAGCCGTGGCATCGTATTTGGACTTATTTGGGCAATACGGGTTAGGCTTAGTTCAGCAATACCTTGTTTAAATACCTCCTCCGCGAGTACAATGAGCCTAAACCAACCTTTTCAGGTACATGAGTCACCATATCTCGATTATTATCAATTGTTTATCAAGGCGTCGATATCGTCGCCACTCCAAATGGCTTAGGTGCGGCGGTAGAGCTGGATTGCTTTTACAATCAGGCCTAGCTATGCTTATAGCGTACGGCATTTTGTCGTAAGGTATCGTGGCTCTCCACAATTCGCCAAGGCCGGTTACGGCGTCGAGGGGGGCTTTTGCCAGAATCTCATTGTTAGTTTTCATTATCTTCACGTGACAAAATACACGGCGCTCCCCACGGATCATGAGCATATGAATGAGGCTACGAAACCTTGAATCCCGCCTAGAAACTGTGTCCCGCTGTGCTGAAATTGCTAATCTACAAGTTGTATAAATTCCAAGATGTCCGTACTACTATCATCTATAGTTATCAGCTGTGGGGATATCAGGAGCCCTGATAAGAATTACGCCAAACCAGCCGCGTGTATTTTTTTACCCCGATAAAGACTTTGCGAGTACAACATGTTGCTACCGCTACAAATTCAATACTATGCTAAACTTTTTTATCCACAACATCTACAACATCTCCTTTTAGCTTTCTCTCCAGTGGTTACGTTGAAACTATCGTCCATACTGATATCTGGTTATACCAAATGTTATTTGTCTGAATCTTATGTAACATTGGCAAAAGGTAAAATTTAATGGCTAAGCCCATTAACTCCTCGTGAGCCACGCTCAATTGCGAAAGGTTAAACACATGTATTAGTGTCGATTTTTATTGCCACCTACGTCCGCCAGTGATGCCACCTTGAATGTACCACAGATTTGTCTAACAAGTGCATTATGTCATTACTTTTGATATTCATCGGGGTAAAAAATGAGTCTTTCCACGCCCAGCTTGGTCAAGATAACTATGCGAATCACCCCGCCCGAAGAACCGTCCCATTTGATAGCTTCCAGCAAAGCGGTCTTGATAAATGACACAGTTTCATCCTTCTCCATGTCCTGCTTGAAGTTTTCATCGCACCAACCGTAAATAAATGTGGAGCCTGAACCAGCGATCGCGTAATCCAGCTTGTGAATCAGACCACCCAAAGGAATTTGATACACAGATCCACCATTTTTGTCATCATACCCCGCACAAATGATCCCGGCAGTGAGATTGTCCTTGTTGTTATAGCACATCTCCTGAAATACGTTAGCAGCAACTTCGGTGGTGGGCTTTTCACCGTAGGGCAATTGCACGGAGTAAATTTGAAGATAGTACTTCACAATGTCAGCAATTGCTTGCGTATCAGCGGCAGATCCCAGCCGACAGCAATAGATCGTGTCGTGAATTTGGGTCAACTTGTCGGTAACTCGGTTGGCAATGTACGCCCCAGTGGTAGTACGGGAATCGGCGCCAAGAACCACGCCATCCTTGAACTTGACAGCCATGATTGAAGTCCCAAGGTTAACCTCCCCCTTCTTGAGGTGGTTTATATCGACCGAGATTCCGTTCATGGTGTTTGCCACTTTGGTGCACTTTGGTTTGAAAATGAGTGGCGATCGCGATATCTATGTGCAGGATGGAAGCAGGAGTATTAAACATAAAAAGATCTGAAACTATTTAGTTATATTTGACCGGGTGGTAAACGTCGTTGTTGCGGTGTTCACGATACATGATACCTCCCCAGATCACAACCACCAAAAGCGCAAAAAAGACAATGTAGAACGGAAGCATCAGTCGCTCAGGAGCTTTGGGTTTAGGGTCAATCTTTCCTTGATTGGAAATGACCTTATTTTCTTTGATTTCAGCGGGGTTATCAATGGTTTCAACTTCTACCTTGGTAATCTTTACCTCGTCGTCCAACTTAGTGTCCTTTTGCGGCAGATTAGAGATATCCATTAACACGTCAAACCCATCGACCAACTGACCAAACACCACATGATGACCATCCAACCAAGAAGTTTTCTCGGTGTTTAAGATAAAAAACTGGTCCATGTTGGTGTTCTTGCCAGCATTAGCTGACGACAAGCGACCAAGCTTATCATGCTTGAGAACAAAATTCTCATCATCAAATCTGCCACCAAACTTCGACTTACCCCTGGCGGTGCCACCGCCCTGAATCATGAAATTGGGAATCACTCGATGGAAGGCGGTATTGACATAGCCATCGTCTTGTTCAGACAACCACACGAAGTTTTCCACCGTCTTGGGTACCGTCTCACCAAAAAGAGCGAGCAGAAGTGTACCCAAGGGAGCCCCCTTTTGCGACACTTCAAACTTCACAATGTGAGTCACCAAAGGATCGCCTTGTAAATGTTGCTGGTAGGCTTCTGGGAGTACAGCCGACACCACGGAAACAAACAATGTTATGAAGAATACCGCCAATGTCATTTTGTGAGGTGTTCGGGAATTGTACATTGTTGCCTCCGCACTACCCGCATTAAGTTCCCCCCACTAACGTCCTACGTGTCCGTAATAAGGTTATTATCCAAAACTACTTCTAATGCTAAGGCTACACAGAGAGGTCAAGCAACGTCAACAAGTAGTAGGAGAACAATGCTGCGAAGGTGTATCCACTAATCTTCAACGCCTTCTTGAGGTATGAACGGGCAGGAAGGCGGTAAACAATGTATGCGTTAACCCGACCCAAATCATCGAATAAGTTTTCAAATTTGAGCGTAACCTTAGTATGGCCTTGATCCACATCCAAGTACAGGTATTCATCTTCGATGTCAACTCGCTTGTATTCAACAGGAGCCAGAACATTGACAAATTCAGCGCCTTCAGGCAAGTAGAAACTGAGGTAGACGTTCTTGTAGACGACATCTCTTGCTGAATTGAGCAAAGGCGCCCGCGCAATGTAGGTGTCCTCATCAATCTTATGAACCGCCTTACCAATGGGTTGGTTCCATCCCAAAGTGAAGTTGTAGTGCCATCCACCAAAAAGGGGGAACCGCGGTTGCAATACCAAAAAGTTTTGAATTTTCTTATGGGTCAGCACCATTCCCACCTTATCGGTAAAGTAGTAATCATCAAAATCGGTATCAGTCATAGGAAACTCAAGTTGCTTAAGCGCCCAGTGGTCACGAGTAAGCTCATACCGTCCGTGCATCCAGTCCACACGCGAGAATCCCTTGTTGAGTTGAGCACCCTGATTGGTAAGTTCGTAATATTCCTCGAATTGAACTTGGTCGGCTGACGACGGAATCCACATCGATCTGTGAAGGTTTTCGACCTTTGCCAATGGCAATTGATGTTCATAAATTAAACCAAAGGGTTCGACCGAAAAAGGCTCAATATCATCAATGATAGGTCCATATACCAACGCCTTCTCCTCGACTCTCGCTTCGATGACTGGGTTGACAGTGGAGCGATCATCAAAAATCTCTGCTTCTTGGCCTTTAGCCACACCAATAAACCGAAGCGAGTACTCCTTTGTAGGATACGGCAGATATGGCATCTTGTTCAACTTAATGACCAATTGTTGAGAGTCAGCCATGTCAATTTGTTTGGGAACTGCCTCAAGACCACTCAAATACACGTAATTCACACGTAACTCCACGTTTTTCCCAGGAGCCACGCTCTTGGGCAATTTGATCTCGAACAACCCGTTTTCGAGCGCCTTCACTTCAAGTGTGGTTTTATCCATTCCCACCGAAATGATACTGAGATCTTCAATGGAATCATAGCCGTCATTGAGGGTGAAGTAATAAGTCTTCTCCTTGGTGTTACCGACGTTGGTAATTTGAATGAGGTCGGTTTCTTTGACATAGCCTCGCGAAAGGTCAATTGTGCGGGCATAGTGGGTGTTCTCCCAGTTACCCACGTCACTTATAACTAGGGCCACGGCTAATACCGCTCCATAGATAACCAGTAGCAATGCCGAGCGCATGAGAAACTGGATAGGTTTGAGATTTTCGCTGGTGCACCTCTGACGTGAGTTGAGTCCACGTCTGTTGGTACGAGATTTTTTCTTTCCTGTACATTAGTCGAGACTCCAATGTAAGCAATGTTAGTCGGCTGGCGACTGTACCAAGTATACCACTATATCTATACATTTGCCACGGGGGCGTCGTGATTTACAAAGAAGACAACATCTATTGGAGTTTTTTTTTTTCTCGTTAATGGAGGTTGCCACCTTTTATCATTGGGGATGATGCAGGTCAAAGCTTTGATTCAACTAAACCATTATAAATACTCTCTGGCGGCAACATGGGCCTAATCCTAGCTATCGTAGTGATCGTAGAGTTGCGTCCTCCTGCTGAACGTACGGACCCTTTGATAGGTTCGTTGACCTGCACCGGAACTTGCGAGCGTCCGCACTATCTTTAAATCAGTGGTGAAAAAACTTGTTGCTACGCCAAAATGTCATTTGAGGATTTGATCCCAGTGGTCAATAAACTCCAAGATATCGTTACCACAACTCAAGTGGCGGACATTGATCTTCCTTTACTTGCTGTGGTTGGTTCTCAATCATGTGGGAAGCTGTCGGTGCTCGAAAACATTGTGGGGCGGGATTTCTTACCTCGGGGTACCGGTATTGTTACTCGGCGGCCATTGGTATTACAGTTGATTAATATCAAGGAAGATGATCCGATTGTTCACCAGGCACCTCAGCAGGATGTCACCACTTCTAACGGCGAAATCAACCTCGAGGACCACTTACGCAAGTCCAAAGGTGGCGCATCCCGCACCGCCACCGAATGGGGGGAGTTTTTACACGTCCCCGGAAAACGGTTCTACCTGTTTAATGATATCAGAGGTGAGATCGAGCGGGAAACGGCGAGAATCGCTGGCCAAAACAAGGGGATTTCTAGGCTCCCCATCAACCTCAAGATTTACTCTACGCGTGTGCTCAACTTGACGTTGGTTGATTTGCCTGGTCTTACGAAGATTCCTGTTGGCGACCAACCCAGTGATATCGAACGCCAAACTCGCAACTTGATCATGGAATACATTTCCAAGCCTAATTGCATTATTTTGGCCGTGTCACCAGCCAACGTCGATTTAGTAAACTCTGAATCACTCAAATTGGCTCGCCAGGTTGATCCCACTGGTAAACGTACCGTCGGTATTCTTACAAAACTTGATTTGATGGATCAAGGAACTAATGCCGTTGACATTTTGAAAGGCAATGTCTATCCCTTGAAGCTTGGATTCATTGGGATCGTTAACCGCTCCCAACAAGATATTGCTGACAACAAACTGTTGGATGATTCATTATTCACGGAACAGCAGTTTTTTATTAACCACCCGGCGTACCGGCTGATGCTGAACAAATGTGGTACGAAATACTTGGCTTCGACTCTCAACAAAATTCTTATGAATCACATCCGTGAAAGATTACCCGATATCAAAGCTAAGCTCAACACCTTGATGGGCCAAGCTGAACAAGAGCTCGCCCTGTATGGTGACATCCCCCTGGCACTTACCAACTCTGGTGAAGCGCGGGGGGCAATGGTGCTTACTCTCATGACAAAGTTTGCCAATTCGTTTGTTAATCTGATCGATGGGACTCAAGTTCTGGATATTAGCACCAAAGAACTTTGCGGTGGTGCTCGCATTTACCACATTTACAATGAAGTTTACGGCAACCAACTTGCTATGATAAACCCTACGCACAACCTTACCATTCAAGATATTCGCACTGCTATTCGCAATTCCACTGGTCCCAGACCGTCGTTGTTCGTCCCTGAATTGGCATTTGATTTATTGGTAAAACCTCAAATCAAGCTTCTTGAGGATCCATCCAAACGTTGTGTTGAGTTGGTCTACGAAGAACTTATGAAAATCGTCCATAGCGTGTGCTCCCTGAGCATCGGTCTTGAGCTCAACCGCTATCCCAAACTCCAAGCTAAATTGATTGAAGTTGTTCTGGATTTGTTACGCGAACGTCTTGGGCCGACCACCAAGTATGTCGAACTGCTTATTGAGATTCATCGGGCTTATATTAATACCAACCACCCCAACTTCATAGGGGCTGCACAAGCTATGAACTCAGTGGTGGAGGAACGTCAAAAGCAAAAGGAGATGGAATCAAACAACAAGTTACGATTGGCTAGTGAGCGTATCCTCAAGAACAACCCGACCAAGAACGATGAAGAGGAATCAGAGGAAGATAAGGATGAACTGGAAGATATTAACTCCGTGGATGACGTCATCAGATCTCCCAAACATTCGCAAAGTCATCAACGAACTAGCCTGAGCCTGACGGTCCAAAGACTGGTAACTGGAGTTCATGATCATCAAGAATCTTACCTTAACTACTTTTTCGGTAAGGATCCCTTGGTTCACCAACAACAATTGCAACAACAAGCTCAACTTAACCCTACTCCATTCAAGTTCCCTCATCCACACGAGCAGACGTTGCAGTTCATTGGGAGCAACAATTTGGAAGCGCTGATGTCGAAAATGCTGATGAATGAAGACGACTCAACCTCCTTTGAAACCGACGATACCATTAACGAGTTGAGCGAGCGTGAACAATTAGAATGCGAATTAATTCGTCGTCTCATCATATCCTACTTTAGCATTGTTCGCGAGATGATTCAAGACCAGGTACCCAAGCTGATTATGTGCCTTCTTGTTAACTACATCAAACAACATATCCAAAACCGTCTCGTCGTGAAATTGTACAACGAATCGATGTTCGACGAGTTGTTGCAAGAAGATGAGAGCATTCAAGCTGAACGGGAGAAGTGCATTGAAATTTTGAAGACTTATCGCGAGGCTTCCAACATTATCAGCGATGTTGTCTAAATTGTATTTTGTAAATATTTTGAACTTGAAAGTTTCTGGTCTTTGAGGAGATCATGTAAGCTAGTTTACAAACACTGATATTGTCTCTAGTCCACCAAGCACGCGGTTGCGGCGAAAATTATATTCAACTGACTTTGTCGGTTCGGGATTGAACTCGTCTTCATCTTCAATGAGAATTTTCTTCATGACACCCTGTTTGGTAAGGAGGTGGGACTGGTGTAAAGGTAGATTGGGTATATCAATGCCATTATCTTGAAGAAACCGGAAGTCATTGCCTGTGAGCATGTCGTTATCAAGGCGCACCGCAAGTAACACTTTTACGGGGATGTTTAGAGTATACTTATCTTTCGCCTTCGTCTTGGTGAATTGCACTACCTTTTGCTTGTCCTGCAATAGTTCCGGAAGCGGAGTCTCGAGTAGAGCTCCAGATAGCTCAGAATTAAGTGCGTCATTAACAAGTACCGTCATCTGATGTGACGACAATCGAGCGTGACTGAACTCTCGTAGAGTTACCCGTGATTTTTCATTGATGGTCACAAGCAGGCTGTCTTTGCTGGCTCGGTTGATGAACACCTTTAGTGGGATGGTGGTTCGCCCCACCTTGATGAATGTGGTCTGTGGGGGCATCTGCCAGACCCGAGATGATGATTCTGTAGGCTTCTTTCACGGTCGCCACCAGCACAAACGCAATCTTGCGGGTCGCATTTTCACACAAAGACTTTATCCAACAATTTGTGGTTATGTATATCAGGATGAATTCCATGTAACCAAAAACTTTTCGTCTTTCATAGACTATGTATAATCAAGCCGGTTGAGCGAGTATCTTGTGCAACCCCACTTCTGTTGCCGATAAACAATACTACACCACTCGACCAAGGATCGGTGTATTGGTAAAAGTCATTTATCCCACCGGCGTTTTGAGCCAGGGCCTATGCAAGTCGCCAATAATATCGCCACCGACGCGCACACTCTGTCGAAGCTTCGACACTACGCTGTGTATCTTACTCTTATTATATTAGTGACTACCAAATACGAAATACCAACTCGCGTTGCTCGTCTGTGTCATCGTTCACTTGCAATTGAGAGTCGCATCAACAAGTTAATGGAGCGCCTAAGCACAATATTAGTGAAACGACGTGACATCAAGGGTGTCCAAAAGAAATGAGAAAAACAAACGGATGCTCGTTTTTTTTGTGTTTTTCTGCTATCATTTTTCCTCTTTTTTTTGACATTTTCCTTTTTCGAGTAACAACCGTTAACTAACCGTCACCTGTTATCAAATTAAAATCATCCCAAATAATTAACCCAATAGAATTGAAACCAAAACCCAAAACACACCGTGTTATAAAGCCAAAAACTCTTCAATGTCGAGGGCCTGGTCAAGATTAGGAGAAGCTTGTTCCAGGGGAGCCGACAACATGTCAGTGAAGTTGACTTCATTGAATCCGTCAAACTCGGGAATGGCTGGTGCAGCAGACCGCGGAGTCGCCACTTTGCTACGATGCTATAAATCCCATCGACAGATATCTGGTTTCACATAGAGTTGCCGCCTGGCGACTCTATCGAAAACAGATACTGGACAAGACAAGCAGAGCGGTGGCGGCTCCTGGCACAAAGTTACTGCTGAACTTTGCTCCATTAAACCATACGAGTTTTGGGGACTCAACGACTCGGGATTCAGGGTTAAGGTCAAATCAATCGGAGAATTAATCGGCGAATTAATTGATACCGGCGACAAGTAGTTGTAGTAGGTGGTATCTTGAACGGACATCGAGTCTTCTTCATCTGCAGCGGCAACTTCATCATAAGAGCGCTTGTTGTTGTTCGTGGTAGGAGTCTCCAGGGGGGACAGAACAAATTCTTCCTTCACTTCAATTTTCTTCGACCCCGTAAGGTTAGTGGAGATCTTATCCTTCAAATCCAGACACACCGACACAGACGAGAGTTCACCAAGGTCGGCAACCTGTTGCGGCGACAACTTGGCATAAACAGCGTCGAAGTTAGTTTGAACTTGTTGCAACTTGTTTTCAAGTTCAAGAACGTAGGCTTCAAGGTATTCGACGTGCTTTCTCTTCTTTTCCCGTGAAGCGTGAGCGGCCCTCCGGTTACGGAGGATCCGTTCAACTCGGCGTTGCTCCTTTTCTTCCTCGGTCTTGGCCCGTTTCCTGGGGGGTAACGTAGACTTGAACGAGACGTCAAAGGGCACGTCTTCTTGTTTCACAGTGATGTCGGTGGACATGGTCAGTCGATTTATCAAATGTGTTGGTAAAAAGTGTGGTAGTGATAGGTATTTACCTGGATATCGGCGGTAATTTATATGTGCGTGGGCTTGGCGAGCGTGGGATTGACCGCAGCACGACGAGAGGGGTTTTTTTCTGCCTGAAGGCGCAGGCTGCACGAAAGTGTACCAAAAAAAAAAAAAAAAAAAGCTCTTGCGTCATGAGACGCCTCCATAAAAATAGTATAGGAGTCGGTTCATGTACTCGGTTAATGAACATGGCGTCGACGCCAAAGTCGTGGAAATAGACGTAAACAACTCCATAGCCTCATTTGATTTGGCATGACCTACACCCCACTCGACCATTTTCACAACATCACCTTGTGGGGGCGTTTGCTAGTAACGACGCGTGAATCGCGAAATACAAAAAGAAAACAGAAAAGGTGCCTTTTACCCCTCCAACTCTGGTTTCACCGCCCCTCTCCTCAACCGCTATATGCTTGCCCAATGCGTTAAATTTGCTCCGATTCGGGTTTCGCTCACTGTTTCACGCCACTATGATTTCACGCGCTACGCCACCTCTTAACCTGCACATAACCGCAAACTCAAGATGTTCGCATATCGTTCTAGATTTATAGCCCCTAAGGGAAGGGTTCTCACGGTGTCACGTCCCAACCGTAACCCGTGCGTCGTCAAAAATCAGACTCTCTATCGATTTTTTTTTGTCTACACCTTCGTTAGCCCGAATCCTTTCTATCTCTGATCAAATCGTATATAGAGATGACCGGGGCTCTTATTTGGACACGGTCCACGAGGGGTCCTTACATTTACTCCGAATTAAGGTTAGAGCATGCGGCGTCGACGATTTTTCACTCCTCGCTAAAAGAGGTACCGTGATCGAACTAATACAACCGAACGGCCGGAAGATGGGAAGAACGGTACTTTCGATACAGTCGCATGTAGCCCACGGATACGTCGGCAACAAGGCGGCAGTGTTCCCACTTCAATGCCTCGGGTGGGATGTTGATGTCGTCAACACCGTCAACTTCTCCAACCATACCGGGTATGGAAAAACTCGTGGAACTACCATGGAAGCCGAAGAACTACAACAGATCTTTACCCAGCTCGATACTCGGCTAAACCTTGCGTACGATGCCATGTTAACTGGGTATATTCCCAACGCCGCCCTCATTCGCGCTATAGGCCGCCACGCCCACGGTGCCAAGCAACATACGCCCGATTTGATGTACTTATTGGACCCGGTAATGGGGGACAATGGCTACATGTACGTCGACAAACTGTGCATCGATGAGTACCGTAACATACTCGAGTCGCGAGTAGTGGACATTATTACCCCTAACCAGTATGAGCTTGAGTTGTTAGTCCAGTTTAAGATCGACCTGCCCCAACAGTTGGCAAAAGCCATGGACCATGCCCACCGCCTGTACGGTGTCACCTATTGTGTAGTGCTGCTGGTGACATTTGGCGACACCACATACTGCGCGTTCAGTACCCCTGATCAGTCGCCCAAGGTGTTTTGCATCCCCATCATCAAACTGTATTTTACCGGAGTTGGCGATTTATTTGCCGCCGTCCTTCTTGATCGGCTCTACAATTCTCGTGATATTGAAAAGGCATTGCTGGAAGTGTTGGAAATCATGGCGAAAACCTTATCATTGACTCATAAAACTGGGGTGGACGAGTTTCACCGCCGGTTTCCAGGGCAATCCATTGAAAGTAAGATCAACGATGGTACCACTATGAGGTATTTTGAGTTGCGTGTCATCCAGGCCAAACCATATTTCAATCTCACCGAATCCCCGTTTAAAAGTATGGGGTTGGATCTGATAACAACATAGGCTGGTGCTCATAGTCTCTAATAGATTCGCGGTATCTGCGCGCTGCTTGGAAAAAAAATAGTCTAGTTTTGGAGATCTTCCTCAGCGTTATAGAGCTTTCCAGATCAGCCTTATACTGAAAAAACTTTCCAAAATCAAATGAAAAATGTACTTGTGATTGGTTCAGGTGGCGTGGGAACTATCGCTACCCTTCTGTTGAGCCTCAATCAAAAAGCCAACGTGACATTAGTGGTGCGGCTGGACTACGACAAAGTCACTACCGAGGGCATCGCAATTCGCTCAAGAACCTATGGTAGCTTTGACGGCTGGAGGCCGCAGAACGTAGCGCGGAGTGTCACCGAGGCGACTGAGAAATTTGGCCCTTTCGATTACATTCTTCTCACTACTAAAAACATCCCAGACGGTCCCATCACTTGCGAGGAAGTGGTAAGACCAGCAGTGCTGCCATGTCTGGTGATTATCATGATGCAAAACGGGTTGGGTATCGAGGAACCCATGATGAAGGAGTTCCCTAATAATATTATTCTTCTGGCGGTCCTGCTTATTGCTCTGGCTTATAGAAATGGGATTGTGGAGAACCCTGGTAAAGATCACATCACTTTGGGTGACTTTAGAGCGGCCCATAATTGCACCTTACCGGGCACCGAGGAGGCAATGAGAAATTTCATTGAAATTTACCGCAACCCTGATCCTCAGGTGAATTATATTGCCGTCGACGACGATTGTCGCACGACTAGATGGCAAAAGTTGGTTTATAACTCGGTTTTCAATGTCATCACTGCTATCCTCGAGGTTGATGTGACTCGTTGTCAAATTGCTGGCCTTAATGACCCATTATTTCGCCCAGCGATGCAAGAAGTCATTGCCATTGCTGCTTCCGAAGGGGTTACCATTCCTGCTGACACGATTGAAAGATTCATTCACATTGGTGATGGGATGTTCTATTCGCCACTGATGTGTGTTGATCGCCGCAAGAATCAATTGATCGAGATGGAGGTCATTTTGGGAAACCCATTACGTATCGCTCAAAAGAATGGCGTATCGACCCCGATATTGCTGGTGCTCTATCAACTATTAAAGGTGGTTCAATTTAAGACAAAAGAGGCGACAGGGGTCATCAAAATTAATCCTGGGGATTTTCAATACAATTCTGATGAGTATCCCAAATATTAGATCGTAAAAATCTCATGTATATAATAGGATATTGGGCTTTGGCTTAATCAAGACAATGAAATGAATTCATGAGTGTGATGCATGTCTACGACTAAAAAGGTGTGTCGTATCTCATATTTACCCCATGTCGCCGTCCCAAAGAGGAAATTACCATTCTTAGCTATACCGGAATAAAGCTAAAGTTTTTACCGGCGAAATTACACAAAACACAATTCTATCAAGTTTGTGACAAGGATATTTAACATTATTCGTTCATTAATTTTGTAAATGGGTATTACATGACTTAAAGGACCATTAACCCTAAAGCCACAAATACTGGTGTAAGGAAATAGGACCAATTGATTGCTAAGACGGTAGCCGCACTAGCTTTGCGCTGAGCTGCTTGTTCCGTCGGCTTAGCCTTTATCAGCGAACTAACGATCTCTTTGCCCGCTGAGGACGTGGAAGTTGAATTACCAAAGACATAATTGTTCAATTCATAGAACAAGCCCTTGTTTTCAAGATCAGTAACAATATCGCCTACCGCCAGTGCGTATTTGCCAAGGCCTTGCATAAGCAGCGTAAAGTTACCAGCCAACAACGAGTCCAACATACCGCCAAAATCAACGTTAGACAACAAGTTTTCGCCAACGACAATGATTTCAGTAAAGTTGACAGAAGTAAGCAATTTGGTAATGTTCAAGTTAATGGCACCGGTGTTCCAAATGTCAACGACAAGATCCTCAGTCATATTAATGTACTTGTCATTGCCAATAAACTCTTGGACCACATACACCGCCACTCCGGTGTCGTTGAGAGCATTCAAAAAGTCACCAACAACGTTTTCGACAAGACCAGATCCCAACACACCCAGCAAAATGTTAGTAACGAAAAAGCCTAATGAGCCAAAGTTGGTGGTAGAATTGCCTGTACCGAACGAGATATTAACCGCCGCCGTTGGCTGAGCTCTAACCGAGGTGGTAGTAGCATTAGACGAATTTGAACTGCCAAAAAGCGCCCCAAGCCAGTTAACTTGAGAGGCAGTGGCAGTCGCAGAGATTGTGCTCCGCGTCGAATTGGCACGACGAGTGGGCGTCACGGTGTGGGTCGTCGTCGACTCATCCAGCGACGAATCCTTCGGGGACTCGGAGGAGCCCTGGTTGTTGTTGTTGGCAGTTTCGGCATTGGTGGCGGTAGTGGTGGGTTGAGTGGACCCACTAGCACCAAAGAGAGCATCGAGCCAATTAGCTCCGGATGCAGTTTTGGTGATGGTAGTCGAAGGCGATTGTTGCACCGGGACGTTTGCAGCAGTTACGGTAGCAGTGGTGGTAGGGGAGGGTGCTGCAAAAAGAGCATCGAGCCAATTACCCGCCAGCGTCGTGGTGGCAGGCGCGTTTTGGCCGAGCAAAGTGGAGAATAATTCCAGAGCACCAATAGTGTTGTCGCCGTTAGCGGTTTGGGTACCCAAAAGTTCAGCAAACAAACTGGAGCTGGCATCATCGCGCTTGTCAATAAGTCGCTTAGCCAATTGTTGAATTTCGGGATGCTCCAACCGCCTTTCCACCCACAATTTGATGTCGTCGCGATCGAGTTCAGCCAACGACCGTTTTTGCAGCGTACCCAAGATATCTTGGAAGATGTAACGTAATGTGGGGCGCAACAGCATACCGGCATTGTAAATTAACCGCTCTAATCTGGGGCGGAAGTCCTTATCTAAGAGAATACCGTCGGCAATCAGGGTCACAAGTCCCAGGTCCATAACAGCATCGACAATTCCCAGCAAGTTAAGCAGAGTGAGCAACTTACCGTAATCGAGACCGTTGAACAGAAGATTGATGGAGCCCGCTCCTTCAATCAACTTGCCTGTAGCATTGGCAACCGCTTGTAATCGCGTTGGGTTGTCGGCCAATAAATCGAGCGTTTTGAAAATGATGCCCAGGTTGTTCACAGCAAGAATGAGCAGTTCAAGCGTCTGCTCCATATCTCTTTGATCCAAGACAAACGGAGTGGTAACACCAGCGTCGACCCCTCTGATCTCGAATTGGGTCCCCGGTTTCGGCAGCGGAGCCGCCAATGCGGTTAGCGTCAATACCGCCGAACACAACACCAGACGGAACTTCATGATAGTTTTGCTTTCATGTGCTGAGGGCAACGGGTGACTTTTATTTGGCTCGAGTTGCCATCGGACCCTACCACCATGTTAGGTAACATTCGAGCTGCATTGACCGCTTTAGGAAATGTGGTATGCAGGCTGATACCGACTTAGCTCGGACATATCTAAACAACGCTAACGATGACCGCCTTGGCATGGTACGAGTGGGAAAGACTCAGAATCAGCTACAATAGATTACTTACAACCACCCAACCACTCAAACCAACCCACAGCTTGGCCTGGTCAATTATACTATTCCCGGCTATGACCTATTTTGGAAGACATTCTCATTGGGTGACCTGCATCGAGAGTATAGTGCGACACGCCGTATTTAGGTATACCCTGCCGTTTGTAACTCGATCAGGAAATTAATCGAAACATTCACATCTTATTCTACGCAACTACATTATATAACCATTGCCACAGCCCTTCGTCTCCATTTCAAGGCCTCTCGTTATCCAGTTATTATGAAGTTCTCTCGAGTGCTTCCGTGGGCAAGCACGCTACTTTGTGTTATGGCTGAGCCTGGCCTCTTTCAGTTCGACATCAGGCAAGACGACCTTCTTCAACAACTGGGCGATGCCCTGGAGGCGCTCCAGTTGATCCAGTCGTTTTGGGACCTGACATACGGGTTGGACAACGACAACGCCAAGCGTGACCTCGAGTCAACAGTACAGAATATGGCGATTACCGCTAACCAGCTGGGGGTTATCTGGCAAGTGTTGAACTCCTTATACAAGAACCCCAAACAAGTGGAGCTGTTGGGGACCGTCGTTGGTAATGCTTTGGTAGGTGCCGGTGTTTTCTTGAACTCTGGCTCCCTCGCTGCATTAATCGATGCTGGCAAACCTTATATCAATGAAGTCGTCGACCTGGGTTTGGTTCAGGGCGTCTTAGGTTACTTGTTTTCCGACGAATACTTGAACATCACTGCAGACTCCCTTGGCAATTTGTTGCGGCTGCCAAACTCAACCTGGTTCGGCCAATTATTATTGGACATCGGTGATGGTCAAGGTATCCACATGGACCACATCAACTGGTTGATTTTGAACAAGAAGTCAGCGTACCCCGAAACTGCGAACAACATCGTCAAAGACTCTGTGTTTGGAAACCCTAGCGATCAAAACAAAAGAGATGATAATGCTAACGGCAATTACACTGGTTCATTCCAAACGTTCCTTGGAAATATTGTGTCACTGGTGGGTAATTCCGATGTTTTAGCTAACTCTATTGGCGCCATCACTGGCGGTTTGAGTAAGCTGAATATTTTGGGTCCTGTGTTTTTGCGGGTGTTCAATACCACAGAATATACTGACGTCTTGGGTGAATTGATTCTGGCAATCAACGCCACAGGCGCACTCAACTTTGACCTTAACACCTACTTCAATAAGTTGAAAGAGCTGGGTGTGATGACTGACGGGGTACAATATATCATCTCTGACCCTGTGGTCGCGCCGCCACTTGGTCGCTTCTTCCAACGCTTAGAAGCGGGAGGTGCGTACCATGACTTACAGCAAAACCTTTACGGACCCAGCGAATTGAAGAGTCTGTAGTCTCATCCGTGATAGTGCTCTAGCATAATACCCGTCAACGAGTTGGGCTACAAAACGTTCTCCATTATTCGGAAGTCATCAGGATGTCTTTGGCGGTCTCGCAATTACGATTTCTATAAATAATGTTTCCCCTATTGAACAAAGACACGCTTAAGAAAGATTGTACTAGATATACCGGTGCAAGGTCGTATTTCAAGATTTCGATGGGTATGCATTACTTTCACTTGAATTTATCGACTAGTCGGCTGATGTAATCAATGTGCCACATTTTTGTGGTCGAAAATGGCCATTGTGTCCCCGTAGTTTCTAGGACATTTGAATTGGGAAGAACCCAGAACGGTTTCTTTCTACAATAACACACATCACTTTGGTTTATCTCATTTACTCATGTACACGTGTCTACCAGCCCAAAGAACTCATGATACCATAACCCACGGTAAAGATGATAACGTAGGCAATGATGGAAGCTGGTACGCCTCTTGTGATGAATGTGTTTACCGTTAAATACGGTTTACCAACTTCATCACGCATTGAAATGGCAGTGACGTTGGGAAACCCCGATGTCGGCAACCCCATTGCAGTGGAGGCAATAAGGGCGGTCCCCATGATCAACAAAGCGGGATGAGGGGTAGGCAACGCTTCACCAACTTCCTTGACCAAAGGAATGATAATCAAAGCTGCCACGGTATGTGATACAAACGTGGCGAATACGAGCACCAAAGCACCAAAAATGATGAGGATGACAATGGCTGGGTATGTTTCAATACGACGTTGTAACGATGTCGCAATGGTGGCCAACAATCCCAGAGAAGTAACACCTTTACCTAAAGCCAAACCACCCATGGCAAGAAGCACAATACCCCAAGGGAAGTTGTTTAAATCATCAACCTTCAACATACCCGTGCCGAAAAAAAGAATCATGGGAATGATAGCGATGATACCAGACTCCCCAAACGTTGACTCAATTTCGGTGAGAACGCACCAAAGGATAATGGTAGCGATAGTCACCACAGTCACGTACCATTGCTTAGCAGTTAACTTGTCTTTGATGGGAGTATACTTTTGCAACTTGATCGTGCTGATTTTGAAAGTGAGACAAAGCTCACCCCAAACAAGAATCAACGTGATGATCGATACCGGCAACGCCACGGCAAACCAATTTCCCCAACCAGGGTTGGGGTTCATGTATGAGATGGCGATGACGTTTTGAGGCGAAGCAATCGGAGAAGCCATCCCCGCAACGTTAGAGGCCAAAGCTACCCCTAAAACGAGAGCTTGGGTGAAAGGATGATCCGTAGGGATGGTACGCAACATGGGTTGAATCAAGGAGTAGCACAAAACTGGCGCCGCCACATTCGAAATCCACATGGCCAAAAACAATGACACGGACATAATTGCCAACAACACATTATGCGGTTTAGTACCGGCCAAAAACAAAATCCACAGCGATATAACTTTGGCCACATTGTATTTTGATAAAGCGGCGGCAAGAGTGAAACCACCCATCAACATCATGATTACCGACGACCACATAGTAGATAAAATGTACTTTGAGGCGTCCGCCGCATACATAGGTTCATTAGAACCATCAGTCTTCTTGATGATTCGACAGGTGACGCAAAGAAGTGGTACCAACATGGACGTAATATAAAGAGGCAAAGCTTCCAGTGCCCATAACATGGCCGAGGCCACCAACACGGCCAAACAACGACCTTGAACCGGATCGTTAAAAGTCTTGACTGCAATCAAAATGACGAACGTGATAATCGTGATGATTAACTTGAGCACTTGCCATGATACAAACGCCTTGGGGTACGCAAGTCGTTCCCATTTGTAGACCTTGCATGGTAAATTGACATAGTCAAGGTCGAGGTACATCATCCCCGTCTTTTTGCCTTCATCCCCCATCCGCTCACCAGTGGCGTCGGCGTCAAGACTCAAACCATACAGCCGTTTTTCAAGGGATAACATATCTTTCCAAACGGTGTTACGTTCCCAAACAATGTGTTCGCGTAAATTCAGCTTTAATTCGTTCTTGATTTGCGCCAAGTCACCAACTGTGGTCTTTACATTAAGGCGACCCAGCAAAAATGCGTACACCTTTACCATTTCGTTGATACGACGGTCAAGTTCGCCCATAGTGTCAGCGCTAAAGACCCGGCAATTGAGCGGTAAAAAGTTGTTGACAAAGTCTTCCTTAATGGCGTACTTGCAGGTCTTGTCGAACTTCTTACAGATTTTGGTAAATGCAATCTTGTTCAACTCGATGAACAGCTTTAATTCCAGCAATTGAATGAATAAGTGAGCCAGTTGCTTCTTCAAAGTAATCTTAGTTTGCAGTTTAACATTGAAGTCCATATGACTCAACAATGCTGAATTTTTATCAGGTTCGTCATCATCATCGTCGTCATCATCATCCTCTTCCTCATCGTCTTCGATTGTCTCGGAGACGTAGGGCTGTTTCTCAAGATCATAGTCTTCAATTTGGTCAATATGATTGATTGTGTCAAAAACCAGTTTGTTCAGAACCGTCCGCAGTAAAGTCAGGCGTACAGTGTACTGCTGGTGACCTTCTTTGATCTCCGGGTCATGATAAGCTTGAGTGAATCTAAATTCCTCATCAATGTCGATGTTGAATTTTTTCAAGTCGGCAATTAAATGATCATACAGCTTGTAAATTTCTGCTTCTTTGAGTTCATAAAACTCCAGAACCTTTTTGACTTCCTCCAACAACAGCTTCGTGAACACTTTAAGCGCATCAAAAGTTGGCAGTTTAGGGTCCAGGTAATCTTCTTTCAGCAGACCCAGAGCATGCGAAGTGAACGTCACCGCTCGAGTAAGATCATAAGCAACCTCCTGAGTCTTCAGGTTCTTCTCCTCACCAAAACTAGGTTCCATCAGATTTAGTTGCAGTTCGGTATCGGAATCACTTTGACCTTTGGGAGCACGCTTGAATTTTGAAAACAAACGATGTTTCAACCCTGTGTCATTACGGGCAACTCGATCGACCACTTCGCTTTGCAACTGAGCCATTTCCTGACGAAACTTGGCCAGGTCAACCAACTCCAGCACTGTCGTGTGATTGACTTGATCGATAAAGACCAGACCATCTTGAGGGGTCACAAACTCGAGTTGATCGTGTTCAAGCTGATAGACTTGCTTCTTAAGAGTTGGATAGGCAACATAATTGTCTTGCCACTCGGGTACAACGTTGAACTTGAGCGAGTGGGAAAACTTCATCGCCTCGACGTCTCCTCACACTTCAATTGGTTTTAAGGAGCAGATATAGTAACGAGCGGCCAGTAAGAAAATATCTCGCCCTTTTGGAAAGGTGCATATTTAGATGTGAGCGCAAATCGTTAGCTATGCGGTCTGATTGTCTCGAGAACGGCGCGATGAGCCCCATGCGGATATCTTCCCTATACCGCTACACAAGACTCTAGGTTGTACAATATCTTTTCATCTAATTTGTCAAGATGGCTTCGATTGTTCCCACTCTTCTCATTCTGCGATGACCGCGCTTAGGGCACGTCCTACATTACGTTACTGCACACAGCCAGCAACAGAAATGGAACGTACATCAACGTCAGAGCACTATCGAGAGACTCCATCTGGACTCCGAGAAGTAGTTATCACCGCTAGATCATCTCTAATGAGACGGACTCACGACCAGAAAGAACCAAACAAAAACCAAATCGACTCATCAAGATTTGGACGTGCAGCACTTTAATAATCTTTGCCGAGAATTGTAAACCGCATGTAGTAATTTAAACGGGGCCCACGTGGGGCCTTCACCCTTCACTAATCAATCCCATCGCCGTGGCTGGGTTCGCACGACGCCGCGGATGCCGTTGATGCCGTGGACGCGATATTCATATTGGCAAAAGATAGGGCCGTCGTAAGATTGTCAATAAATGGATGTTCGTCCGTCGACTGTAGTGATTAGCAAATAGCTCTCAAGTTTTCGACCTTTCGATAAATACAACTAATGTCATCACCTGAATATCAACACACACGTTGATGACATAGCTGACAATCCTCCGGCCTCCCAACTTCTGCTGGATACTCCACTAGTTAGTCTAGCCCACAACTGTCAGGCTCAGGCCTTATATGCTTGATTCAGACCTATTCGTGAAGGCTTGATAATGCGAGGATTCTTAGGGTAAAATTAATGTAGTCATGTTCACCAAGATTGCTGCCAATAGGTTGGTTTTCTCATATAACTCGCTAATGGAATATAGCATTTGCAAACGTTCGGAAGTATTGGGGGACCCCAAATTCTTCTCAGTTATTCTCCAGTCATGATCATGGGTTCATTCCCGAACCGTCTTTAGCGATTGACATCATAAAATCCAGCTTATGCTTTTTAAACAAACGAAGGTGGCGAAAGCAAATATAAGATTCTCGTGACGAAATTCCTAGTTTTTATTTAGTGTCATTTATGTGGCTTATCAAGATTTCTTCGGAGTAGTGGGCCAAGACCACGTGGGGAGATCTAGCCCACGGGGCGCGTGATATCTTGGGTGAAAGAAGAAATTCTGCCTCTCATAACACAATAAGGAACACCCATAGTAAGGCTTCACTAGTTAATAAAAGATCCAGGATCTTATAAAGGCTCTTTGGCTTGACTGGTAACCATGATATACCTCGATTATTACACCTAGTTTTAGAAGTCTTGGCTACTCCATGCCCAGCACTATGAGCCAAGCCACAATAAGTATGCAAGCGGTGATATTTTGTTCAGACACAATGACAGCCAATCGTGAGACTTGCAAGTTCAAATTGTACTAAGCGTCCTTCTCAAAACGTTTTAGCAATAGCCGATCCTTCCTCATATCACAAAAGGTAGCCGCAACATACCAAAACATTTTCAAACGCCGACTCCATGATTCACAGGGTTCCAATAGCGTCATTGTTGTCAATCAACCATGGTTAAATATGTCGACTCATGACATAGACCTACAAAAATTGATTTTAACACCTAAATCGGAGATTATTGCGGTTTAGCAACTTCAAGCGTAGTATTTCAGAGGTGTACATGGAGACTTGAGAAGGATCCGTTACATTTTGATACAACTATGTTGGCTGATCATATCAACAACCACGCCATACCGCTAGGTCGCTGTACTCAAAAATGATATTCTTCAATATTATACAAATCAGTAAAATATGTAGGTTTGTGCTGTGGCTCGTGGTTCATAAATGAAACTTACTGATTAATCTGAAACCCATTCAAATGGATATCCATTGAGGCCAAGAATGGATTTATTTGGTCAACGCCTTCATTATGAAGTTAATTGGGTCTGTTCTCATTGAAGGTAGTATGATGTTTCGGTTAAGCAGGGTCCGAGCAAAACCAGTGCAATTTGACTCAGTCGTGTCATCAACGAAAAAGTGGCCATTACACAATTATTTCAATGACAGCTTACTAAGTTGGGGACGGTATTGCGTTCTCTCGTTTACAATAACTGGCTCCGGTAGTAAAACGTCTTCTGGTTATGAGCCATAATTGGTGATTGATATGGATATCGCGACCCCATTCAAACGTGTCAATATGGAGGCGTTTACCAAAAGGGTGCGAACGTTCGATGCGTTCCCTAAGGTTGACTCCCAACATACCGTCCGCCTGGAGAGAGGCGGGGCACACACACTCCTTACGATATGCTGTTGTTTATTCATTGCCTGGGTCGAATTTGGACTGTTCCTTGGCGGGTTCATTGACAAACAATTCGGTGTTGACCCCGTTATTAAACAAGACTTAGAGATAAACATTGACATGTTGGTTGCAATGCCGTGTGATTACATACACACTAATGTCAGAGATCTCACTAACGACCATTTCATGGCCGGCGAGGTTTTGAATTTTGAAGGGGCTGAATTTTTTTTGCCTTCATTTTATCGTATCAACGAAGTTAATGAGAGACACGAAGCACCTGAATTTGAACTGGTATTCCGCAATTCAGTCAGAGCTCGATTTGTCAACCAAGGCTACCGCCATGCAACCGATGCGCCCGCTTGTCACATCTATGGCTCTATTCCTGTCAATCATGTAAAGGGTATGTTTCACATCACCGCTAAGGGATACGGGTACGGTCTGATGTTTGAGAAGGTGCCGATCGAGCGCTTGAACTTTAGTCATGTTATCCAAGAGTTTTCTTACGGGGAGTATTTTCCTTATTTCGATAACCCCTTGGACGGGACTGGTAAAACTACCGAGGAAAATCTTCAGTCGTATACATATTTTACGAAGGTTGTGCCCATCGAATATCAGAAGTTGGGATTACCAATTGATACTTATCAGTACGCACTTACTGAGCACGCCAACGTTTGTCCTATTGATAGGGAAGGATTTGTGACGGGCTATCCTGGGATCTTTTTCCGGTACGAATTTGAACCGATTCGTCTTCAAGTTATTGAGCGCAGAATTTCCTTTTTGGCATTTGTTCTGCGTTTAGGAACGATCGTTGGTGCTTTGTTGATTGTCGGTAACCACTTCTTCCGCCTATATGAACGCTTGTTGGTATTGCTTTATGGTCAAAAATACGTTGAGCAGGGTAAGGAGAAAGATAAGGGAGGGTTACTCGATCTGAATGTATAATTTTTGATCTCTGTCGTGTTATAATTTTTCACGCAAGCAGTATTGGAAGGAAATATTCAAGCCACGACAAATGTGCAGTGTTATAAGAAAACGATTGGTCACTTTCTATAGTTTCGTGACTGTAAATAAGATATTTTGTAAAACCTCATTGTCATAATCGACCGTTCAACTTGATAATGTAATATTCCAATCTTCAAGCATAACCTGATGGCATTGAAAGTCACCGATAGCCGTTAGTAGCTCCAGACCTATTTCATTCCATTTTTACGTGATACAGAATTGATTTGTGACATCAGCTGTCGGTTGATTTTTGACCACTACTGAATGACCACGTCTTTCTATGCTGCTGGCATGGTCAAGCGGCACTTTGACCGTAACACGAAAGCCGTTCACAGCATCAAAGGGCAAGAGGCACAATTACCACATCATTAACAGTCCGACCGCTACCGCTTATCCCATGCCGGCCGCTTGTTGTGGATATATCTACGGCTTAGTGCACGGATGCGCAACCTAAACTAAATGGCGAATTTTGACAGCAATCGCCATGCCTAAAGTGGCCGCTTGAAGGTACTCACTGTGGTCTAGAAACGCGTGGCTATCATATAAGCCAATGTTCAAAAAATTGATGAGTTTGATGGTTGTCGATGGTTGTCAGGTGGAAGCTGGGTGTTGGCAATGGAGTTTGACTCGGGCTCGCTGCGGCCACGGCGAAGAGTTGACTCGGGTGCGGAATACCCAAACCCAAGCCGACGATGTCAAATATCAAAAAGGATCAGAAAAAAATATTTGCTCTGATTCATGGACTACATGATTGGCAGAAACCAGTGAGCGTATTTGTGGCGATTTTTTTTGGTGTAAAGTTTGGTAATAATCAACCTGTTATAGGGTTGATAACATGACGTTTTATTTTTTAGCCCTTTAGAGATCTCCAACGATCTGGGAAGCCAAGTCAGCAAAAGTGACAATGGACAACAAGACCCTTCCTTTGTTGATGGTGTAGAGATCTTCAGCGATCTTGAAAGCCAATTCAGCGAAAGTGACAGTAGATGACAAGACCCTTCCCTCTTTTACATTGGTGTCCTGCTCAACAAATGGTTGACGCCGCCGCCGGAAGACACCTACTCTTTACACAGAAAGCTGCTGGGAGTAAGAAGTAAACTAACCGTTCATGTTGCGACACTTGGAGGAATGAAGGCGGCGATTCTTGTGGTCAGCGACGACAAGAAGGCTACTCCGTCTACCACGGGGATGTAAACCACGGTGGCGACATCGGAATTGTTCAAGGAGCGGATAAGCTAGTGCCTCGTCGTTTCGAGAAGCTGATTTTGTAAAAAGATTTTCCCACGTTTGCCATACTCACCATGCAAGACTCCAACTCGTTCTATCTTCCTTGGTAGAAAGGTCGACTTGTTCTGATATCACACGTATATTTCCATAATTTTCCCACGACCCATGACTGTTGTAACTAGATTTACATATATACTGATTGTACTGCATAGGGCCGAGCGCGTGGCATTGCCCGGTGTATCCCGGAAGGACCCCGGGGGAATCCGGAGGCCGAAAACCGGGTCAAGCTTTTTAGGGTGTCCCACTGTTAAGACTCGCCGCATCTCAAAAATGTAAACCTCAAAATAACGAGCTCAACGCCAATGGATGCATAGAAGTGACACTAAGCTATTGTAGATCACACTGCTGGCTTCTTTCCAGGTGGCTTTGAATCTTGTTGGCCCTTGTCCAGACCGAATAAATCGCAGTTTTCGCTTTCTGGAGAAAAAATGCAAAACTGAGAACCCAAATGACGACAAAAAGTCGAAATTTCAGAAAATCAGAACTAACATATTTGGACGTTATCAAGCCCAAACCTATTTCATTCCATTTTAACGTCATACAGAATCGATTTGTTACATTAGCTGTCGGCTGATTTTCGACCACTAGTGAATGACCACGTCTTTGTACATTGTTGGCATGGTCAAGCGGCACTTTGACGATGACATGAAGACCGTTTACGGCACCAATGAGCAAAAGACACTGTCACCACATCGGGAACAGTCCGTCCGCTACGGCTAATCTCATGCCACGGGCGGCAGAGTCGCTTGTGGTAAATATATCTACGGCTTCGTGCACGGATGCGCAACCTGAACTAAATGGCGAATTTTGACAGCAATCGCCACGCCTAATGTGGCCACTTGAAGGCACTCACTGTGGTCTAGAAATGCGTGGCTATCATATAAGCCAATGTTCAAAAAATTGACGAGTTTGATGGTTTTCGATGGTTGAGCTGGAAGATGGGTTGGCGAGGTAATTTGACTCGGCTCGCCTCAGCCATGGTAAAAAGTTGACTCGGGTGCGAACCCCCAACACTTACACTGACCCCGCGTATTGCGAGGAGAATTACGGTTTGCACCACCTGGTAGCGACTTTGAGATGGCCTACTATGTTTTAATCGGTGGCCTTTTCATCTAGACAAAGTTTGACGGCATTTGACGGAACTTGTCGATTTGTCGATTTTGGCTCATTCGGCCTAGGGGTTGGTCGCACCAAAAACACGTAAACTGGGCAATAACGAGCTCGTTACCAACGAATGAGAAAAAGCGATGCTTGGGGTTTATAGAGCATACTGCTGGCTTCCTGCTGGACGGCTTTGATTTCTGTAAGCCTTTGACCCGACTGAATAAATCGCAAAAATGACCACTCAAAAAACGGCAGATCCCATGAGGTCGGTTCCAAAAAGTTTCGAAATTGACGCTTATTAGCCATTCACTATAAAGATAGAGACGTTGTGAACGTAATGGTTGTTTTAGATTTCCATCTACCGCCTTTAGTGGTGCATTTTTCGTCGATTAATTGCGGTCACTTCATATGCGGTTAGGCGCGATGGTCCTTGAAAATCCCAAACCCCAGCCGACGATGTCAATCATCAAAAAAAATCATGAAAATTTATTTGCTCTAATTTATGGACTACATGACTGGTAGATACCGATAAGCCTATTTGTGGCGATTTTTTTGGTGTAAAGTTTGGCAGTAATCGACCTACAACCCGATATAACTTGTGCTGTTTTAACTAGTCAATCAGCATGTTAAGCAAGTGACTCATGAGCCCAACAAGTAACGGTCCAAATCCTTTGACTCCATTATTTAAATAAAGTGTCCCCAGGTGGACCTTAAGGATAACTGAAAGCTGGCAACTTCAAGCTCTCCAAAATCCTCAATTCCATCCGCCGTTAATGAGATAAGGTTGGGGAAGACGACGGTCACAAGCCACAAAGTTTACCAACAAATACTTGAAATTTGGTTACTTCACCGTATTGCAACGGTTATCAACTTCATCATCATCGAAAGCAAGTTTGCACCCAAAAACCTCGAGCTGTGGTGGAATGCTCTGGACATCCTTGTTCAGCCACTATGAATACGATCATTTTGGGCGGCACGCGAAAGTGTTCAGTGAGTACTTCGTCCGCCGTAATGTCTAACATTTCCACTTAAAGATGGAGACTCTCGTCTCTAACTCGAAAGTCCCCGACCTTTGACTGAGATCAACCTGACCAATTGTTCGTGAGTAAAGACATCAGTGATGTCTCCCCTTCTGTAGTACCCTTGGAACCGCACGTGCTCGATATTGGGTAATTGGTTTCTCGTAAGCCTTCACAGTCATAATGGAGCGTAAGTTCCCGTAACTCTAGGGCTAAGGTGGCATTTCATCGTGTCTCTAGGGAATACTGTCGCAGTCATCGCCTGAGACACACTGAAGGTTCACATATTGTGTCAAATCAACTTTCAAATTCCAGTATCAGCCACCAACAATCTGCCTGTATCGGCCCCTGACGAACTGCCTGTATCGGCCACTAACAATCTGTTTGTATCAACTTGCATCAACGTCGATGGCGGTGATCACTTGCGGCAACCAAAACCCATAAATTACAATTCGTACACGTGAAGAGGGTATTGTGCATCGCTTCCAAGCTGTTTATCCGATGGCCATCGTCATCGTAATGTTGTCGGGTAGTTTTGGGCGTAATGGAGCTAGAGTAAGTACCAGTTGGTAGTGTTGTTTCAACAAAATCATTTCCTTGGTGGTATCCTTGGAGGCTTCGTCCCTAAGTGATGCTTTGTCAACAGTAAACACCAACTTTTTTTTGCTCCCCACGGGTTGTAATGTAAGTACATCGCCCTCCTTGATACCTCTGCCAATAGCCAGCGGTCGTATGAGCACTTCGCTATGTTTGTTTTCGTGGAACCACACCGGGAGATCGACGGGACCGGAGTAGCCTGCTTCCTGAGCCTTTTGTGGAGCCAGACTCAGTGGAAGCAGCTTTGTCAGCGGTCGGTTAGTGATGGCGGGTTTCCCCACTGTCAACGTAGTGGGAGCTGACATCTGCGGTCCCCGTTTGCCGATGGTGATGGTAGCACTGATGTTTCGGTTCATAAAGTGCTTCCCCAGTCCCAGCGTGTTCAGCGAGCGCAGGGGCCCGGCTCGGCGAAGGTGGTCGAGGGAATCATCGCCGTTGGGTCGGCTCATCAGCCTCAGAAGCAATTGGCTGAGTCCGTCCTCGTCGGCCATGGCGAGAGGCAGGGCAATGGGGAGTTAGCGGTGGGTAAGGTTGGAGAAGTGGGGGACTAGTTTACGAAAAAAGTGAGGCTGGCGAGCCTGGACGCACTCGGTGATAATCGTCGGCCTTTGCGATGGGACGCAAATCACTGATGAAGCGATGGCGGAAAGGGGATGATTTATATAATTAGTTGGTTTTAAGGAGCGGTAGGGCAAAATTGTTTATAATTCCGCGATCAATCCGGAGATACTACATATAAAATCGTGCTTGTGTGCAGGGCCACAAACCCAATTATCAAAACAAGAACCCCACAGGTGATGTGAATATCGAAATGAAAAAGATAAAAATCAGTTGGCAAAATACAAGCAAACCTGCTTGTATACCTGTAAAAATCTATTTGCTAGATTTTTGGATGGCGAAATGATAGGAACCTAATAAGTGAGACAGGCAAACCCCACATATCCTTGAAGACAGCCCACTCTCGATGATAAACACCAAGCATTCGTCACTGTGAGTTCATAGAAATAGGTGCTTCGGTCTAAGCTAGCAGCAGACGCCGAGCCTAAACAAATCGTTTTCGTCACCTTCACAGAATTTCTTCGATTTGAACTAAAACAAAGAAAAGTATTTTGATTTGTTGAGAAATGAAGATGCCCATGGCTATCTGGCAGGTTCTCAATTTCCTTGTTCGAGGACGAGTAAGAGTTTGTCGTCAGTTTCTCGAGAGGCATAATAACGGGTGAGCTGTATAGCTGATTTGGGGTTTTTAATGAGATGGGGGTAAGCAAAGCTTAATATAAAGTAGTTGCAAGTGAATTAACAACTATGAAAGGTGACTATTTGGTTTGCTGCATGACCGAACAATCATTCAACTAAGACATCTATGTAGCTTTTTCTTTGACATGAGTGCATATATAATGTGACGAAAATCCCTTTAAATTTTGTACCGCGGATCGACTCAGGCGATCACCGCCGCACCAAAACCTGGGGTCAAAGGCTCAGCTCTCCCAAACATTTGACCCGCTAGTTGTGCTGAAGACTTATGTGCTATGGCTACCAAACATCGTCGAAGTCGAAAGGGTTGTCAAGAATGCAAGCGAACAAGGACTAGATGTGATGAAACCAAACCGGTATGTCTCAATTGCATTAATAAAGGAGTGGAGTGTGCTTACACATTGACGCTTCATTGGGGTGGACGTCCTCGCAAAAGCCAACCAGGTGATGAGCAATATACTCCAGAGACTTACCGAAAACGACGGCTACAAAAGTCTACATCTCCTGAATCCAAGGCATTCAAGTTCGACGCGTCTAGTAAAATCCAGGGAGAGATATCAATGGCGGGATTTAGTCAACGGCTAGACATATCTAGCACGAAGACATCAAATCAAAGCGTAATCCCGGGGAACGGAATACCTCACACAAATACAAATGGTCATCATCAGTCCCTGGAACACCCGTCACATGTGAAACCTACCAATCGGCAAATTGGTGTAGCACCAGTGGAGATCACCTCTCCACCACTACCTATCCATGAATGTGATGAGATTATGGACAAGGGGCAGATCTTCGTGCGTGTCAACAACGAATGTATTGCAGATCCTTTTGAGGCATCCCCTGATGTGAATCACGTTGACGCAAGCTTATACCCGGCCTCTACTACCTCACCCGCACTGAGTGATTCCTCAAAGGCATTGGATCTTAACTTTTTCGGAGTTGATTGGACGTCAACTGTTTCAGCTACTTCGGCACTAGTAATGGAGTCCCTGCTTACTGCTTCAGCATCTCAAAGTGCCGAAGAATACCTAATGAATTTTAGTGAGGACATTGCACGTACCTCTTACTTCGATGAAAATGTCGACACAAACTATACTTCGTATGCTGCGTCACTGTCAAATATCCCCCCTTCATTGATGCCTTGGCCTGAGTTAATTTTGAATGTTGCTTATTATCGAAAGTTACTCCATTTTTGGGTGACAGAGGGGTGCACTCATTTGGTGCCAGCACCGTGGGCATCTCTGCAACAAAACCCATTTCAGGTCCTTCTTCCTAGAATGGCAATGGAATATCCTCTGGTCATGACTATCATGTTGGCATTTGCTGCAAAAGTCCGGTCCCAGCTCTTGGGATATCAGGACCTGCCTCCGGAAATTCGGGATCAGCTTCTCAGTAGATCATGTACTGAGCTCATACGGCTTCTCAGTGAAAAGGACACCAGCACCAGTGATTGCACTCTAGCTACCATTTTATTAATGTCCAGTTACGAAGCGTTTGACTCAAAGGACATGGATCGGCATAGGGCTCATGCTCGTGGTGCTCGCAAAGTCATTAATGCCAGATTAAAAAAGATAGGTCGCAAGATGAGTGAAATATCCTACTTTTTGATGAGATGGTTTGTGTACATTGACGTGGTTGGAGGGTTACTGACTACTAAACACCATCAAAAGTATATTAGAGATCAAGAGGAGTATGAACCTGCTGAACTGCTCCGAGCCTATCGCCATGGTATTGATGATTTGACGGGTATGGAAGTGGATCTATATCCACAGTTTGCACGCATCTCATATCTATTAAGAGAAACCGAAACTTTTATTGAGGAAACAGGGTTGGATGCTATCCCAAATGAGGTAGTTATTGAGGCCTTTGAAATTGAGAGGAAAATCAAGGATATTGCTAAAGGGACAATGCTGGGAGAACCGATTCTTCGTGTCACTAACAAATTATTCTGTTACATGGGTTTAATCAACCTATATCGGCGGGCGCTAAAGTTGCCGAGACAGCATCCCAAAGTGCAAGAACTTGTTCAGAATAGCTACTTGATATATCGCGACAATATTGAACCACGTCTGCCGGCAGACTTGTGTACTGTTTCATGTGCTTTTACAATTGGTTGTGAATGCGTGGATCCCCTTCATCGCCAACTATTCGATAGTCGCATGCGTCTACTAGGCGATGTGGGCAACGTGAACGCAAAGAAAAGTCATAGTGTTATGAAGCGGTGCTGGGAAACCGGAGAAGATAAGATCGTGGCCGCCGAAGTCTTAGACATTGATGTCACGCCCCTCTAAACTAGCAGCGCCCTTTATAGTCAAGATTTTGAAAACTGCTTGGTCAGTGAGATTGTGCATGTCGATGTGTGTGACAGACGACTGGTTTCAATCAGTCAAATTTACTTTGTCATTTTGAGATAGGAACATTAGTGTGGAAAGTAGATCGCACTCTCAGAATGGTTCACTTTAAAGTCATCTCGTCAAGATTAACACAATATAACGCCACCATTCGTACAACACAATCTTTCAAATGGAATTATTTCAGCAGGTATTAACTGAGGCGAATTTGCCAGGGTGGTTGCTGAACAATACCTAAAAAATGCGCTTCGAATATGACCGTCACCGGCATTGGCTTAACCATCAAGCATCAATTTGCATTAGATAGGAGAACTAGTCAAATGCAAAAAAAGGGAATATATTGAGGGTGATTTGGGATGTACACATGCTTTCTCCTCTACGTCTTCGCGTGACATCCTCGTCTCACTAAGAGCTTGCGCAAGGTATAAATATGCGCACCACGCGTTAGTTCATCGGATCTACTAACGGACCACCATGAGTGCGCCGCCACCTGGGTATGGCGAGCTCTGTAAGGAGATAGAGCGCCTGCACGAACACTCAGGAGATAATGCTTTCCAAGAGCAAGTTATCCGCAAGTGCGTTAGCTACCTTAAGGCTAATCAGCAGGGGAGACATTGGTTTTGTGATAAATACATGTTTCCAGTGTCTACCCATCTGCTCATTCTCTTTCTGTTTAATGCTAAGGGGATTTTGGAAAAGTTCAAGCCACACATGGAAAAGGCTCTCAACGAATGTCCTAATTGCATACAGCTGTTCAATAATCTGAAGCTGTATCTCAGAATCACTTTCTCGATTGTTCGACAAATTGCGATGCAACTGGTGATGCAGTTCTTGGACATCATAACTCAGTGGGAAGGAGGACGTGTTGCCAATATCTTGAAGAATCCCAACCTGGAGCTTACTCTCATTAAAAATGCGATCTTGTCTTGCATGTATGATCCTAAGCTTCTACGGCTAGAGGGGTCTATCGCTGCTGACTTCTTGAGAGCTGTGGAGACAGTCAACTATTCACCGGATACAGTTCTTCCGGGATTAGCCTACTTGGCATTGGAACCTACGAATCCCCCAGCTGTCCAAGCTTTGGCATACAAGTGGATGGACATTTTGAGCGAACAAAATGTTGTTTTGACTGCAAGTCAAGTGATGCCCCCTTTGGTTGATGGGATCATGTATTACTTTTATCGCATTCAAAACTCAAAATTCTACTCAGACGAGGCTCTGATAAAGTTCTGGAAGTTTATGACTAAATTCATTGATCTTGTCGATAACAACGCTATACTTGAAAAGCTCAACACTCCTCCGGACTTGGAGAAAATGAGTGAGTACACGAATGTGCATTTATATCTGTTGATTCGGGTTTTGTTCAATAACATGATGTCGCTGCTCAACGAACCCTTACCGGCCTTATTCGAAATGCTTGCTAAAATGTTGAAAAGGTTTGGACCCCAGTTGTGGCAACACACCGATCACATCACGTGGTCACAAGTACTCGATTGTACTTTGAGTAACTCGTTTTACAAAACTCAATTGTTGGAGTCCAATACGAACAAGAACATTCTTACGGTCGATTGGTTCGATCCTTTGTTGAACCTGATATCTCAAGTCCAATTTTACACCTCGGCTGTAAGGTATGCAACATACTTGTTGAATATTTGTGCAAGTGTGTCGCTTGGCAATTCTTCATCAAATGTATCTATTTTAAGATCCATGGCAATCAAATACTTCCTTCGGGTGTTTGAAGAGACGCCCGTTGGCATTACCAGCGAGAAGTACTCCATTTATATGTTACAGCATAAGGAGGCTCGGACCAATATTGATACTTTTCATAATCAAATTGTTGATTATGCAGTCAAAGAAAAGTCTCAGGTTGCTCAGGAATTGATTTGCAAATGTCTCGACTATGATCTCGGTCTTTATGGACACAATACCTGGGAATTGTCTAATGGTCGCATACCGGAAATCTTTGATGTGTGGCCGGCAGTTTACCAGACGCTTCTATCACGACCGATATATGCCGATCCCAACTTTTGCCTGGCACTCTTTAGCAACTTCAAAGGGATCATTTACATCATCAGCTTTATGAAGCGTAAAGAATCGTTTCTGAAGCAGTTGGCCGATGTTCGTGATAAGCATAACGGTGTGGTTGATTACATGATGAAGATTTTTCAAAAGTTGCTTGATAGCATTGCATTAAGTGACCCCGAGCATCTCCGACGTACTGTCCTCACCAAAGAAGGATCCGAAGCGTTGTGGGCTATTTTGTTTCTGCCGCATGTTGGTCAATCGGGGTTAGATGTGCTTTACCTGGCTTTTAGTGACGAAGGCGGTGCACGGTTGGAGGCTATAAAACGATTGATTGATGCTGATCTTGAATCGGCCGTAGGTCTGATTCTGACTTCACTTTGCAAAGTAGTCACCGTTGATGCATTCGAACCTTGTCCAAAGACTGTGAGAATTATCATGGATGTTTATCAAGCTTTGGGAGATCCTTTACTGGGACTGTTGGTACAGGCTACGCTATCCGAGTCTCTGAATATGCTAGCCCTATGGAATGAGCTGTGGGCCTTTCTCAAATGGATGTATGATAAAACGTTCGTATGGGCCCACCAGTATGCCACTGAGCATTTGGAGGAATACGCTCGTGATGTTCTCGACGTCCTGCGGCAAATTTTCGATCTGTTCCGCATAATTTGCGATAAGCTAAACAAACCCCCTCAAGAATTGTTCAAACCGGTAATGCTTGCCTTCAATCTGTTGGTTGTTTGGTTACGATTGGGTGATCCAGTTTTGCTTAGCCAATGTCTTGCCCTTGTTTTTGATGGTTTTGACTTGCTGATTGATCTTAATATCGAAATCGATCAAAAGTTTTTGACCTACTTCATTTCTTATGGCGCGAGAGCAAAGAAATTCAACAACAAGCTTTCCACTCAACAACGTACCGATATTTTGAATAAGGCGCGAGAATATGGTGCCACAGATATGGTTGACAAGATTGTAAAGGAAACTACTCAAAGTCGAATGGTTGTATCTGATGACAGTCTGCCGCTGCCGACACCGTCTGCCACAGGTTTAACATATACTTCTCGCAAACTGGGTCAACCATTGCAGCAAACATTGTCCCGTTTCGGTACAGCCACTAAGTTAGCCCCACGGGCGCCAGCTCCAACCCCTACTCTGTTTAAACTGCCAGGTATGGAAGCAGTACGCGCAGAGCTCAAATCTAGTCGTGAGCACGCCAAAAGTCCTGTCAATCTCAGTGCACCTGCTCCCCCTCGACCAGCTGGTTTCAACAGTAAGAAGTCATCAGAGCCTCAGGTTTTGCGGCTGGTTCGAAAGAAGGGTCAAGCTGGAGACGTGTCTCTGGACGAAGAAGGTGAGACTGATTTATCCGATTTGTTTGTTGAGCTGAAAAAACCCAAAGCAAAGGTTGTCGAGGTCGACATGCATGGCCGACCCATTCCCAAATACGTTGGTAAACCGCCCCGCGGGATGCTGCCAGAGGAGTTGAAGCGTAAGGAGGAGGAAAACATGCGTATGAGATTGAATGTCAACTTGAAGCCGTTCTATTCTCAAATTCTCAAATGGAATTATAACAGCAACGATGTATATCCTACGGCTGATAAAAACATTTATCAACCAGTAAAGCTTACCTATACAGACGCTCGAGACTATGTGAAAACGGTGGAACCCCTCCTCATGTTAGAATGTTGGCTGGGGATTCAACAGGCAAAGAAAACTATCGAGGAAAATCCATTCAAATTAACTGTGGGGCTGCGTCTTAGTGTTGATGGCTTCTTTGATGTATACACGCTGATTTCCAAGGAGGTTATCCAAGATCGTAAGATTGGTGATCTGGATCTTATAGTGCTTGCTCACCCTGGGCCCGGTTTCATGGAGAGCCCGCCCAGGCAAATCGCCAACTACATTAAAGATGACTCGACCATAACCTGTTTGGCTAAAGTGAAAGAAATCAAGCTGGCAAACGCTGAATTCTCTGATGTCACTCTCCGTGTGTACCCCCAAGGGCTGATGATGGGTGTTTTAACGCCACAAACGGAGATATATGGTATGCGTGTTATGCAAATGGTGACAGTGGAGCGTGAGTACCTGTCGCTCAAGGGGTTGCAGTACTATGACTTGGAAAAAGACATTTTGTCCGCCACACCTGCCGCGCCCATCAAAGTTTCAGATGAAGAGGCCAGAAAAGTTGGAGATATTTATGGTGTTAATCCATCTCAAGCAAAGGCCATTATGGGTCTGTCACACTCTAAGGGCTTTTCACTTATCCAAGGTCCACCTGGTACTGGGAAAACGAAGACCATTTTGGGGTGTATTGGTTACTTTTTGAGTCATCAAAAAAATCCCAAGGCACTTGCCGTTCCGGGACACGAAAGCAAAGAAGTTGACGCCAAATCGTTACCGAAAGTTCTTATCTGTGCTCCATCTAACGCAGCCGTCGATGAGTTGTTGGTGCGTATTCGAGAGGGTATCAAGCTAAGCAACGGTGAGGTGACGATGCCGAAAGTGGTGAGATTGGGCAGATCAGACGCCATCAATGCTGCCGTAAAAGATCTAACACTTGAAGAGTTGGTGGATAGGGAGCTTGCTGCGAACCTTGGTGATCGTCAACGAATGCAGATCGATCCCAAAATTCGTGAACAGCATACAGCTGCTACTAAAGAACGCGATTCAATCCGCAAACAGATTCAACAAGGAGATTTATCTGAGGATGAGCTCTCCAAGCTTGAGAAACAAATCCGAGAAGTAAACAAGAAGCGGAATGAATTGGCAAAGATGTTAGATAGCCAACGTGAGCAGGCGTCAATTCAACATCGAACAAGAGAGATTGAGCGGCGTAATTGTC
The DNA here is from genome assembly GCA_030580175.1 of Diutina pseudorugosa. NCBI lineage: Eukaryota > Fungi > Ascomycota > Pichiomycetes > Serinales > Debaryomycetaceae > Diutina > Diutina pseudorugosa. The sequence goes on along the minus strand of JAKTSL010000050.1, from coordinate 29,964 downwards.
AAGCAAAGATACTCACAAATGCTCAGATCATTTGCTCAACACTTTCGGGGTCCGCACATGACTTTCTCAAACTGTTGCTGATGAAGTTTGAGCTGGTAATCATTGATGAAGCTTGTCAATGTGTTGAATTGCTGGCACTTATTCCGTTGCGCTACGGCGCGAAGAAATGCGTTATGGTGGGGGATCCCAATCAGTTGCCCCCAACGGTGTTATCACAAGCAGCCCTGGGGCTTGATTATGAGCAGTCTTTATTCGTCAGAATGCAAAAACAACATCCGGATCTGGTCTACTTGTTAGATGTACAGTATCGGATGCATCCTGAGATTTCGGTTTTTCCATCGAGAGAATTTTACAATGGTAAGCTTTCGGACGGACCCGACATGTTTGAGAAGAATACCCGGCCTTGGCATCACCATTATCCATTTACACCTTTTCGCTTCTTCGACGTGCAATCCAAGCATCAAGTACACCTGTTGACAAGATCATTGTTCAATAAGTCCGAGGCGAATATGGTGTTGGATATGGTCCTCGAAATTCAAAAATTCGTCAAACCAGAAGATTTCCCAGGGATGGTAGGGATTATTTCCCCGTATAAGGAACAAATTAGAGTCATCAAGAATTTGTTTGTCAACAAGTTTGGTTATTTGATCACAAAAGAGATTGATTTCAACACGGTTGACGGTTTTCAAGGTCAGGAGAAAGAGATCATCATCATGTCTACAGTTCGAGCGCTGGAGTCCGGTAGTGTTGGTTTCTTAAGCGACGTAAGACGGATGAATGTTGCTCTTACAAGAGCAAGAACCTCTCTTTGGATTTTAGGGAATGGCGAATCATTGCGCCGAAACAAAATTTGGCGTCGTTTACTTAACGATGCCGAAGATAGACATTGCATGAGTACAGTGACTGGTAACAACCTCAAACTTTTGATGGCAAAGGGAGATCCCATGGCAGGTTCGAGACCTGATGCCAATGCGAATACTCGTCAAGACCAACAAAGCACAACATCAAAATCAGACTCTAATTCACAATCAGAGTCCAGAGAACATACACCTGATTACAGGGATGAAGCTCAACAATACCTGGATGACGTGTCTGGAAACACCAAGGTTAGTTCGGGAGGTCTGAGTCCGAAGTACCATGATGCTCGGCGCAAATTCCCCAATCGTGATGATCAGTCTGATCGAAAACGTTTCAAGTCAACTCCCCAAACTGAGGCAAGTGAACTTACCCTCTTTGACCGTATTGGCGAAGCCCCCCAATCTGAAGTTGATCCCATGGAAGACCGAAAGTCTTCAATTTTTGATAACACTGGCGCCGGGTCAAACAAGTCCACTGGTCGTTATAAGCCGTATGTTTATCCCGGTAATAACCCTAGGCCCAATAATTCAGGTGTTATTCAAGCAAGTTTGGGGCCCAATCACGAAATTAGCATCCAGGATAAGACTGATGGAGATGATAATTATCCAAAAGCTACGTTTCATGGATATCGCGGTCGAGGAGGACGGGGTCGGGGTACTAGAGGCTACCATGGAGGAAGAGGTACCTATCGTGGCGATTCTCTGGGTTCTCATATGAGTTATCGTGGAGGCCACCGCGGAGGACGTGATGGTAGTAACCCGAACCGCGGTGGGTTCCGTGATAGCTCTCACGTTCCGTCGCCAACCAGTCTGGGAAAAATCCCAAGAAACCCTTCGAACCCGTTGTTCATCAAACGGCGACCTCCGCCCAAGTCGTGATAACCTAACAAGCATGGGTGTATTAGAAGATACATTGTGATCGATACTACTTCAATCACATAAGAAACAAAACTTTGTTGTGCAGAAAATCTAGCCTGAAACTGCAGATGACACTACTATAACATTCACGGTAGGACTTGTATTATATTAGCAGATTATTGGATCACTAACTCCACATCTCCATAGCCATATTTGTCCTTGTTCTCTTGATAGACACGTTGTAACTCTTTAACGTATAATTCATGATAGTGGTCCAACAATTCTTGGGGTAACTTTTCTTTGATCAGCGACCGCTTCGGCTTAGGATCTTTCAACTTGAATAATGACGAGAATGACGTGGAACGCATTACATGCCCCTTGTAAGCCTCTTTTGCTTCACGATCACGTTCCTTTTCTTCTTGTTCTTCTTTCACGAGCTCTTCGGCTTCTTCAGGATGTTCTTTCTTCCATTCAGCCAAAGTATTAGCGGGAATGTGAATAGGGCGACCCATGCAGATGTTGATAGGATTACGATAGGGCAAGAAACCAAAATCATAGATGAAAACCCCACGAGCACTGAAAAATGGCAACGTAAATTGGAAGTTCAGTTTGAGCCATTGTTGGAATTTGTAACCCCAAGAATTCTTCCGAGGCTTGGTAATCTTGTAAATGTCAACTTCGCCGAAAGCAAATGTGGGGACCAACGAAACATTTCCCAATTCGATAGCTAACTTGACAAAACCCTTCCGGTTCTTGAGTACTAACTTCATTTGACGCTTTTCGTCTGGGTCCTCCTTTTCTTCCTCCTCAGCAGGATCGGGACCCTTATAGCCCCTTCCTACCATTGTGTGAGAAGACACCATCGAGTTGAGTAATGATTCACGGGCACCGCCAACAACGATACATACGGAATTGTCCCCGTTGTTAATCAATGACTTGATGTTCTTGGCCAGCGCCAGGGTCAACCCCAACGAAAGAAGGTAGTCACGATAGAAAGGAATGGTGAATTGGGTAGTAAGTGTCAACGGAAAGATGTTGTTTATCCCTGGAAGCAAGGGTTTGTGTTTCAGTGTGTCAATAAACAACTTCTTTAGAAGTTTAGGTGGTTCCCAAGGTTCATTACGCAAGGCGTTTGTAGCGAATAACCCCATTGCGCCCATGGAAATAACGCCATGAGGATGGTATCCGAATATGTAACGTGGTCCCGTTGTCACTTTCTTCAGGACGCCTCGCCGCTTATCACTTGCATTAATTCGCTTCTTGAGACCTAAAAATTTGAAAAGCTTATCAACGCTAGTGATTTGTTTCTCAGAAATCAAATCCTGTTCGTCGTCCAGATCGAGCAGGTCAGAATCAGACACCGTTATCTCCGTATACGTCGGTTCATAGTCGCAAGACTTGTGTACACGGATGGGATAGTAGTTGACAAAATATTCCCATAACTTGAGGTTCCTGGTCCAGTTTTTGACACGGTACACGGCCTTTCCATTTGTTGGAGTGTGTAAATCAACACCGTACCACCAAATAAGGTAGGGAATCACCACGCACGCCCAAACAATTACCCCCAACAGTAGCAACAATAAGAATAAGCAAAGGAAAAACGGGATCAGCACGGTGTGCCAAATGATGGCAAGCGTTTCCAAGCGCAGGTGCAACGGCGTGTTGAGAGGCGCCACATGAATCCGGTGGTCCAGTCGTTTACCTGGGGTAGTGGGGGTAGGGGGGGATTGGGCGGTCGATGCTTCCGTGCGTTGCTCAGTATCCACCAGAACGTCTTCAACGTTTTCTGACGGTGCCAGTTGCTGTTTCCGGTTCTTAACCTCGCTCAGCATCCTGGCCAATAATTGTGGGTGGGGAGGCCACTTCGATATAGTTTATATTACGAATGGGGGTGCAGGACATATTCTGCTATGCAGGAGGGTGCGATTGAGTAACTTCCATATGCAAATGAGATTAGGCTGGCCGAGCACATACCCCTACGGCGATGGAGGAGCGTCACCACCACCAACGCACACATTATCTTGTCTCACCAATTAAAAATGCAGGGTTTTACGAAAGTGGACCGATCCTGGAAAACCCTATGAGGCGATTGTTTGGCGGTGCCGAGCCTGACAACTATGTCAACCATCGCTACAGCATGTTTCAAAAGGAATGGACCAATCAGCTGCTAAAGCTTGAGCAAATTCTCGGCGAGATGAACACTGAGTTATTTCGAATGCTACATGATTTTGTCAATCGAGATTATTGCCAAAGAACGCCGGTGGCCATGCTCAAATTGAGCACCAATACTGCCAATAACTCGCGGATCTTGGATCAATTCCGCCTGGGGCTTGACTCAAATTGCAAGCTGGCTAGTCTCACCTCGAAACATTTCGAAAACGTCAAGATGGTAGTACGTGAACTCATGAGGCAGGTGATGGATGAGCTGCATACTCAACTTGATGTTGATGATGACGCTAGTGAAGCTCGCGGCGACAAGGACATAACCAAAGGGAGACTCAATTTTGACATTGACATTTTGCCTGACTGGCTGAAGGCCAAACAACCGCATCGGGTGGTTATTATTGTGCAAGATACCAATAATGTCAATATGAATACCTTGAACGAACTTGTAGCGTTGTGCGCTCTGTTAGAGTTACCCCTTCGGTGGGTGTGGGGTGTATCTCTGAATAACATGGGCAATTGGCTTAATACTAACATCACCATACCTGTTCGACGTCTTCTTGAACCGTACTTGTTTGAAGGGACAAATAACTCAAACTTGGGGTTCCGTATTCTCGAGGAATTGTTCCTCAAGCAGCCAAACTATTTGTTGGATTCAAAGCTATCGGCGATCTTGCTCAAACGGTTCGAAAAAGCCAATAACTCAGTTGATCTGTTAGTTGCTGAAATTAAAATGTGTTACATGATTCACTTTTACCAGCTGCCACTCTCTGTTTTACAGGAGTTGAATGTTAGTGATCCTGTTTACATCGACGGTCTACGTAAACTACCGCTGTTCAAAAAATACGTTGAGTCAACTGGTGATGTTAAGGGACTCATCGATGATGGCTATGTTTTTGAATTGTTCACAAAATCTAAGAACGAATTTGCCGACTACAAACATCAAGTTTTGTTAGCTGTTGATAAGATAACTTCAATTGCTCGAGGTTTGATCAAGATACCCAAATTTGAAATTTACCATGCATTGATTGACGGTCGTTTTATAACATCGCTGATCGCACGGAAGTTGGTTCAAGTTGTTGATTCGGCTGGCATCGAAAAGGCTAATGAACTAGAAGAGCTTTTCAAACATCTGTTTCTGCCAATTGATGACTATGTTTTTTATGAAGTGTTTACGTTGAATGGTGGTTGGATTCGTCAACATACTGAGCTCATTGAGAACTATAATAACTTGACCTTGCATCTCATCCGCCCACCTCTTCGTAAGCTGCTTGAAGATGCCCTTAATGACAGTCTGCTATATCTTGGGGACGCACAGCGACCTCTACTCGTCCAATTATTCAATATTTATCGCGAGGCTCCCACAAACATTAACATTTACGACTTTTACACAACATTCAGGTCGCTTTTAAACCGTCAAGATTTTGAAGACATCAATGATGACGAGTGGAATGAGATGACTTATGCTTGGTTCATTCAAAATTGCTCCACGTTGGTGCTGATGGGATTTTTAAAAGAGAAACCCAAAGGTGATTATCTAGATAAATCTTTATGGAGAGGCGCCTAATATTTAGTCTTTCATTCGAGTCATTACAAAAATTCATCGCCCCATTTCAACAAAGATTGAGACCACCCTCGTCAGGTTCGGCTGCACAACGTAAGAGGCCCCATTTAAGCATCTGTCGGCTCAGCAATAGGTTGTGTTTCTGCCAGGTTTATCAAAGAGGCACTTTCAGAGGCCTTAGAGTCATCCAAATACAGTTTCAATTTCTGGCTCACATTGTGGTGAGCGCTGAATCCTGTGAGGAGTAAGATGAACAACATGCATGCCAACACACCAAGGAGCATAAACCGCAGGTTGCGGAACATCCTATTCAGAATTTGGGTTGAATTAGCGTACAGTGGCATTAGGAGAGGACGTTGCTAGATGGATTCGCAAGGATCGTGCGGCTTTTCTGGTGGTTGCACTTAATTGCGGATAAGACATAACCGATCCGTTACACAAATTTAGCAAAGTGGTAGAATATATATATAAATATGAAGAACTAAACGGACGCCCGAATCCAAACATCGCCTAATTGTTTAAAACGATCCTGCTCAGCGGGATAAAAATTTACAACGTATCCATGGTGATCGGGGTTGTCGCTACCACCAATGATATCATACCCGCACCAAGTATACTCATCACAATACTCTTTCATGTGCGACCAGGCGCGAACTGGCTCGCCTTTGTCGTTGTTTGCGATCAATTGACGATAAGGCGGGATAATGGCGGACTCTATCTCGAGTTTCAGGGTCATGAACTCTTTGAATTGTTCAACGTTCTTAATGTCTGTGTAGCGAACTTTACGGCCAAATTCTTTCTTGAAATCGACATATCTCAGCATCCCACAATGCTGGAACCCAGAATTGAACCAAAGCAAACTATGATCGTCTTCATCAGAGATATGGCCAGGGTGGTTCAGGCAAATCTCGTTTGCCTTAACGTTATATTCCTTTTTAGGGGTGATTTTGCCTATAGCGGCAGCGTGATGATTGTTGAATTCGTAATCTTCATCGCCCATCATTGCCATGCTAAGCCAAAAAAGTTCTTTATCCCCATAAACCCTGAATTTTATCAGATGGAACCAAAATAAAACAGCCATGATAAGCGGTTGATTGAAGTGCCGCGTTCTGTCAATGAGCACGACGCCACTTTCCATGTAGTGATTGAAACGGTCAGTGAAAAACATGCGCTGAGTTGTGTGTTCGGTAACTTGCTTGATGTTGAACACAGCTTCATCGACTTGTGAAGGAAATAAGAAATTGAACCACGGAACATCTTCGTGTAACCGGAATTCAACATTTGCTCTGTCTTTAAAGAAGAGTGTGCCCAGACGTTTATACTTTTCCATATTGAAGAAGTATGCTGGAGGCTGTATAAGGACGGCATCAGCGTCCATCAACATGATCTCCGAGAATGTGTTGAACAATACAGCCAACAATTTATACCCAAACCCGTCAAACTTCTCAACATACTCTTCGCTGACGCAGTCAGTAATATCGACCATCCAAATGGATTGGTTCCACTTTTTAGCAGCCTTGGTCAACTTCTCCATTTCTGCCTCGCCTAATTGATCTTCGCGGTAAATGATTTCAATTGGTAATTCATTCTTGTGCTCACGAAGTAACGCAATGAGCTTGACTGTATCATCCACATGAGTATTTGAGATTGTGAGAACGATCCCACGGCGACGTAAACGGTTTCGCCATTGGCTGAGCCAACAGTCATGCTGATTTGTTTCGAGTTGGTGTTTCTTACCTGTCGTCAATTCAGTCACGGTTGGAGATACACCCGTGATCCAGGGATAAATTACTCTCTCCAACTCACGGCACAGTTCCCATCGATGATGTTTAGGGTGTTTTTGACGGGAGCGCCACTGCGATGACAAATTTTCTTGACTTTTGACGAATTTGTGGTTTTCATCCTGATGAGGTTTGGACATTTGCAAGAAACACTTGTTGAAAACCCGCGAATGTGATAAAAACTTTCTGAGCGTTTCGTGGTCATGATCCATGATTTTAAGAGTAGCTTCGTATAACTCTTTAATGTCATGTTCCACTTGTTCTTCGTCGAGTTTGACCATGTCTTCATTAAAACCCACGTCCTCTTCTGAGAAGTCCATATCTTCATCATATTCGCCCTCATTTTCAAGCTTCTGTTTGTGTTTCTCCCTGAGCTCCTCTAAGACCCTTCGTTTTTCGTCGTTCCAGCGACGTTGTCTAAACTCATTGAAAAAAGCTTCCCAGCCAAACATAGCGATCTTTTCATACTTGAAAGGGCGATGACCGTCAATGAGGGGCTCATTAGCATCGCTGTTTTGCTTCAACACTTGGTCGAAGTAGTAATTGCATCGATCGGCCATAGGCCACAGAAGCGACGCCAAAAAATGCTTATTGGACAGAAACATGTTATCATATACCGTATCGGTCAATACTGTGTCATTCTGGTAAACGGAAGGGTAGTTCTTGTTGAGGACTTCCCAAACAACCGAGTCGTTGGCATCCTGTACCCCGAGGTACCGTGTGATCGGCTCCACTGCTTTCCACGTAGGTTTCCGAGTAGGCTTCAAGACTTGTGATAATAGGAGTATTATCAACGTCCCAGCCGCCACCAGAAACACAACTAGCTTGTATCTCTTTGAGAGTCGCCACCACATGTAGTAATAAGGATCGTGTTTGGTACAGAATTTCGGTTTGCGCGGTGCAGGGATGTGTCAGATAATTACATGTCGCCGAACAACTGTTAACGTGTTCGGCGAAAGCGCGACGTACGAGCCGAGAAGAATTAATGACTTGTCCGGAAAGCGTTCATGGCTTACAATATTCGACGAATGTCGTGTTTACTTGGCCTAAGGTAGAGGTAGCAGGCATTACAATTCAATAAAAGTAAGCTGGTAATCTCGCGCCCAGCAAATTGACGCAACGTGGAATGAACTGTTCACGAATTACGAAAGGTGAATCTGGTCGATGATGGACGGAATATCTGTAGGCTGCTGTTTGCCAACGCCCCATTTCGAACAAGAATGTGGCAAGGTACCTTACAGCAATGTTGGAAAACTACTGCCTCGGGACACTAATCGTTGCTCAATTGTCTTGGTTTCGGACTCAAAAATGAAGCGGGTTCCTACATATACCAGCATTAGCGAGAGCTTACGTGAAATAAAAAGAAATATCATATTCAAAAAAACACACCTAAGTAAACGCCATAAAATCTCACCTTACTGGAGTTCTCTAGAACCCATAGGCGAGAAAGTTTGTATTTCGTTGCCATCTCCGCTTTTAAAATGGTATCGGGTTCTGGACTTTCGTGGGACTGCCGTGGATGTCCACATGAAGCGTGCCCAGCAGCGACATCAGTTTGATACTCGGCATCAGCTTGATACTGGCCATACTAGGTTTAGCGCTGAGCCCCATCAGGTCCTTGCGATACACTGCCAGACCATCATCGTTCTCGGCAACTTTCACGTATTTGTGAATGGCTTTTTTCATCACGGGTGCTTCACCAGGGAATTTATCATTGAGGTGGAAACGACTAAAAACCACAGCTTGAAGCTCACCTAAGGTATTGATGTCATCAAAAACGACGTCAGCGATGCGGTCGGCGAACGATGTCAGCAACACCAGAGCCACCCGAAGCTTTTGGTGTTCCAAATGGCCCGGTTCACGAAGCTGCTCGCATAAGCTGAAAAGCTGTTTGAAGTATTGAGTGACCAGCTGTTGAGGGCGAGGCCACATACTGTCCCATTGAACAAGGCGTTGCCAGTTATAATGACGCAATAACGGTTCACAGTATACGGTATTAATGAAATCCTTCCAAGACGGTGAAGCTACTTGCAAATAGGCATTTAGTAAGCTGTCGCCAAGAAATCGACTAGCAGCTTCACCCCAATCTTCGAATTTAACACGGTTGGCGACGAATGCTTGTTGTATGCGAAGAACTTTGTCCATAACTAATGGTTCCAGGGTGGAGTTAATGGTTATGGCAATGTCAATGATGGCTGGAGCCGATTCGGCACCTTCATAATTAGGTGGGGGGTCCTCGATACACAATCCTGGGTAGCACTTGTGGAGATATCTGTATTCGGGTGGTACGTTACGAGTGAGGGAGGCCACCTGCGATTTGAGATCATCAAGACTTTGCTTTAATTCGTTGTTTTCATTCTGGATGGTGGCCACCAGTTCAGCAAGGCCGGAAACACCAGAGTCGGCAGGAATCACGGTGATTCGCAGAAGGATCACTTGTTCAAGTTTGTAGATGAATCCCTGAACCCCTTGATCAAGGATGGCAGTGAGTTTTGGAGCATTCATTGAGAGGGGGGTTGATTAGATCTGAGTTTGAATTACGCGGCCTTTATATTGACCTTTACCAAAGTCACGTTCAGATAAGCTGACGGTTAGGTACATGCCGCATAACATTTGTGCATGATACCGGTAGGGGTAATAACGGCCGCGGTGTGGGGAAAGGGCATCCAGGGGAACAAGTGACAGTGTGAACCCTCGTACAGGTACTATACGTTTGGTATCAACTAACACTACCTGCCACTCTAGAGTAGTAGTCAGTGCCATTAATTTGTAACAAAAACGTCGCGAGTTGTTACTTAGGGGAAACGGTCGTCTGTTCTCAATTAGGCGCAAATGTATACAATCGAAAAAACAATCCAAATTTGGCGACGGTCATGTGATCGATCATTAAGTTTGTATTAAAAACGTGTATACCTATAAACCATTACCCAAAAATGAAATCGTCGTCGAGATGGCTGACGTAGCCGTCGTCTAACTCGTCATCAATATCCCAGTAGGCGAGGGGTTCGCGCAGAAGGACACCCGCCGGCGGTTGACTCGTTTGCTCTTCGTCCTCATCGTCACTGAATTCTTCAATGAAAAGCGCCGTACGCGGGTCGCTCTCCAAGTACAAGTAGTCTGGGATACTCAGTTCCCGGTCGACGTCATATTCGGGGTCCAGGCAGTACAACTCTTCCACATAAATAGTGTCATTGTTCTTGAGAGTCATCACCAGCTGGGGTTGCATCGATGGCGGCGCCGGCAGACTCGCTCTAGCGAGTTGATCCACCTTTTCGTTAAGCGTCTGTAAATTGCGATGAACTTTGGCGATTTCGCCCAGTTGAGATGCCTTCAGCTCCAACACTTGGGACATCATTTGTTGTAACCGTTCCAGGATCTCTTGGGTATCAGGATGGTAGCCAAAGGCAATCGGAGTCAGAGTTACCATCTTTGGGGTCAATTCGGGAATGATGGGCAGCAAGAGGCCAGGAGAAAACGGGTGAAGAAGCGCCAGCGCTGTCCGGGTGGAGTCGGGGGTTGATATTTCGGTGCGTGAGAACGCCACCAGGCTATGCGTCATTTGTGTATCGCTAAAGCACTGTCGGAGAAACCTCGAAACCTTGATCGGGGGGTGTGGGCCGTATTTAAGTAGGATGTTGTAGATTGCGAGGATTACCATGTATGGCCTGCATAGAGAATGTCAGCTAAGTCGGGTGCAGACATAAGTTGCCCACAGCCACCAGTGCGGCGGCCGGCATCGGCAACGGTTACTTCGCGGTAAGATCGGGCCCAAACGGTAGTGCCCTCGAAACATGGGGTGGTGACCAAACCACCACCACTTCTGCCATTATCCCGAGGTGGCGTCTCTCAATTTTCCCCCTTTGCTCCGTCCTCGACAACCCGGCACACATCCGCCCATGCGTCGAAGGGCATAACCGCGCAGTCGGGGTCCCTAACGCAAATAAACGATGAGCACAGGAACTTTGCCGAATACGAGAGCACATGGCAACGTCACTTATCGATTCCGAGTACAAGATTCGAATCTCGACGGGTGTTGTCGGCATCTTGTCATACCTCCAGGATTTTGCCAGGGGCTCCTAGTCGTGGACGCTATCGTTTGCTCGGAAACACCCCCTTCAACGGAATGTTGCGCAATTCGTCGAATCCTGTGAATGGCATCTGCGAGCGCTGAGCTCATAGTACACCCCGCTACAAGATAACTTTATTACAATAATGCTTGGTGTGCCCTAACCTAACTAAAGCCCGAGGCAAGGGAAAGGGTCCATTTAATCACCCCGACCCCGCAGATGCCGACATTACTGGGGTAGCTTGACAAATTTCTATTAATACATCCTCATCACCTCCTTGTCCTCCGTCCCCCCTTACGAATTTTTCAGAAAAGCACCAACTTTCTTTCATAACTGTGTCGACATTGCAAGCGGTTATCTTGCCCCTGATTCACCTCTTCCCTCGTAGTGATGGTGATTTTTCAGATTTCTCCACCTGAAATTGGTACCTGGAACTGCCTGCGGCTTGTGACCTAGCACGGTGGCTAAGGAAGTCGCTTCAAAGAAGAGAACGTAGACGTCTGTAGGCCAATGCACCCGGAAAAACCCTACGGATCATCGATACACTCTGATCGAGATTACCGACCTTCGATACATCGAGTTTCTGGCGAGGTTAATTACACCTTGGTGGCTTGGGATAAGGTGGCATCAATGTCGAGCTCGGTGGGCCGTATCGCGATGATAGAACTATCCGAGAAAAGTCGAACCACGAATAACCCGTTCCGCCGGTAACGGAGAATGCTCGGGGCTCTCTGCTTCGGCAAGCCTCTATCCTCCGACAGGAGTACATGACATCGCTGAGTGAAATCGCCGATCAGCTGCTGCAGAAGTATGGAATAATGTCGCAGTACATGGAATTGGAACACAATAACCTGTCATGAAGGCTGTATAATCCTATCGGGGTGCATTGTGTGTACCCCATCATCGACGGGATATCTTGTGGAGACCCCCTCCTTAAACTAATGACGAGTGTGAGCTGCATGAGTAGCCCCTGTGGAGAGCAACGATGTCTTAAGCAGAGTTTGCCTCATCGCATCGGTAACATGGCATTGTCGGAAGTACGATGGCTTAAAATCTGTGGATAGTCGTAGTCGCCTTCCCGAAACAGTACCTGAGCATTAACTGGTAAACAGCAGCTGTATGCGACAGCCGAAATTCCATTAGTGATCACACACATGCACCTGGTAGGGGGTCAGATTCAAAATCAATTCAGATTATTTGTGAGTGAAACCATGAATTCAAGCGAATATTGCCAAGATTTGTCACCTCTGAAGGTTAGGTTTTTTGATCAGGGACTCGCGGTGATAATTTGCCCAATTGTTTTGTGTAATTTTTGTAGTGTACATGCATTTGCTGTGAAAAACCCCCCTTAACGATGTTCTCTGCAATATTTAAAACGTACGCCATCATTATGCCCATACGTAGGATTATAACATGTCATATTTGCTGTACTTCCATCACCGAAATGTCGTCGGTCGGGCGGAACACCGCAATTTTCATTTCACCTTTCACCACAAAGTCGCTACATAAATAACCACTCGTATAGCTTCTCCCCCATAAACTAACAAGGCGAGTACGTAGCAACGTCCGCGGCTCCCGGTGTTACATACACTTGCAATTTTGTTTACAAATCTTTCGTAACCTCGAAGCAATGGTTAGATATGCTGCTGAAAAACTACCCCTTCAATATCGACATTTCCGATGAAAAAAGAAATTCGCGCATTGACGAGGCGATCGGGATCCGGGATCAATCGTCGCTTGGAAAAATGTAATTAAACAAATAGTTAAGGCATAACTCTTTCAAAAAAGAACAACGGATATTTTCTGATTGCAGTATGAGTTCAATTATCCTCAGCACGAATTGTGCGACTCCATGTTATTGTCTTATCGTCGGTTGCCATCAACATCTTTGTGCCACAGCATGTATTATGATTGACATAATGCTAACACTCTTTGTAACCCAACATCCTCATGCTTTAGGAAGTAACTCAAGCCTTACGTTTAGAGCATGGCTAATATGAACCACTGTGGTTCAGCTGGCAAACATCGACAATCGTGTGATTGGCTTCATCTAATTAGCACCGTACCATACTATAGTATGCACTCTCGCCGTCTACCATCTGACCGGAATAGAAAAATGTCAACAACCAATCGGTAGTCATCCTCATGGCGAGAGCATGTCGCTAGTGGTTTGCTTTCCAATTCCGCTGGTTTTGGACGTGGCTAGTAGCCGTTGTATCGCGCTTAATGCCTTTCCCCACCAAAGCCAACAAATTCGATCCCGCGAGCGCATCCTGGATCATATAGTTTCTGTAAAGTCTTCTGTATAATTGTATCCATACAAGCGACAAACCAGTATCAGCCTTTACTTGTTTCAAGCACAAAGCATAAACCCATTCTCCACTTACATTTCCTTTGTTGTCGGTTTGTATAACGCCCTGTGACATCTTCTGGCGCGTAACCCACGATTAATCTGCCATCACTAAAGCAAGCCACCATCAAATCCTCTAATTTGCCATATTGTACACTTTTCCCACCGGACTGTTTGTATGCTGTAATCTGAGGCCTTCAGGTTTTACAGATTTTCGTTGTAGCCCAAATTTTAGAATGAGTGGTTGGCGACACCAGTCGCCCACACTCGCACTTTTCTGCCGCTCTCATCTCAGAACATTCACATCAACAACTGGCCCCATGTTTGGCTCAGGCGAAAGTCGGTATATCCAGCCGACGCTCTCGCTCAAGTCGGCAACGACTGAGCTGCCGCAATTTATGGCGAATCGGCAGACCAATCTGTCGTCGGCTCCCGTGAATGGCCATGCTAAGAGTCTTACGGTGTCACTGAACCCTAGTCACCCAACGCCCCGGCGCTTCCTTCCACGGCCCGATCTCAACCCGAAGCAAGTGAGCTACAAAATCCAAGTCCCAGGGTTTTCTGCTTTGTCTCCACTTCAGCTAGGGGGAAAGTATATTTCTGATATGACGAACATCGATATGATGACCCCCAATGATCTATACGTTGGTGAGTTGAATCCTCAAGATCTGGACGACAATTACAATTTTGCTTACAATCAGGGTTTGGGTGACTTTACGCGATTCGAAGAAGTGTTTTCGTTAAACCTCCCAGACAAATTCTTTGAAGAATACAATCAGTCGAAGGCCAACTTCAAAATGGGCATGTTTCGGGAAATCAACCGAGTCTGGTTGGCGATGGACAATAGGCTTGTGTTGTGGAACTATCAATGTCCTCCTCTGAGTTTCAATCACGGTCTGCAATTCACTACTATCGATAAGATGTCTCATCTGATCTTGCAAGTGGCATTGGTTCCTCCCAAACCTGGTGTATTCAAGCCCGAAATCACACATGTGTTAGTAGTGGCCACCACAAATGACATTCACTTGCTTCTTGTCACTAACATTGATAACAACCTCGAATTGTATGATCCTCAATTGCTGGTGCTGGTGCATGGTCATTCGGTTAACCAATTGGCGGTACATCCGACCACTCACGACATCTACTTTTGCGAAGAAAACGCGGTAAGCATATGGCGTATCGACTATTCGAACAAGTCTCTGTTCATCAAAAACCGATGTGAAAAGGTTTGCCTTACTAATGGTCTTCTCCTGGGTGCTGGGGCTCGTATCTCGAACATTTGGGGAAATACTTCGCTGGAAGTACCCAACCACAGCACAGCCGGTGCAGAAACCGTCATTCTGCTCCAATTTTCTCCGTCTTATCAAGTCGTTTACACGTTGCTGAACAAGTCCACCTTACGTGTCTACAAAATCAACGAGAGAAATGAATTAACCGAAACCCAACGGTTGAACCTGGCACAAATTCTCAAGATGGTTACCAACTTATACGGCCCGACGCTGGTGGTCCAAATCTTTAATGAGTTCGGTATCGTTGGAATTGATGTCGTTGAAAAAATCGAACTGAAAGCAGTTCAGTTAATTGCAACTACAACCATGGGTTGCCGTATCTTCTTCAAACTTTCCCAGGGCTATTCATTGGTGACAAGTTCGAAACTCCTGGTGTTGCTGGTTAAATTCCCCCCGTCGCGCGAAGAGACGGTCGAGAGTAACAACGATATCGGTTTCCTTGCTCATACAGCTCAGATGCAAAAGAAATCAAACCAATATCGCCTGAAAGTTTTGGCAAACACCAAGCTCGCAAAGATTATCAGTCCAGGGATCTTTATTGCGGTTAAACGCACAAAGCGCTCTGACAAGTTGTTCATTTCGACGCCTAACTACGGCTACTATAAAAAGCACAATGAAATGCTTGAGGACGCTGAGTTTTATTCCATTGGCGGTGGTGAAGATCCAACATACGTTAGGGACGTCGTTCAGTTGAACGCATCTATGGTGAATCCGCAAGTACCTCAACCGCCAATTGGCTACGCCAACGTTATGGCCACTCAGTACACGAAACCTTCGTTGCGATTTGCTGTGCTCACTAACAAAGGTGTGAAAATTTTTGAATATCGTCACTCCAACAAGGTTTTGCTGCTGCTTAAAAATGATTCTATTGAATCTTTTATTGGTGAAAATGGCTTTGAAGAAACATGTAATACATTATTGTATTTGGCGTGTCTGTTGACGAATGAAGTTGCAAAGCGGAAGGCACTGTTGTTATTTGCTCTGTGTGGTGAGCCCGCTAGATTGCTAGAGCCTATCATGCCTCTTAGTGGTCCTCAATTGCTGCAATTGTCGGCATTGACTGGGTACTCCCCTTCCCCGGGTGTAACACAGCTGTCGCATCCCACTGCTGATCAGGTGGTGCTTCTGGACAGATTTTACGGAACTTGTCTTCTTATTCTGAGAGTGTTCCGGGATTTTTGGTTCCAACCGGTGTTTTCATCTTTACCTTATATCAAAAAGACCAGTCTGGGCGCAGTTGAAAGAAGCCTGATCAAGCTGGACAACCTTTTGATTGAAAAGCTCAACATCTCTAAGCTGCAATTGGAGTTTTTTATCGGTACCACCGTTACCCTCTTGGACTTCTTCAAAAGTACTGGAGTCACCACAATTCTGGGTTTACTGGTACCAAGCAACCAGTCTAATGGAGATCCCTTCCAACTCGATCTGGAGATTTGTCTCCGACTGGAGCACATTGCCTTCGCTCTGATCCTTAAGCTGTTGGAACTGATCAAGGAGGGCCTTACCTTTTTGATGGTCTTATATGAACAGCAAGAACAGAGCGATAGCAAGCTGCTTGTGGAAGTGTTCAAGGGAATGTCAGTATCGGCTCAGGTTAATTTGTTGACGTTGTCCTTCAGTAATATTCTTTTGCCAACTCGAGAGGTTAAGCAATTGGTGAAGGACCTCTTTAGCAATATCGTCAATCAAAAGATTGCTATGGCAGGAGGGCTGATTGATGTAGTGACTAGCCTGTTGAAGGGTAAGTGTGAGCTGTTTTGCCTGGCTGATGATGTTTTCATTTTCAAGGCTATCGAGAATTTAACAAAGGCAAAAAACATTGGCGCTCGTGATCAAGACCTTCGGGATAAATGCTTGCTGAATGCCACATATTTCTTTGAAAAGGCGTTTGCACTGTTGTCTTACGATAATATTGAACTGACGGTTGACATCATGGTTGATCTTGAATACTATCAAGGCGCGGTCGAATTAGTGTTAAAGTTGATCCAAAAAGTTGGTCTGGTCCCTAACTCAAACAAGGAAGAAGACGTTCAATTCAAGAAGCGTTTATACCTGTTAATTTTCGGTGTTCTCACGAAGATCGACCTGAAAGCTCTCAAATTAAGTGACCTGGATGGTGATACTCTGGCTTTTATCAACCAAGTACGAAACCCGACCTACGATTTGTGTTTTAATTGCAAAGATAAGGACTTTCAGTTTGCTCTTTATCAATGGTTCATTGACCAGGGAGTACCTGAGCGCTTGTTGCTGGTGACAACTGGCCCTATTCTTGAATTTCTTACCGAGAAGTCTCGCTCGCTGTTAAAGATGCTGGACCTCTTGTGGATGTATTACGCGAAACGTGAGGACTATTTTGATGCAGCTTGGGTCCTCTATTTGTTGGCCATCCTGGACTTTGATATCGATTTATCTCAGCGGATTGAGTTTTTGGCTCGCGCCAACGGATTCTGCAACTGTATTTGCCCTCCCAATTTACGCCAGAAGATGATCGAGTTGTCACTGGTGGTTACAGAACTTTTCGACATTGCCACCATTCAAATGGACCTTGTCAAATTCGTCGAAAACGATCAACGCATTAGTAAGTCAAACAAGGAGACTACTGCGCACAATTTGTACCACTCCAAAATACTTCTGATTCTGGATTTATTCAACCAATATGCCGATCCCCTTGGTTACTATGAACTTTGTCTCGTGGTGTTCTATGTGTCTGATTACAAAAATACGGATGACATTTTGAAGAGATGGGAGTTATTGTTGGAAAAGTTGTATTACGAGTTTAGTCAAAACCCTAACCAAACTCCATTTTACGTTGTCCTCGATGGGTTGTTTTCCGAATGGGGTCCGAAGATCAGTGATAACGATGTCGTATTTCCAATCGACGTCTTAATGAAGCTTGTGGCCAAATACGTCAAGGAAGCCATTGATGAGTATGGCCCTGGGCAAAAGCCCCCCAAGGGATATTTAACGAACTTGTTCGTACTGCTGGGAGTAAGCTACGACAAGGTGCAGCATGTGATGCGTCTGGTGATCTCATTCGACAAGAATTTCGAAGTTTATCCTGGTTTCACTAAGGAGTTGGAGACACAAGAAGTTGGCTGTATGATCAAACAGTCTTAAAAGAATTATGTGATTATTATACGAAATGCATATATGGCAGTTTTGCGAAGATCTTATCTCTGCGCATACGTCTTGTTCAACATTAAAACTATGTCTAAGGTATGTTATAAATTATGTAGATGATTATGCTGATTGAAACCAATACAAATCGCCATATCATGGTATAGTGAATGCACTTTAGGAAGCGTCAAAAAATGACCCTTCACGGCGTCTTAGCATGTTCGTCTTTGGAATGTTGATTTTGGGGGTGTCGCTCACTTGCTGCTCAATGCTATCAACAATTAATTGAACCGCTGTTTCCTCTGCTCCCGGCAAAATGATGTCGGCATACTCCTTAGTCGGCATAACGTACTCTGTCATCTCTTGTTTCGCCCCTTCAACGTAGTAATTCAAGACTCGGCCAAGCAGGTACTTACCCAGGACAACGTCACGGCGAAGCCATCTAATAAGTCGAGTGTCTGGGTCACCATGCAAGTATACTTTGAGCTGAGCAATATTTCTGAGACGTCGATCATGAAGAGCGTATAGTCCGTGAACGATAACAACCGAATAATCTCCGGCGAGCTTTAAAACTTTGGCCAATATCTGATCAAAGTCAAATCTCAGTGGCTTCAAAGCCGTGTGGGACACTCCCGATTTGTCAACCAGGATCACTCGTTGGTCACCGTTGTCCCAATCATCCGTAACGGGAGTTTCAAAATCCGCCATATTAACCAAAGCCACCTTGGCATCAGAGTTTTCAAGATTGTCACGTAGTTTGGCCGCAGTAGTACACTTTCCCAGCCCGTGGCCCCCTCCAATTAGCACTACTACCATCGTGCCTGATAAGGATTCGCACCTAAATCAAGATCATCACGAAGTCATCGCGAATTGAAAGTGATGAACAATTTGGAATTTAACCAGAAGCTGACCAATGTCGAGGTGTACCTGACATTTGAGCTGATGAACCTCAAACCTGATTTGCTTAAAGGCATCTACAATTATGGCTTTGAAGCTCCCCTGAGTATTCAGTCACGGGCCATCGTGCAAATCATCAATGGCCGAGACACAATTGCCCAAGCACAATCAGGCACCGGGAAAACTGCAACCTTCAGTATTGGTATGTTGGAAGTGATTGAACTGAGGTCAAAAGAATGTCAAGCTCTCATCTTGTCGCCCACGCGTGAATTGGCCGTGCAAATTAATCTGGTGGTGAAGCAATTGGGATCATATATGAACATCCAATGTCATGCGTGTATTGGTGGTACCCATATGGGTGATGATGTCAAGAAGCTTTCCTCCGGTGGTCATCAGATCGTGTCGGGTACTCCTGGGCGTATCGTCGATATGATCAAGCGTCGACTTCTCCTGGTGAAACAAGTCAAGATACTTATTTTGGATGAGGCTGATGAGTTGATGACCAAAGGGTTCAAGGAACAAATTTATGAAATCTACAAGCATTTATCGCTGACAGTGCAAGTAGTTGTGGTGCTGGCGACCCTTACCTCCGAAGTTTTGGAGATGACCAGTAAATTTACCACCGACCCAGTGAAGGTATTGGTGAAGAGAGAAAAGGTTACGCTTAAGGGTATAAAACAGTATAAAATCCAGTGTGAGGAGGAACAGTGGAAGTTTGACACATTATGCGATTTGTATGATAACTTAACCATCACTCAAGCAGTCATTTTTTGTAATACGAAAGCAAAGGTGACATGGTTGGCGCAACAAATGAAACGTCAAAACTTTACCGTTACCCTGATGCACGGGGATATGAAGCAAGATGAGCGTGATAAAATTATGGCTGATTTCAGACTGGGTCAACTGCGGGTGCTTATCAGTACTGATGTGTGGGCCCGGGGGATTGATGTACAACAAGTGAGTCTTGTCATTAATTATGATTTGCCTCTTGACAAGGAAAACTACGTCCATCGTATCGGTCGACTGGGAAGATTCGGCAGAAAGGGGGTGGCTATCAATTTGCTAACAAAAAAGGACATTCCTGAGCTTAAGGCCCTAGAACTGTATTACAAGATCAAAATCAAAGATATGCCTCTGGATCTTCAAGTGATGTGAGCAAGTCCTCTCCCAATCGGTCGCTAATATTTGCTGAGAATCCCCACCACCTAATTCTCGCAAGTCACGAGGATATCGTTACTTGGACAAACGTGGCTACAATGTAAATAAATCTACAGGGTAAATTATACCACAATCGGCGGCTTCTGGCTCTTAGAGTCGAAATATATGCTAACCGATTTGGGCTAAGGAAGACTGTAACACGTTAGATGTGGTCAGTCGATCCATGATGGCTCCTAACGGTGGTGCCAAGGATCACAGCGATCAAGTTGATGGTCGCATGAAATAAGAATCACATGATCTAATTCACTCGTTGCTGTGGGAATGGTTGCAACAATACGTTAACTTGTTGAGGTGTACCAATTTGATGTGCATGTAACTCAGACACAGGTGGGCCTTAGCTTGCTGATAATTTTTTAGACGATCTAGCGGTAGTCGTTCTCATCGCCCATCGCGAATATAAAACGCTACCGAAAAAATTCTGCCTGCAAGTATATCCATCCCACAATGGACGAACAATATCTTCAGTCGTTAGAAACGACGTTAAAACAGACGCTTGTGCCCGACTCCAATGTCGTCAAGCAAGCCGTCAACAAGTTGCAGAAGGAGTTGTACCCTCTGCCGGCGGCCATTCCGGCGTTGTTCCAGCTTTTGCTGACATCGCAAGACGAAGCCGTCAAGCAGTTGGCTGCCGTCGAAGCCAGAAAGCGGGTCTCGGCTGCGTGGGAAACCCTTGACCCCCTGTTGAAGCCCCTGATTAAGTCCAACCTTTTGCAGCACACCTTCGGGCAATCGAACAAGAAGATCAGACACTCTTGTGCTCGTACCGTGGCCGCCATCGCCATCATTGACCTTGAACTTAACCAATGGGACGAGTTGTTGCCTGCTCTCGTCAGCGGTGTGCAAGACGCCAACCCCCAAACTAAAGAAATGGCCATCTTTACTTTGTTCGCCGTGCTTGAAACCCAAGCTACTCCTCTCACCGCACACGTTGGTGACTTCTTGGACTTGTATGCTGGTCTTCTTCGCGATGAATCGAGAACCAACCGTGTCAACGCTGTGCTTGCTCTCGATGTCTTGGCCCAATACCTCGAAGAGCTTGCCGACCTTGACCAATCCTTGATCAACAAGTTTAAGCAATGTATTCCCGGTATGGTTGAAGTCTTAAAGGAAGTCATCTCCCTGAACGATGAAGACCTGGCCAAGGCCGTGTTCAACGTGTTCAACAATTTCGTGTTCGTCGACGCTAAGCTTATCGGTGACCACTTGGTTGATCTCATTCAATTCATGTGCGAAATCGCTTCCAACACCCAGTTGGATGCGGAATACCGTGCCTTTGCCTTGCAATTCCTCATCTCGTCGATCTCCTACAGAAAGTCGCGGATCTCGCAAGCCAAGCTTGGCCCCGGCTTGACCAAGATGGCTGCTAAGATTTCTGCCGAAGAAATTGACGAAGACGCCGAGCTCGCTGGTGACGACGAAGAAAACGAAAACGAAGAGAACGAACCCCCTGCTTTGGCTTTGCGTTTGATCGCCATGATGGCTGGTGAATTGCCGCCGTCGCAAGTCATCGTTCCTTTGTTCGACAACTTGCAACAAATGTTGCCCTCGCAAAACAAGTTCGAACGTCGTGGTGGCTTGTTGGCCATCAAGGTGGCTTCGCTGGGTGCGCCTGACTTCATCCGTACTCAAATCTACAAGGTCTTGCCCGCTATCGTCGCCGGCTTGAAGGACCTGGAAGTGATCGTGCAAGTCGCCGCCCTTAAGACTTTGGCTAACTTGACCGCTGAGTTGCAAGACAGCGTGGCTGAATACCACGAAGAATTGTTGCCCCTCATCATCAATGTGATCAACAATGCCACTTCGATGGCCGCCTACAAGTTTGCTTGCTTCGCCTTGGATGGGTTGATCGAATTCATGTCTCATGATGCCATGGGTACTTACGTGCAACCTCTTATGGAAAAGTTGACCGTCATGTTGCAACAAGCTAGCAACACCGTCTTGCAAACCGCCATTGTTTCCGCCATCGGTTCGACTGCCTTCGCCGCTGGTAAGGCATTCACCCCTTACTTCAGTGAAACCATCTGTATCTTGGAACCTTTCGTCGCCAGCGGCCAATCGGTTGAAGGGTTGTCGGAAGACGACATTGAGCTCAGAGCTTGTGCCTTTGAAAACATTTCTACCATTGCCCGTGCCGTTGGTCCTGAACTGTTCTCGCAATACGCTAAGCCCCTTGTCGAAGCCGCTTATCACGCCGTCAAGTCTGACCACTCGAGAATTCGTGAATCTGGTTTCGGTTTCATCTCGAACATGTCCAAGGTGTACGGTGCTGAATTCGCCAGCTTCTTGGAACAAATTGTGCCTGAAATCTTGACTTGCTTACAACAAGAGGAATTCTCGTTCAACGAAAACTTCGATGAAGATGGTGAAGAAGACGAATCCCCCGTCAACATCCACACTGGTATCACCATTGAAAAGGAAATTGCTGCTCTTGCTCTTGCTGAATTGGCTAAGGGTACCGGCAAGGCCTTTGCCCCCTACGTTGATGCCTGTATCAAGGTTTTGTCTGACCAAGTGGAAAACTCTACTGGTATGAGAGAAGCCGCTCTTCAGGCTACCTTGGCTATTGTTAAGGCTATGTTCGTTGCTCAATATGGCGAAGACTTCAAGGCCCCCAAGGGTGTCCCTACTGAACCTTACGTTGACCAACCCATCATGGAATTGATCAACACTGCTCGTACCGTCGCTATTCCTCCGTTGGAATACGAATTCGAAATTACCATGGTGGCTTCGATCCTTGACGGTTTGGCTGACTTGATCAATACCATTGGTGCTATCGCTGTAGTTGACGCCTCCAACACCGAACAACTTAAGGCTCTTTGCGTTGAGTTGATGAAATTGCTCAAGCGTGAACACCCCTGTCAAGTTGAAGACGATGAAGGTCCTGAAGACGACGATGAAGATGCTTCTGAAGTTGACGCCGTTATCTTCGAATCGATCCTCGAGGTCTTGGTCAACTTGGCTGCTGCCCTTGAAGGCGATTTCAACGAAATCTTCTCGTCGTTTAAGGATGTCATTTTGTCTCGTCTCAACTCGAAGCTGAAGCCCATCCGTGTTGCTTGCATTGGTGCTTTATCGGAGATCTCTTACGGTCTTAAGAGCGCTAACCCTTACACTCAGGAATTGTTGCAAGTCTTTATTGACCGCTTGCAAAACGACAAGGCTCTCGAAGTCAAGTCCAACTCCGCTTACGGTGTGGGTGTTTTAATCGAAAACAGCAACCAGGACTTGTCTGGTATTTACCAAAACGTGCTTGAGCTTTTGTTCTACTTGTTGAGCAAGGCCGGCAAGACCGTTGAGGATGATGAGGAAGCTAAGGATGTCGTTGACCGCTCTTACGCAAATGCTTGTGGGTGTGTCGCTCGGATGTACTTGAAGCAACCCCAATCCATTCCCACCAACCATGTTGTTCCCGCGATGTTGGAACGTTTGCCCTTGGAAACCGCTTTCGAGGAAAATGACGTCATCTTCAACATGATTATCAAGTTGTACGAAGTGCAGGACAGCACTATCGAAGCGGAAACCGCTAGAATCATCAAGGTCTTCTCCGAAGTGTTCGTGAAAGACGCCAAGCGTGTGAAGTTGGCCGAGGAATCGACTTTGGGTAGAGAAGAAACCTTAGACTCCATGAAGCAATTCCCCAAGGAAGGCTTGCGGGAAAAGGTTATTGAATTGCTTAAGTTCTTAGACTCGAAGCTGAACGGCGCTGTTTCGCAAGATGAAGTGTTGAAGCTGGTGTTGGCTTGATTATAGATTAATTAGTGTAATGGAATATGAAAAATGTATTAGGCATTCGAATTTCGGTTAGTTGTGATTGATCGTGAACTGCATTAATTGATTTCAGACGAGTACATGAAAAATTTCGACTTGCAGCTGTTGGTGGGTAAGAATTCATCCAAAACTTACCAAATCGAGACACCAATCAACCATGTGGTGGTGGTTAAAAAAACTTCATCATGGAAAAATTAGTATAACCTCATGGCATCCATCATTTTGGCTGTGTTTTCGATTATTGCCTTTATTGTGCTTATTCCCCCCTTTGTATGGCAATGTCACAAAGGCAATACAGCCCAAGCTATGCTTTTCTTCTGGCTTGCCATCACTGACCTTATTACCTTCATAGGGGTGATCATCTGGGGACCACGAGATTTTCGGAACCGTTGGGATGGTAAGGTTTACTGTGACTTTGTGAGTCGGTTAGACGCTATGACAAATATGGGAAAGGTGCTGGCGGTGTGTGCCATCATGTTCACATTGAATGAAATTTTGAAGCTGAAGAACCCAAGCTACATTGACCCCAGGTCACTCAAGAAACGATTGGTTGTGTGGATTATGTGTTTACTGATGCCATTATACGGGTTCATCGTGACGTTCTTTCTTCAAAGTCCTCGCTACAACATTGTGCGTCATTATGGATGTCGGAGTTCGTTTTCTCTGACCACGACAACTGTGGTGATTCTTTACGTTCCAATGGGGCTTATCTTAGTCCCCACGATCGTCTTCGCCATGATGACCGTTAAGAATTGTTTACACAAAAAGAAGGAGCTTGCCAACATTTTGAAGTGCACAAACTCCAACATGCTGCTTTCGAGATTTGCTCGGGTACTTGTGTTTTCGTTAATCGTCATCCTTGTTCTTACCCCACTCACAATTTACATCATTGCCACCAATTCGCTGATTACGAAAGGGCTGGTTCCATTGCTGTTTATTTATGATCACGTCACATTCAATCAAATTCGAAAGTTTGATATCGGTGAGCGACCGCTTCTTTCTCGAATCATCAATACCGCGTTACTGTATGTTGCTATTTTGATTTTGGGTACTGGTAAAAGTACCTTGTCTATGTACACGACAGTTTGGCGATTCATCACTCGTCGAACTCGGCGGGAACCGGAAAAACATGACCAAGTGGGCATAGTGACATGCACGGACACCAACCTGACCCGTATCGACTCGATTTATAACGCAAAGAATCTCAACTTCGACCTTGAGATTACTCGTTGCCCTTAATGAATCAACATACCAAATTTCGCCTCAAAATCTTTAGCCGGTATCTTCCCCTGGGTTTCTCTCATTGCAAGACCAACTAAATATTTCATCAGCTTCTTTTGGCCCTTGCGAATCTTTGCCACAACGTCACTGTTGGCATTGATGATCTCTCGACAAATCTCGGTGACGGCCTCATCGATTTCCTCCGATGATACCAGCTCATTAGGAGGCACCAAATCATACTTTTCGAGAAGTTCGCCAATGGTACCTTCTTCCTTATACTTAATCATATTGTAAAGCAAGTGGCGGGCTGAGGTCAAAGACAACTTCTTTGAAACCACCAAGTCTATGATCTTCACAACCTTATCCACCGTTATGATATCAAAATCCATTGGCACGCCCATTTTAGAGAATGCGGCGGGTACTTCTTGGGTAACCCAGTTATTAGTCATCTTCGCATTCTTCACTCTATCAAATACATCGAAATAGAACGCCAAAATTTCCGGATGTTCAACAAAATGTCTCGCGTATTTGAGATCCAAATCGTAGGGCTTATTCGAAAGTTTTCGTAAAATATCCTCTGGGAATTCGGGAAGAATGGCCTTAATTTGATCGCCAATGTTGTGATCGAGCTTTACATGAGGAAGCTCAGAGTCGGGAAAGTAGCGGTAGTCAACGGCGTTCTCTTTTTTCCGGAGCAACGTCGTGGTTTTGCCATCCCAACCTCGTGTTTCTTGCTGAATCTCTTTAGCTTTTCCTTGCTTTATAAGACCAACTTGACGCCGATATTCGTGCATGATTGCTTGTTGGATTTCGGAATGACTGTTCAAGTTTTTGATTTCGACACGGGGGTTTCCATTTACACTTACGTTAACGTCAACGCGAATGGCCCCCGTTTCAAGATCACCAGTACAAACCCCTAAATGTCTTACCAACAGTTGATACTTTCTCACAAATGCCTTCACTTGATCGATGGTGTCAAAATCGGGTTTTGTAACAAGTTCAATCAATGGGGTATTAGCTCGGTTAAGATCGATACTTGTCGTATGATCGAATTCGTTATGATTGGTCTTCCCGGTATCTTGTTCAATCTGGATCTGCTCAATACGAATCAACTTTGGATTCTTCACCTCATCGAATTGTTTATTCAACTCCAACTTACCCAGTTTAGCGATGGGATGGTAATGTTGAGTAATTTGGTAACCTAAGGGCTGGTCGGGGTAAAAGTAGTGTTTGCGATCAAAGCAACTATGGTGTTGAATGTCACAATCCAAGGCGACGGCAGTCTTTAATGCTAGGAGAACTGCCTCCGGGTTGAGCTTAGGTTGGGTACCCGGTAGGCCAGCATCAAAGTAGGAAACATTACTGTTTGGCCAAGCGTTAACGCTAGTTGGACTGAGCGAGAAAAGCTTGTACTTTGTTTGTAATTGGGTGTGTATTTCAAGGCCGCATTTGAGTCGATAATTGGGGTCTGGGTGGAGCTCGGCAAAGAGCCGAGTTGACGTGTGGAGGCGACGAAGCATATCAGCCCTGGTGCGCGATGCGAAGACAACAACGGTATAGGTTACACGGCAAAATCGAAAACCAATTTTCTGAAGAGATAACTGGAATAATGTGAAATAATCATGATAAATGTGATAGATTTCTGGTTCAAAGTTTTGATAATTTTCAATTTTCTCAATTTTGCTCCGTAAGATATCTACCCTGGCGAGTATTTTTCAAAAAAAAAAAAAAAAAATTGTGTATCATAAGTTCGAGTTTAGATGATCACTGGATAAGTCGTCCGCATCTAGCTGACGTCGCTCCAACCATTTAAGGATAGCACGTGAATCATGTGCCAACAGATTTGACTACCAGGGCCCTCCCCACGACGTCGGCGCCACTTTCTCACGACCGCGACGTCGATTTAACGAATGAAATTTGTTGATTTCACAGCGAGGATTTTGAAATCCACTGAGAATATTACCATCGGCGTCAAAATAGGGTAAGCTACATCTCTGGCACCCACGATGATCTGGACGCCTTTGCCCCAAGCCACACTGGCCACGACTGCCATCGGCACCCCAATAGTTCCCGAGTACTACCGAGGTTGCCCCGTATTGCAAGACATCACAATGAAAGTCAGCATTGAAAGAACAATGAAACTTGCCAACAGGCTATTTAGTTTCTTTGTTCATGGTGGGTTGGGCGAATGGTCCTGAGTGTACACCATATATGCGCCGCTACGATTATTTGTGATATTCTTATCGATCCCCAAGCGTGGAAGTTTGCGTATGATAAGCATGAAGTGATCATCAGCAAAAGTATACTCACCTCTTTGGTTGGCCGGCAGCGTCGATCAGCCATGCCAGTGTTGCTTGCGGATGTCATGGCTCTGGTCGAGTCAAGGGCTTAGGGAATACAATTCGTTATCATATAACGAGAGACTTTGCGTTTGCATTCTTTCAACGATACTATTTTCTTCCCAGCACAAATGGTTCCCAGCTCACCTTTCGGTTCCCATCGCGAAAGGTGATTTCATGATACCTTTGACTTTTATCAACCGCTGGTGTAAAGCAGTACTGAGGTCAATACTTGCAAGGTAAACCACGATGGTTCATTTGCTAAACTTCATCCAATTCTTTCAGCTTCAGGCTTTTCTCGCATGCCGTCTACGGTCTCGCCCATGGTCCATGACTAGTTGGGGCAACTAAGGGAACTGGCGAAGCCCCAAAGGTCCGCCACATCACCGCCGCCGCTACCACCGACAAGAGTATATGATCACTTCGATACCTTTATCGTGTATCGACATGTCAATGAAGCACAATTGACTCAGCTCAAACACGCTGTTTCCAAAACCAACCCTGCCCCGTTCTTGCATCGCCTGTCATGAGCCGTAGTTCAAGATGGCGCTGGCCCACGATATGGGCGCCGGTTGTGGCTAAGGCCTAGGCTACGGCGGTGTTGGGCAAAGCACCTGAGGAGGTGAGAAAGTGCATTGGGTATTCTTAATACGAACCGCATAAGAGAGCCTTCCCCCTCAACTAGTGATGAAGTGATACATAATGGTTAGTGGGAGACGCGTTATTGACCAACACAGGATTCACCTTGAGTTTACGGGATTTGTTGATTTTTGAGTCTTGTCCGTTTTATCCAACCTTGCTACCATAAATAAACTGTTCTAAGGTAATGAAGACCATTGCTAGAGTTATAGAACTCGGACAGTTACATGTTGGACTCATGAGCTTGTTTGATATGCCAATTGACTGGTTAGAGCAGTACAAGTGAGAATAGGCTATAAGTCGGTTATTACAAAACTTTACACCGAAAAAATCGCCAAAAATAGGCTCACTGGAATCTACCGGTCATATAGTCCATGAATCAAAGCAAATGAATTTTTCTAATTTTTTTTGATGTTTGACATCGACGACTGGGATCTGGGATTTTCGCACCGGAGTCAAATGTTTGCCGCAGTCGCGGCAAGCCCGAGTCAAATTTCATCGTCAACTTTCAGCCCCAGCTCAAACATTGAAAACCATCAAACTCAATTTGCATAAACCTGAACTCGACGATTTCTCATAGGGTAAGCCGCATGATGGTGATGGTAATGTGGGCACGGGTGTATTGGGTTCGCTTCCACATCACATGGTGCTTTGGGTGAGTGAAGTAGGTTGTGGTAAACACGTCGAGTGTAAGTGACAAGTTCAGGAACACCTGGTCGAGGTAGGGTTCGAGCTCCTCCTTGGCGACGCCTGGGAAAAGCTGACGAAGGCGTTGTTGCCGGTGTATTGGGCTTGGGGATGGGCATCGGCCACCAACGGGATCACCATGTCCGAAAGTAAATCGCTCTGGTTCTTGAAACAAATCTCATGCATCAGAAAACAAGGATTGTCTGTAGTTATCAGATAGCTTGAGTTTTTGGCGACGTGTAGCTCATATATCACTCCAATGGAAGGCTTGGGTATGCTGTTATCTTCCGTATTTCAAAGCCCGCTCATCGCCAATAGTGAGTGTGTGTGGCGTTGCCTGCATATAAGCCCCCAAATCGCAAGTCCCACGAACTCATGGTCGATAAATGCTAACTCGTTTTTTCATACTCGATATCCACACGACTTATCTGTGATGTTGAGTATTGCACTATTAAGGAACGCAAATTATCCACGTTTTATCGATGGGAAATGAACAAAAAGGTCGTTTGGCAGTGTCATGTACATTGTGACGGCTGCTGCTTTTCAACTATACCCCAGGACAACCATGAAACGCAAGACAAGCTGAGCTATCCGACTCGGACATTTGGTCTACAGAAGGGGAGGCCGAGTGATCAAAAATCGGACCCACGTACAGCTTTGACGGTCGCTTGAGTGGCTTCGGCAACTTTTGACCGTCGTCGGATGGTAGTTGTGGTGACTACCTACACCATCAAAAACGGAAAGGTCTTGTCGTCCACCATCACTTTTGTTGACTTGGCTCCCCAGATCGTTGGAGATCTCTAAAGGGCTAAAAAATAAAACCACTCAAAAAGGAAGGGTCTTGTCGTCCACCGTCACTTTCGCTGACCTGGCTCCCCAGATCGTTGGAGATCTCTAAAGGGCTAAAAAATAAAACCACTAAAAAGGAAGGGTCTTGTCGTCCACCATCACTTTTGTTGACATGGCTTCTCAGATCGTTGGAGATCTCTAAAGGGCTAAAAAATAAAACCACTAAAAAGGAAGGGTCCTGTCGTCCACCATCACTTTTGTTGACTTGGCTCCCCAGATCGTTGGAGATCTCTAAAGGGCTAAAAAATAAAACCACTAAAAAGGAAGGGTCTTGTCGTCCACCATCACTTTTGTTGACTT
>JAKTSL010000049.1:0-105609 GCA_030580175.1 Diutina pseudorugosa | reverse complement strand
ATAGACTTAGAATAACCCTGGTAAACGGGGTGGTTGAATATATGGTAGATGAATAGTAACTAACCAGGTACTAGGGTAATGGCCTCGTATCTGCGGGAGTACAAGCACTGACGGGTTAACAGATTGCATCAAATGTATACATATATCAATGTGTTAAAGAAAACCACTGATGGAGTGAGATACATCGAGGTAATAACCGTTTATTGCGGCTGATATATGTTATACAGCAATTGGCTTCAAGACCAAATTTGGTTAGGTCTGATTTTCTGAAATTTCGACTTTTTGTCGTCATTTTAGTTCTCAGTTTTGCATTTTTTCTCCAAAAAGCGAAAACTGCGATTTATTCAGTCTGAACAAGGGCTAACAAAAATCAAAGCCACCCGGCGAGAAGCCAGCAGTGTGATCTACAATAGCTAGGTGTCACTTCTATGCATCCACTGGCATTAAGCTCGTTATTTTGAGGTTTGCATTTTTTAAATGCGACGAGTCTTAACAGTGGGACACCCTGAAAAGCTTGACCCGGTTTTTGGCCTCCGGAATCCCCCGGGGTCCTTCCGGGATCACCCGGGCGACGCCACGCGGCCCTATGCAGTACAATCAATATATGTAAATCTAGTCACAACAGTCATGGGTCGTGGGACAATCATGGAAATATACGTGTGATATCAGAACAAGTCGACCTTTCTACCAAGGAAGATAGAACAAGTTGGAGTCTTGCATGGTGGGTTTGGCAAACGTGGGGAAATCTTTTTTCAAAATCAGCTTCTTCATTTGAAACGACGAAGCACTTGCTCGGTTAACCGCTCCTTGAACAATTCCGACGTCACCACCGTAGTTTGCATCCCCGTGGTAGACAGAGTATCCTTCTTGTCGTCGCTGACCACAAGAATTGCCGCCTTCATTCCCCCAAGTGTCGCAATATGAACGGTTGGTTTACTCCTAACTCCCAAAACTTTCCGTTTACACAGTAGGTCTCTTCCGGCGGCGGCGTCAACCATTTGTTGAGCCGGACACCGACGTAAACAAGAGAAGGGTCTTGTCATCTACCGTCACTTTCGCTGAATTGGCTTCCAAGATCGCTGGAGATATTTACACCATCAACAAAGGAAGGGTCTTGTCGTCCACCGTCACTTTCGTTGATGTGGCTTCCAAGATCGTTGGAGATCTCTAAAGGGCTAAAAAATAAACCACTAAAAAGGAAGGGTCTTGTCGTCCACCATCACTTTTGTTGACTTGGCTCCCCAGATCGTTGGAGATCTCTAAAGGGTTAAAAAATAAACTACTAAAAAGGGAAAGGTCTTGTTATCAAGCCTGTAACTGGTCGATTACTACCAAACTTCACACCAACAAAATCGCCACAAATAGGCTTTTCGGTATCTACCAGTCATCTAGTCACTAATTCACAGCAAAAAAAATTTCATGATTTTTTTTGATGTTTGACATCGTCGGCTGGGGTTTGGGGTTTTCTCGGATCATCGCGCCTAACCGTAAATTATGAATTGACGAAAAATGCACCATTAAAAGCGGTAAATGGAAAAATGAAACAACCCTTGCATTCACAACGTCTCTATCTTTATAGTGATTAGCTAATAAGCCCAAATTTCGAAAATTTTTGGATATGATTCCTGAGATCCGGCGTTTTTTGAGTGGTCGATTTTGCGATTTATTCAGTCGGGATAAAGGCTTACAGAAACCAAAGCCACCTAGCATGAAGCCGGCAGTCTGATCTATAAACCCAGGTATTACTTTTCTTTCATTCATTGGTATTAAGCTCGTTATTTTACATTTTACGTGTTTTTGGTGCGACCAACCCCTAGGCCGAATGGGCCAAAATCGACAAATCGACAAATTCCGTCAAATTCCGTCAAACTTTGTCTAGATGAAAAGGCCACCGATTATAACATAGTAAGCCATCTCAAAGTCGCTACCGAGTGACGTGAACCGTAGTTTTCCTCGCAATACGCGGGGTCAGTGTAAGTTTTGGGGTTTCGCACCCGAGTCAGCTTTTCGCCTTGGCGCGAGTCAAATACCCTCGCCAACCCCGTCTTCCAAGCTCAACCATCGACAACCATCAAACTCATCGATTTTTTGAACTTTGGCTCAAACGATAGCCACGGGTTTCTAGACTACAGTGAGTGCCTTCAAGTGGCCACATTAGGCGTGGCCATTGCCGTCAAAATTCACCATTTAGTTCAGGTTGCGAAACAGCGCACTATATCCACCACAAGCGACCCTGCCGCCCACAGCATGGAGTTAGCGGTAGCGGGCCGACCGTTCCCGATGTGGCGATGGTGTCTTTTGCCCATTTGATGTCGTGGACAGCTTTCGTGCCATGGTTGAAGTGCGGTCTGACTATGGTAACAATATACAAAAACGTGTTAACTCCCTAGCAGTTACAAATCAACCGAAAGTTGATGTAACTTTTCGATTTTGCATTACGTTGAAATGGAATCAATTTGGTTTGGAGTTAAAAACGGCTATCGGTGAATTCTAATGCCATGTTATAAAGGCTATTCTTGTGGATTTCAGTATTATATGGTCAGAGTTGAACGGTTGGTCCCGTCGATGAGATCGGGATGAGGTACCATCTGATAAATGTCGCGATACGATCGGTTTGTTTACTCCTTCGTCGTAATCAGTCGACATGCGGTTGTTCCTCGTTACGATATCTAACCGAATATGTCAAGGCAACATACGTTTCACGTGTACCATGGAATGTCTTTGATTTACTTTTGATGAGCTTTACATGGGTACGCTTCCCATGTATTATCCCAAGTGGCTCAAAATACTCACGACGGGCCGATATCCCAATTCATTACTGATAACCTAGACCATCTGGTTGATGTCAACTCTGTCCCCTTGACCAGCGGCGAATTGACTTTTCTGTTATCTGGTTTATCTCTTGTGGTAATAAAGCTTTCTGAACCTGATCTACTCGGACAAAACATGTTGGTTTATATGTTCAGTTTGGTACTTCATGCTTACATTGGCCCGCGGCATTTGGGTGAGTCTCTCATGTTCAAGGAGCCGCTGAGTGGTGATTTTTGTTGACATTCGACTCAGTAAGAACGAGATTGTAGTTTTTGGTATCTGAATTCATGACATGTCCGCTAGTGGACTTGCTGAGTATCGCAAGAATTACATGATGAGGCAATGACCCTTTACACAGAGAGCAGACGTACAAGTCGTGAATTTATGTGTGGTAGTTGCTCGGATTATTTTCTAGCTCAACCGTCAATTGAGCACGAAAATTTTCTTATTCAATTCTTCACGCGTCGTACCATAAAGTGCTTAGGTATTTTTTGCGTAGCGCATCAATGGTGTAGTGGTAACATTTCACTTTCCCAAGGTGGAGCCAGGGGTTCGATTCCCCTTTGATGCATACTTTTTGCAAGTTAACGCCCATTAACCTGCTCTTTGGGCTTTATCCTTCTCTTATTGTGATTTTTATCGATTCGTGACGCGTAAGTTGTACTATTTACAGTTTGAATTGGGTGACTTTGTCATAAGTGGCATCATCCACCGGCACCCAAGGTTCATCCATAAGCTCATTAAGTGGCCATTTGGGTCGAGCTACCGCCAGCATATCTGACATCACTCGAAGTTGTTCGAATTGTTCAATGCCAGCAAGCCCAATCATGATGGCATTGTCGGTGCAAAGGTCGAGCGGTGGGAAATGAAAAGTGGGCTCATGTCCTATAGTATGGGTGAACTGGAGGTTGTGGGAAAGCTTATGACGAAGTAGTTTGTTGGCAGCAACTCCTCCTGAACACACGATATCATTAACTCTTGCAAATTTGCCGTCAGCAGTGGGACATAGCTTTTTGTTGGTGCCATGTTTCATTAGAGCGACGTTAATGCGGTCAATGATATGATCAAATACCATACTTTGAATGTGATGAGCAATGTATTGACGTTGATGCTCAGTGATGGGATCCTGATGGTTTTTTAAGGTAGTTTTCACTCTCAGAAGAAACGAGGCAAATGAAAACTCAATCACCGGAGGGAACCGAGGATACTTGGGTCCCTTCATGGGGAGATTTGATGCCAAGTCAATGGGAGCATTACCATCGTTAGTGGGCCACGGATGGTCACGGACGTATTTCTCCATCTCTCGAGCGAGCTGGTTACCATAGAATCCAATCTCTCGAGCACATTTGTCTAAGGAATCTCCCACAGCAATATCCATGGTGTTGATAATGACCTCGTGATGGCCAACGCTCTGTGAGTACACAAGCATAGTGTGACCTCCACTACACAAGAGACTGAGGAACGGATATTTGACATCAACATCGAGTTGAGGTGTAAGCAAGTGTCCCAACATGTGATGAACTCCTACTAAAGGTACTCTCCACGCAAGAGCTAGTCCTTTAGCAAGTTGAAGCGAAGCCGTAAGTGACCCGGCCATCCCTGGTCCTTTAGTGACACAGATAAGGTCAGGAGGACGCTGATCAAACCCGTAGTCGGTGGCCATCTTGTCAACGAGATTGCCGATGGTATAGTTGTGGAATACTTGAGCAGCGGTAGGGATGATGCCTCCGGCGGCTGCCAGCGAGAGTGTCAGTTTGTAATGATCCACGACCCGGGGCCGGGCGTGGGGAGCCAGCTTTTCTAAGAGAGCAACACAACTATCATCACACGACGACTCGAGGGCAAGCACGCGGTAGCCGCGACGAGCCTGTCGTGAGATCGCTGGGAGCATGGATCGCTTAAAGTGATAGACGCACCAAGGGATCGGAGAGTGTGGAAAATGGCTGCAAATAATGCTCGCGATGACGTCAGGTGAATAACATGAAAAACATCAATTAATCAAACTGAAACAGAAAACCATGGTGAACAATAGTTAGGTTACGTTGCTAGTGAGCTGGTTGTGAAGTGTATTTACGATTTTTCAGCCTATCACGTCAAGTTTACCGGCATAATGACGGGCTGCGATGCGGAGATAAAACGACGGAGCAAGTCCCCGTCCTTTTTCTCCGCATTGGCGTTTAAGTTTATACGAATTTCGTGACAGTAATCATTCAAATCCAGTCAGGATACCGGGTTTTGATGACTCACAAACCTCCCCATTGCCATCGCCATCTCGCGATGACATAATCGCTTCTCCAAGAAAAAGCTCGACTCGATGACTGGTAACTGTGTTTTCCCGGTTGCGAGCCCTGCGCGCGAAACCCGCTGAAAAAACCTTTAGTCACCACCACCATTAGCCAACCAGTGTGCTCGTGTTGTCTCTGGCGGGGATGCAGTCATACACCACGCTGACGATTCCCGTGGGGTTCGACCCCGCCGTGCGCCACGACCCATTGCTATCACGAAAACCTGGTCCCCTGGACCTGGCACCAGTGCCTCCAGCCGACCCCATCGACGGCGACGACGACAAGCTGCCAGTGCTCCACTGTATGCTAGCCGGGGGGTTTGGGGGCCTTGTTGGTGATCTGGTGATGCACTCATTGGATACGGTGAAGACGAGGCAGCAGGGGTTCCCCAATAACCCTGCCTACCATAATATGGTTAGTGCCTATAAACGAATCGCTACCACCGAAGGGGTGTTTCGAGGGCTTTACGCCGGTTACGCCCCCGCTGCTCTTGGTCTGTTACCATCGACGGCGGCATTTTTCGCCACCTACGAGTTCTCCAAGCGCCAGATGTTGCTGTGGCAGATGCCAGAAACCCTTTCGTTTTTCCTCCTGGGGATCCTTGGGGACTTGGCCCTGAGTGTGTTCTACGTACCGCTGGAGGTGCTCAAGACCCGATTACAGCTTCAAGGGCGCTATAATAACCCCTACACCCAAGGGTGTGGCTATAACTATCGGGGATTGATCGATGCCGTGCGCCAAATCAAACGCACCGAAGGCTTACGGACATTGACGTTTGGCTACAAGGAAACGTTGCTTCGTGACTTGCCGTTTTCGGCGTTGCAATTTGCCTTTTACGAAAAGTTCCGCCAGTTTGCCATCTACTGTAATAACCACTCCAAGGACCTTAGCGTGCCTGCCGAACTTGCCACCGGGGCTGCTGCCGGGGCACTTGCGGGGACGTTAACCACACCATTAGACGTGATTAAGACTCGTATCCAAACCGCCACAGCAACTCCGACCACGACGACGGCGGCGTCGGGAGCCAAAGCTCGTCTCCTTGCGCGATCAAGCACCGCTCGTGCCCTTGATCTGATCTATCGTACCGAGGGGATCTTCGGGGTGTTTCTGGGGGTGGGGCCTCGGTGTATCTGGACCGGGGTGCAAAGCTCCATCATGTTGTTACTTTACCAAGTGGCATTGCGGCGATTGGACGCGTACTTGGGGCCGGCAGAGGAGTCCCCATTGATGTGACGACGAACGATGTTTATTGTATCATAGACGTATAGACACACGCCCTCGTTTTCTACACAGTTTGGGCGTGATTTTAGGGAAGGTAATAAAAATCGGGATGATTATCCGTAAACCCCATTACGTCGACCCCGCGCCATCGCCAGGTTAAGGTCACGTGACCAAATGGTGATCTATCGCTATCGACTTCTCAATTATATGTGATTTTGGCTGTCAACACAAAATTGTCCGGCGTTTTTTTTTTTTTATTTTTCTGAAAGTGGCCCCCGCAAAATTTACACCGAGGCCTATTAACGGGAATCTTTTCATGGTCGACTAGTCTGCAGGACGCCATGTGATAAGCTCCCCCTCCCGCTTATAATCCCTTAAGCGCCACACCCCCACCTTAACCCTTACGGTCAATTGTAAACCACCTTCAACTTTACAACCGACCACCAAGTCAATTTGCAAAAATGCCCAACACTCTCGACAAGTCGTTTGTGGACAACAGTCCCTGGAAGCCCGATATCTTCAAGGGCAAGGTGGTGTTTGTCACTGGTGGTGCTGGTACCATTTGCCGGGTGCAAACGGAAGCGCTCGTGTTGTTGGGAGCCGACGCTGCCATCATTGGTCGTAACGTCGAAAAGACCGAGTCAGCAGCCAAGGAGATCGCTCAGTTGCGTCCGGGAGCTAAGGTGATTGGCATTGGTGCCGTCGATGTCCGCGAAGTGCAACAATTGAAGGATGCTGCCGACCGTACTGTTCGTGAGCTTGGACGTATTGACTTTGTCATTGCTGGTGCTGCTGGTAACTTTGTGTCCGACTTCAACCACTTGTCGCTGAATGCATTCAAGCTGGTGGTGTCGATCGACTTGTTGGGATCGTACAACACCGTCAAGGCGACGTTTGATCAATTGAGAAAGAACAAGGGCTCCATCATCTTTGTGTCGGCGACGTTGCACTACTACGGGGTTCCCTTCCAAATCCACGTCGGGGCCGCTAAAGCCGGGGTCGACGCGTTGTCGAACGCCTTGGCGGTGGAATTGGGACCGTTGGGGATCCGTTCCAACTGTATTGCTCCTGGTTTCATCGACGGCACCGAAGGGATGGCCCGGTTGGCGCCGCCACCTGAAGAAGGTGCTCCTGGCTTGGAGTCGAAGGCGCCGTTGCAAAGATTCGGTACCACCCAGGACATTGCCGAACTGACGGTGTACTTGTTTTCGCCGGCAGCTTCCTACGTCACCGGGACCATCCAGGTGGTCGACGGGGGTCTCTGGCACATTGGTGGCTTTGCCAACGCCTTCTACCCTCAGGCCGTTATTTCCGCCAACCTGGACCCTCAGAGTAAGCTTTAGGTCTAACACCCACTTTATCGATATGAATAACACATTACCTTAGCTGCTATTGTCATTTGAAACCGCTAATGCTGGTAAAATCGAATCTTGCACTAATATGATTATAGTGAGATGAAGCAAACGACAGGGCTCTCAACCAAGGGCATTGTGGCCGAGTGGTCTAAGGCGGCAGACTCAAGCGTAAGCTTCTCAACTGTGAAGTTGGGGTTTCTGTTATCGTAAGATGCGCGTGTTCGAATCACGTCGATGTCATTGTCTTTTTTTTCCATTCATTCACATCGTTAACTACATTGTTTTAGATCCACTGATCTCTTTACTGTTGACAGACCAGGAAGTATGGCCTAGATTTTCATTCCAAAGTGGTTTCGACGTATTGATTGGGTTTCTCAAGGTTTTCTGTGATATCACTGAGTGTTGGAGCTTTTGCAAATAATCACCTACAGTTGATTCCCATCATGAACAATACCGCCATTGATGCAGTTCGAGCCGACATACTACCTTTTAGGTAATGTCGCCGGAGCTAATGTCGCCGGAAGTTTACGAACAACAATCATGATTGTATGGCATTGTTATTTCAAGATATTAAAATATGTGCAGAAAATTTCGTGTCCCATTGTTGAACGGGGTTGTTTAGGGGATATTCGTTGCAAAGTGCCCTGGTGAAATAGACGTTTTATAAAATCATGAGCCCGATGTGTTGCCGTGAATTGTTTTGTGAGTGATATCATTGCTAAACAAAAAAAGCCAAATGCTCTCTTTTGCGGACTTACCATTGGAGATCCTTGCTATCGTGCTTGATTACCTCCCTCAACATCACGTGTACCGGTTTTTATCCCTTTCCAAAGGAGTTAATTACTTTGCAAGGCGAAGACTACTCCGTCAAGTGTACGTACTCGCTCGCGGAAGACCGGTACTACATAATCATAATAAGGACTTGGTGCAATGGCTGTTCGTTTCGTGTACCCAGTTTAAAATGTTGATAGAACAGAAGTTTGAATGGCCCGGAAAACTTGTACAATTTGAACGCCTAACCATGCGATTGATAGACATCCAAGAGCGCTGCGCGCCAGCTGAAATCGTCAATTGTAATGAATACCGGGTCTTCATACCTCGACTTCCTGTTCTGCACACTACTGTCCCATGGCTTGCACAATTAAAATTAATTGGACCTCACACGTATGAACCTATACCGGTAAAGCTTAGAGTGGATAAACTCCTAGTTTGGGGAGATGCGAGGGGGATCGATGATTGCATTGATCTTTCGTCGGTAAAGCAGTTATCACTTGTGGATGCATACGACAATTTTGAAGGCAATATCTACAATCTGGCAACTCAATTGAGTGGCTTGGAAGACTTGTTCATACGACAGTCTAATCTCAAGTCTCGCATGTTGCAAAATTTCCCAAAAACTATCAAGCGGTTAGTCGTGAATGATGTACAGGGTGATCCCATCTACCGCGTCATGCGGTTTTGGGGACTGCTCGAATACCTCGAAATTGGGACCGGAGCCTGTTTGGATAACTGGCCTCGGCCAATAAGGTTGCCGAATTCATTGTTCACAGATACGTACGAGCAATGGTATCCAAGCGGGTCATTTCCAAGGTTGAAACTATTAGTTCGTGGCGGTAAGGTGTATGCCAAAAAGTATCCTTCGGGTGAATATCAAAAGTTCAGGCTGATCGCTGGATACCATCAACTTAAATTTTTATTACGTGACCATCGGTTTGTCAAGCACCACCAATAGCCGTTTTTTTTTTCAACCCAAACCTACCTGGTTCCACTTTAACGTGATGAGGAATCGAATAGTTACGTTTACTGTCGGCAAAGTTATGACCACTAGTGAGTAAACACGTTTATGTATATGTTTTCATGGCCAAACGGCACGTTATCCATGGCACGAAAGGCGTTCGCGGCATCAACGGGCAAAAGGTACTATTGCTACATCGGGAGAGGTTCGCCCGCTACCGCTAAGGTCGCTTGTGGCGGATGTATTTATGGCTTGGTGTACCGTTACGCCACTCAAACTAAATGGGTTGATTAACCAGTACACTTGTCTTACACTGACCCCGCGTATTGCGAGGAAAATTACGGTTTACGCCGCCCGGTAGCGACCCAAAGATGGCCTACTATGTTTTAGCCGGTGGCCTTTTCACCTAGACAAAGTTTGACGGAATTTGACGGAATTTGTCGATTTGTCGATTTTGGCCCATTTGGCCTAGGGGTTGGTCGCACCAAAAACACGTAAAATGTGCAATAGCGAGCTCGATACCAACGAATGAAAAGAAGCGATACTTGGGTTTTGTAGAGCAAACTTCCGGCTTTATGCTAGATAGCTTTGATTTCTGTAAACATCTAACCGTACTGAATAAATCGCAAAAATGACAACTCAAAAAACGTCAGATCGCATGAAATCTGGTCCAAAAAAGTTTCAAAATTTAGACTTATTCGGCAATCACTATAAAGATAGAGACGTTATGATTGCAAAGGTTGTTTCAGATTTCCATTTACCGCCTTCAATGGTGCAATCTTCATTAATTCATAATTTACGGTTAGGCGCGATGATCCGTGAAAACCCCAAACTCCAGCCGTCGATGTCAAACATCAAAAAAAATCATGAAAATTTATTTGTTATGAAATAGTGACTACATGACTGGTAGATACCGATAAGCGTATTTGTGGCGATTTTTTTGGTGTAAAATTTCTCAATAATCGACCTTTCACTCACTAACACTTATACTGGACTAGCCCATCAATCGGCATGTCAATGAAGTGAATGACGAGTCCAACAATAGACGATTACATTTTCATGGCTCCAGCAATAGTATCCATGGCCTTAAAGCAATTGGTTATGGGGGCAAACCAAGTTGAAATGGACAAGACTCAAGGATCAAACAATCACTTTGAATCCAAGGTTAAGCTCGTGTCTACAATGGAAATCTAACCTGTCGTATCTATATTACAAATACTTCACGCTTAGTCGAAGAGACCCATGCCCATGTCGTCATCGGACGAGTCTTCTTCTTCTTCGGCAGCTTCTTCGGCAGCGGCACCCGAGTCAGCCGAGGCAGCGGCGGCGGGGGCAGCGGCGGCGTAAGCTTCGGGGTTGGCAATTCTGTCCTTGATGGCTTCCGAACCTTCGAAGGTGTAGTCGGTGGCGATGGACACGGCCAACAAGTCCTTGTAGTGGTTGACGATGGAGTGGCCAACGGCGGGCAAGGTGGGGTAGCCAAGAGCCAACGAGATCGAGGCGATGGTGTTGATGGCCGACACGAAGTGACCGACCAATTCGTCGTCGGTGATGTCCAAGATCGAGGGAGGGAACACTTGACCTTGGTCGTAGACTTGTTGAACGGTCAACCCGTAAGTGAAGGGCGAGATGTTCAACATGTTCAACAAAGTGGCTTCGGAAGGACCGACCTTGCCGTCCTTTTCCACGACCTTGACGTCAGAGACAATTTCAATGGTACCTCTGGCAATCTTGGTGGGGACACCCAAAGCTTGGAAGAACGAGGTCTTACCGGGTTCCATACCAGTGTTACCGGCAGGCACCCACACGTCCTTGGGAGCGACGGCACCGGCTCTGGCGGGAGCGGCGACGACGTTGGAGGTGATGGCGTCTCTGATGGTGGTAAGGTCACCGTTGGTGAACACGAAACCGACGTTACCTCTGATGAAGGGCATCAACTTTTCGTATTCGGGCATGTCAGCGAGGAAACCTCTCAAGGCTCTTCTGACCATGGTGTTCTTACCCATCAACACGGTGGCTTCACCTCTAAGGGCCTTTCTCACTTCGTGCATTTGTTGCGACGAGACATTGTCGACACCGACGACGAAGATCGACTTGTGCGATTCAAGCAATTCTCTGAGCTTGGTGAAGTATTGGACCTTCTTTTCTCTAGTACCACCCATTTTGACTTTTTGACAAGAGGCTTTTTAATGGAAACCAGTTGGTGAAGAGGAGACCGTCGCTCGCGAAAGAATTTTTCGTCGATTGGACTCGCGGGCTCGCAGCCCTAACCCACGTGACCAGGGTAAGGTGAAAAATCGACGATTATGGCAATTAACCCCCCGTACCATCCAACTAGATTGCTCCAAATTCATATGGTAGTACCACAGAGTTGTAGTGACCAACACTTGATGCTGTCGATACATTTTTCTTACTTACTTTTATGTTGATGTGACAATATACTACGATATCTGAGAATCGCTCGCACGATGCGCGCGCCTTACCAGAAACGGGCTGATGGATGCGTGTTAGTCAAACTGAAAGGACAGGAAAATAAACTGATCATTATATTTATAGGTGAACTGGGGACAAATGTGATTACATTTGTGAATAGCTAGATCACGGTTTTGTTAAAACTCACTGCCTCACAGAAAGTCAGTATTATTGTAGTCTCGATGTATTGGATCTAAAGGCATTAAGATCATGAATAACTATTTGTTTGTTTTGAAATAGGCGGGTTTGTCATTATCAGTCATAACGTTGGCTGGGGATCTAACCGAAACCCATGTTTTCGTAATCACACGACGCAAAAGAGTGTTTGAGATATTCTTCCCACATCTTTTCCTCTTCGTCGAACCGATCCTTCTTCTTCTTACCCTTCTTTTTCTTCTTGCCCTTCTTCTTTTTGCCCTTGGTAATTTCAGCGTCAGCGCCGACGGGAGCTCCGAGTATCCGAGCGTACTTAAGCCACTGGTCAACCAATAATGTCTTTAAG
This sequence comes from Diutina pseudorugosa, assembly GCA_030580175.1. Lineage (NCBI taxonomy): Eukaryota > Fungi > Ascomycota > Pichiomycetes > Serinales > Debaryomycetaceae > Diutina > Diutina pseudorugosa. The sequence continues at coordinate 93,228 of JAKTSL010000049.1, read as the reverse complement.
CCAACATCTTCAGAAGCATACTCGATTTCATAGCCAAACTTCTTCTTGCCCTTGTTGACGTTAGCCAAGTCAAGGTAGTACTGCACAAACCGTTCGGGAGTGAACAACTGAGGAGTATAGGCGGGACCCAACTTGGCCTTCTTGGGCATTTTTGGAGGGAACGTCTTGTCGGTATCTCTGTCGATACGCTTCTTCTTTTTGCCAAAGTCCACGACTCGTTCCTCGCCAAACACTTCCTTATTAACTCCGGCAAAGAACTGATCCCAACTGACAAACTTGACGTCTTGTTCGTGTAACGTCAGAATGTTGTATTCGTAGACTCTGAACCCAGGGTTAAACGTCGGTACAATCAGAGTGCCCACCAGGACCACCAGGTATCGTTCACCGTGTTTACCCGATTTCTTCTTCTTCTTCACATCGGCGTAGACATCTTCACGAACCAGTTCCATGTAGTTGACCTTATTGTGAGGAATACCCCCTTTGATGCGGAACCATTCATTGTCGTAATTTTCGTTGAACACCTTCCAGTAGTTGGTGGCCCCGTAGGGTACGGTGTCATTGTGGACGTCGACTTCATCAAAGTCATCGTCGGAGTCATCGTCGGAGTCAGAGTCGGAATCGGTGTCGACGATGAAGCTGTCAATGTCACGCTTGCCAAAGTCTTCGTCAATCAGTTTATAGGCCTTGACTGAGTCATGGGTGATGAAGTGATCGATATTCATGTGACCAAAGAGACCACCGATAATGACATCACGGTACTCGTGAGTCCACACCACGTACTTTCTCAAGCAAGTAACGTCGTAGTTCTTTTCATTAGGAGGAACGTGGCCCGATAACCATACCTTCATCTTACGAGCCCGCATCTCCTTCAACACGTACCCGAGCCATTCAAACACCTTGTACCCGGGATCCTTGGGACTATCACAATCATCAGTGAGTGGATTCAGGTCAAACAAGTATAAGGTGTTGAGGGAAAGCACTGCCAATTGGCTAGGAATGATCTCCTTAAAGAAGTAGGCTCCTTGAGCGAAAGTATGCAATTGCACGTGGGGGATATAGTCCTTCCACACTCGATAAAGCTCACGGATTTGAAGCGTCGGTCCCGTAGCAAATAAGTTGTGAGGGTAGACGTCATTGTTACCCAAACTGGGGACCAAGTCGACGTCGAGAAGCCGTGCTTTCAGCTTTTCCAGTTTGAAAGCATCAAAAAGCACCGTGGATACCATTTCGTTCAGTTGGAAGATGGCGGCTTCGGACCGAGGGAACTCCCGATCGTTATCGTGACGGATATTATCACCTGTCCACACAATAAAATCAATCTTGTCCTTCAAGTTATCCTTGATCCACTTGACGGTTTCATTGAATAGAGTAAGCGGCGCATCACAGCCGAGAACAGCATCGCCGTATTTCAGTGCCTTACCACCTTCACCATGGCCACTATGGCACATATTCAGAATCAGCAGCCCTTCCTTATAGTAGATATCGGGATGGAAATCGGTAATATGGACAAACCGACCATGGATAATACGTTCATCACCTTGATCGTCGATGATTTTCACTGGGTTTTTGGGGGTGAGGCCGAGGCGTTTAAGATCGGAGTCGTTATCGGCATCGACGGGAAGCCGGTGGAGGGACCACGGCGACGATTGTGGGGGCTGGCGTCGCTGGTAGAGGACGAGAGCCAATGCGAGAGCCCCCAAGAGCACTCCCAAGCGTCTTAACGTCAGCATAAGCGGCGTGGACGGGCGTGAGTACAGGTGGAGATGGGGTATAGATGGAGTTAGTGGGTGAGAGGAGCTAGCGTCGCCAAGGTCGGATGGTTTGCGGAGAGTCACGTGACCCGGTTCCGGTTGTGCGACTTTTCCATCAAGTTGTGGTTATGACAGCTCCTATGACAGAGACCGAGAGGCCTCGGACACACGCAGTCAGAGATAGTATCGAGTATATATCGTACAGTATGGTTACTGACTATGATTGATCAATGGCGATCTTGCGGTAACATTTACTCAATGCTTTTTACGGTTAATCCCATTAGTATAATTGCTTAGCCTAGAAATAGTCTAGTCAGTCACCAATAGGAAGCACCGGAACGACTAATTGAGATTTCCCAGAAAATGGATGACGTCGCCAACTACACCCATAATTCCGCCAAATACGCTAGCGGCCATTTTGGGAGATAGGCGATGCCTTGCCCCACGTCATTTACTCGATTTGATTGACGCTGCTGCATCACCTACCGTGTCTTAGCCCGGACACGCCACTTTCCCACTCCAACGAGATAACGCGGTCGCGTGGTGGGAAGGGTCGTTATTGTGCACTTAAACCACCCGTAATGGGGTGGCACGTGACTTGGGCTGCAGTACGTCTTCGACGTAATATCACCAGCCCGCACCCAATATGTCCCGAGTAGGATAATGGCAGACAGTGTTAACGAGAGGCCAGGGTCCAGGGACCGACCCTTTGACAGCATGGGGGAGAGGACCACGTGATAACTGTCATCGTATATAAAGATTCTGAGAGATCTCGGTCAGCTGGGAATTTTTAGCTAAAGATAGGAGGTGGATGGAGCAACAACATTTAGGATGTTTCTTTTGAAAAGCAAAATCACGGGAATACGGGGCATAACGGTAGGGCTGGTGCCTGAGCTAGCGTCAGCGGGCGCCGGTGTGTCTGCCAGCGTATATTCGCTGCGCGCGTCGGGCGGCAGGCGACGCCAGTTGTCGCGAGTGCGTCGAGGTTGTTAATCATGGGCCAGGGCACCCACGCCGCGCCCGTCGCATTAGGCGCGTTTACTAAGGGGCGCCCGGCGCGGTCGCGTTTACTGGGTAAAGGCAACCTGTAAGTAGGTTGCCATCAACCACCGCTCCCACTTACTCCAAAACCAGCACAGCACATGTCAAATATAGTGCCAGCGTCGTGTCCTTCCCCACGTTACCAATTGCCTCGCCGCCCCCTCAATCGGGGCCCCTGAATCAGATTGCCTCGGCCTCGCCCCCTGCAAAACATTCTCGCGCGTCGCGCGCAGCTTCATCCAGTAAACACAAACAAACACGGTTACCGCAGGGCCCTGTTCCCCAATTTGGCGCCGTCATCTCGGTAATTAGGTGCGTCGGGCGATCTGCAAAATCCATATATATTTCATGCTCCCGAGCCAAAGGCGCCGCTATACCCTTGCCCCACCATGTTTGTGCACACGCCAAAAAGACCGTCGTTGCCCCCAACCACCCCTTGTCACCCGGCGCCGCTGCTCCCGCCGCTTAGCCTGATCATCCACCTGCTGGCGGCGCCCAAGCTTCCTCCCATCGACCAGTTTGCCAGCTACCAACTCAGAGCGCCGCGCGACGCTGGCGCCGCCGCCGCCGCTGGCACCACGCCGTCGTCATCTTCGTCATCATCATCATCGTCGTTGTCGTCATCGTCTGATACTCTGACTCATGGCGCCACTCTGAGCGCCTCTGGTAGCGGTACCTCCAGCAACGCCACCAGCGCCCCGCTGTCGGCCAAAGCCCTGCCGCCAACGTCGCTGAAGCGGCTGCCACCTCCCATGGACAAGGCGTGGGCGTTCATCTCCCATTCTCCTGCTACTTACCCCACCCAGGAACCCAGCATCGATAACGCCCCGCTCGCCCGGCGCAAGCGCCGGCGCACCCTGCCCAACGAGTTGCTGATCTTAAACAAAGAGTTCGAGTTGGGGCTGACTCCCAACAAGCAACGGCGCCAGGAAATTGCCGCTAAGGTGCTGATGACGGAGAAAGCAGTGCAAATCTGGTTTCAGAACAAGCGCCAGCTGTTGCGCAAGCACCTGAACCAAGAACGGGAAGTCACCGAGTTACCACCGACGCCAGCGGTGATGATGGTGCCGCCGCCGCCCATGGTGATGGCGCCAATGATGTACCCGGCTCCTCCTCACCACCACCACCCGCACCACCACCCACAAGCGCCGATGGCGATGATGCCCATGCCCTTGGTGCTGCTGACTCCCACCAAGCCGGTGATGATGCCTCGGGCTCACTCTTACCCGACTCCTCATACTGGTAGCGCCGTGGCGCCAATGGCGCCGGCGACGACGCTGCCGCTCATCAAGCAGCGGGCGGCGCTGATCCCCATTCCTCACACTACACCTGACTACGACGACCTGAACACGCTGCTCGACGACCTGATGATCCAGCACCACCCGCCCAAGCTCGTGTTGGCGGAAACCCGCAAAAAACAACCACCTCAACTTAACCTGGACGCCACCGCCACCATGACGTTTAAATTGGCGTCGAACAAGCTGCCCCAGACCGTCCAGCAACGGCTTGCCGATGCGGCGGCGGCTCCCCTGCTGGAGAAGGCTAACGAAAACAACCAGTGCGTAGAAAACTTACTACGGTTGAAGGACGGCCAGTGGCAATAAATTGCTAAGTTATAGGTTCCGTCCGGTTATGGGACATTGTTATGAATAATGAATGAACGAGCATGGTATCACTTAATCACCAGTACATCAATTGATCAACAGTAAATCTTCTAAGTGGTCGGCGCGACTACTGCAAACTGGCGAGAATCAGATCATGGGGCGTCGGGGCGCGGTGGCTACTAAATTCGTATAAACAGTTTGCCGACATCGCCAACCATCGTGCAGGGCCAAAGGTAAACAAAGGGTGCGTGTCGACTATTGATGTTCTCTGCGGCCCAAATGACACGTCGCGCATGACGCGCCGGCTAAAAATGGCGTCGCCACCAATTAAGCCCGTTTGGGACAGCAGGGTTCCGTTAACGTGTCGACGGTGCAGCGCGATTGCGGTTGTCCCAGCAACGCTAACGTTGGCTACCAATCGAGACATAAGCGATGGAACGCAGCCCCACCCTTAACGCGACTACTATTGGCTCGAAGGTACGGGACAGCTCATCGTCATGACAATCATTGGTTAGTGGTGAACAATGACAATTATGCCCTTTTCGTAAACTGATTCATTGTAGTAAGCACCAATATGTGTTAGCTGAATGGTAGCGCTGTTTACTTACGCCCAAAAAGTTTGATGGGTTCCGAGCTCATGAGCAGGCTCTTCACTTAGCCTGATGGCCGCGCATCATGACGCAACCATCCCGATTGGGGCTAATTGGCAATCCAATAGGATTGAGTGAGAGATTGTAAGCGACCAAGTGTCTGACGTCTAAGTGTCTGTTAGGACCATCAAACTATCTTAGGGATCTACTTTAAGTAGCTGCTGACTTGTTCGTAGAACTGTAAATCGTGCCAACTCTGACAATTTGACGATCGCGGCTATCTACGGTTGGTAACGACGATAGACGACTTCCCACTACATAGTGTCAACTTTGACTTACACCTTCAAATAGGTTACTAATGGTGTCAATTGAACGTCGTTCTTTTACGGAGACCCAGTGAATCAATTCACCAATCAACACAATGAAAATCTCTTGTAGTAGTGGAAATCATATATTGTATCGAGCTTGAATTTTCAGCTACATCGAGTTCACAGTATAACATTCCTATCTAAAGGTTCACGGCATCATCTAAATGGCAACAATGTTTTCTTCGTCAGTGTAGTTGACATCGGAGATCAATACTTCGTTCTTATCGTGATGGACAGTGACGTAGGCACTACGCAAGAATGATTGCCCGAGGACGTAAGGGTCACCTTGGCTCTTCCCTTGGAGCCCAAAAAGGCATCGGCCAGTCGGGTTGCCGTCGTTATCGTACTCGGTGATGGCCAAGTCCTTGTAGCTAACTTTGATCTCAGCATCATCAAACCAGAACGACACATACTTGTCGGTAGGCAGGTCACAGTCGATGACGTAGTGGTTGACCTGAATACTGACTCCAGTCACGTTCAAGCCCAAAATGGTATCGTGGTGAAGGTACGACAATGTGGTACCGGTGTCCAACACTGCTTCAAACCCGTCGACGGTAGCGCCGTTACTGGCGGTAACCTTGGACACGTTGATCGAGTCATACGCCGAGTCGTAATCGGTAGTGTTGGGAGTAATGGTAGCAACGGGACCTTTAACCTTGGCAAGATCACGGCCACCAAAGATGATGGAACCGGATTCAGCCCCCTTTTTGTTGAGATAGTACGAGTAGGAGTTGGAACCAATTAACCCATCATCCTTCAACTTCTGAGTGAAGTTGGGGTAGGGCTTGTTCAGGTTATGGGCCAGAGCTTCAAGCCCCACCTTGCCGATCCCAAGAATGCCGTTCTGATCAATACCACCAATCTCGACGTCAGTGGCCAACGCCCACTGCAAGTCCTTGACCTCCACGCCATTTTCAAGCCACACCGACGACGTGCCGTAGTCACCAGTAACTTTGGAGGTGTCGGTGTAGAAAATGCCAAAGTCCTCGCCGTTTTTGCGGAATCCCGAGGTGGTATTAAGTCTGGAAGCGTCGACCCACAAGTCAGACGATCCCGTGTCCACCACCAACTTCCGTTGCTGGTCCTTGTAGATAATCCCCAAGTTGACCAAGTAGGCTTCCCTGTCGGTATAGAGCTTGACGTCCTCATTGCCGTCTCGTTTGGAAAAACCAGGGTTGTGAAGTCCCACTAACGCCTTCTTCGGTTGCTTTTCCAAGGCAAAGGAAAGCGGCTGGGGAGCTTTGTCTCTTACCACCAACGCGGCGGCAAGCGATACCGTAAACGGGTAGAGGAAGGAGACCATTAGTTTGATTTGCGTTGATGTAGACGACTAATAGCGAACCATGGGAGCTATTTATATGGACAATAACGTCCCGAAGGGTTGGTCCGAACCACTTTGGGGGTGAGTTGGGTAGTGGTGTGGCGGCCGTGGGTTTTTGTGGTCAATTTGTCCAATTTTAGCCCCATTGTCTTGATATTGATCCGCACCACCTTGTGGCAACGGGGGTCGTACTTGCCACATAAGCGACACTCGTAATCCTGGATGGGTTAACTCAAACCATGGCTTCGCTTACCAGTAGCTGGTGTCTCCATTGACTGTCGCTGTTTGGCAATTGGCTGTCATATAAGACGGGGCTGCACGGAGTAAGGGGTGCCGACGCTAAAAACGTTTTTATAACTTCAATAAACTGGTGCGACCCCATCATTAAAAATCCGATTCCGGTAGCAAACACTCTTATCTGTGAAACGCAAGAAACTCCATGTAGTAACCCCCATGGTCTTTCTCAGGAAACGTGGGATTGTTGGGATACTACCCCACCCTACTCCCCGCTGGCTATTGGTTGCCAAAATTGTGGATATATTGTTCACAGGTTACATTGCATTTAGTCCATTACTTGGTAACCCGTATTCCGATCCGAAATGCCACAATCCCTCATTATACGGCACACCAACGTTATCAGCCACCCGATGCCATGTTTAGCCTTACTCTGGCGATGATTTCATTGCCACAGATCCTCCACCTCGTTGTACACCAAGCAAAAACCCAATTGAACGGTGAAGTTTAGCAATATCCCACCTTAGCTGGGTCAGCATAAACGTTACATTTGGATTGGATGAAGTTGATAGTGAAATTCTAATCATGATGAATACCTCCTTGGTCGTAGATAGGTACAAACTTGAGTTCGTATAAAAGACACTCAATTGACCACCCACATCCGACGTATTCTAAAAATTACAACAACCCATGATCTCGGTAATCGCCAAATGTTCCCCACATGGTTTAAACATCCCAATTGATCTACACAGTATAAGCAATTGATGATGAATGCAATGTCATAATAGTGTTCTACGTGTTGAGAGAATCATCGTCTACCATTGTCAATTGAGTGATCTTGTTTCGACGTGGATTAGAACTATCAAATCATCCTAGACACCTACTTCAAGTAGCTGCTGACTTGTTCGTAGAACTGTTGGCCGTGGAGTTGCGCCAAGTTCTTTTCGAGCTCGGAGACCTCTCTCTTGTTGTCGGCACCACCGAAGGTACCGGCACCCCAAGGCGAACCCCCGTGGACTTCTTCGAACGACGTAAGGTACTTGCCGGCGTTCTTGTAACCCAAGGGCACGTAGACGATCCCGTGGTGAGCCAACGTCGACAAGGTGTTGACGACGGTGATTTCTTGCCCACCACCGGGAGTACCGGTGGAGACAAACACCCCGGCAAACTTGCCGAACAACTTGCCCTGAGCCCAGTAGCCCCCGGTTTGATCCCAGAACGCCTTCCATTGACCAGGGAAGTTCCCGAATCTGGTGGGGACCCCGAACAAGAACGCATCGTATTCCAAAAGCACTTCCTTAGTAGCCACAGGGTAGTCAGCCTTGGGAGGAGCGTGCATCAAGCCCAACACGTGGTCCAGCAACGTTTCCGGCACTTGGTAGATGTCAACGGTACCACCAGCAGCCCGAACACCCTGGGCGATCGACTCGGCCAACTTGTGGAGATGACCGTACATCGAGTAGTAGAGAACACACACTTTAGGAGCCATGGTCAAAATATGTCAATTGGTAATAACAATAGGATTTATTGCTTCAAACCAATTGCCGGTGGGGGATGCCACCAGTTATATAGCTTGCTAATCTCACCGTTTTTACTAATCCATTAATTTATGGGGTGCGCCGGCAGCCGCGGCCGAAACTTACTGCACCCCCTCACAGGCATTTTTTTACGGTGAAATTATTAAGCTTATAATTACATAGGGCATGATTACACGGACCTGTGTAAGTCAACTGAAGCAGAAGAAAACCCGGTGATTCGACAATTAGTAATTCGCCAAGATCCCACGAGGGGGCTCCTAATGAATTCACCATCGAAAATTACCACAATGCCCCGACCACGCCACTTCCGTCTCTTATCATTTTGTCGCTGTTCCTCGACCCGGTCGAGCCACCTCCGCTATGTTCGGATGGCTCGGCCTGCACATAGTCGCCGCACCTTAGGTTTTCTTAGCACACTTGCTGTGTAACCTCCACACATCTGACCTTTCCTGTCCCCCACACACATACCGTGGTATTGTCGTGAAAACCGACATGTTCCGCTGTCTCCCCGCTCCTCGCGGTAATCACCGCGCCACCTTTGCCTTTGCCGACGTCGGCAGCTCGTCGACAGCGCTATTACCGGTAGCTTCCGCACCTGCCAACACCATCGCTTCCACTAAAGCTGGCGAAGTGGTGGTGGCTGCCAATGGAGCCATCGACATCACCACTACGGTGATCAATCGAAGTTTAGCAGGAACCTCGGAAACCGCTCACACTCGCTACGACGATACCGTCCCGCTAAAAACCCGTTATCCCCGTATGCCTCATCGGTTCCCTCGACCATCGCGAGATGACCCCGACGTGATGGCCACCATCAACGATACTCGTCGTATTGTTGACGACATCCTAGCTAAGCTGATAGCTCCTACCACAACCGCTACTGCATCATCAGAACCGACAACAGCCACAATAGCGGGGAAACAAGTCCAAGTACTGGAGTATAAGGTGGATCCTCTACTTCCGCCTCAATTTAAACTCCGCAAGAACCGTCATTCACCGCCACCACCTCCTCCCCCCGTACTTAAACCTACTACCGACGAAGCCCTTACTCCCGAGGAACGGCAACAATGGCAAATTCCCCTGGTGGTGTCAAACTGGAAGAATAATCTCGGGTTTAACATTTCCCTCGAACACCGCACCAAGATGATGGCCACGGCCGATACGTCGGTCAACTTTGAAGGCTTTGGGGCTCTCAACCGAGCTCTCGACGATGCCGACGTTCAGGCTCGCCAGCGCATCGCTGCCAATAACCAGCGTGCTCAGGAACAGGCTCAGCGGGACCGGGAACATGCCGACCGCGAGCTCGACGAGTTGGCCCAGTTTGTTCGCCGCCAACGCCAGCCCGATGACCGCCACCGCAAACGGGCTCGCCACGACTAAATCCTATAGATACGACGTTACGAATATATCATACTTCATTGACAATAATGCATACGATCTCATGATCAGTCTACAAAGATTCTTTTCCTTCCTGTTTATTATTAAAATACATGACAAGACACTTAAAGACCTCTGGAGGTGGTCTTGGTGTGTTGACCTCTGACCTTAAGACCCCAGAAGTGTCTGATACCTCTGTGGGCTCTCATCTTCTTAAGTCTTTCAATGTCGTCTCTCAACTTCGATTCCAAGTTGTTGGCGAGGACGTGGTAGTCCTTACCGTCGGTTTGGTCCTTTTGTCTGTTCAAGAACCAGGCGGGGATCTTGTAGTTGGTGGGGTTTTGCATGATGGTGACGATTCTTTCCAATTCTTCTTGGGTCAATTCACCAGCTCTCTTGGAAAGGTCGACGTCGGCCTTCTTGCAGACAAGGTTGGCGTATCTTCTGCCGACACCTCTGATCTTGGTCAAGGCGTACATGATCTTGATTCTCCCATCGATGTTGGTGTTCAACAAACGCAAGATGTGTTGGAACGAACCTTGTTCTTGGACGACTAAAGGCATGTTGGGTCAGTTGGCGTGAAATTCCTTGAGGCCATATTGAAAAGTTTTCCTGGCGCGCACTGGACCATTAGGGCGTGCAACCCTAGTGACACGTGATGCGCGACTCCCCAAACGGGACACGGCTTTATCAACACCATCATTATGGTGAAATGACGATATCAATCTGAAAGGCAAGGTAATACCCCAACAGTATCACCTGGACCATTCCTTCTCTCGTGATTTATCTCAAAACACTTGTTGGTCGACTTCTACTCGCACTTTGTATGTATCGCACCTACGTGCCAACTTACGAGGTGTCGCACTTACAGAAGTAGGCCGATAGTGGTAGATAAGACAACCACCATTCACAATGAAAAATCACCATGATTCAAAGAAAAATGAACTTTAAACTCCAGAGCTTTTGACCACCAGTAATAGAGATCAAATCATCGCTATTTGAAAACCACCTAAACCCCAAATATCTACTCCACTTGTCATCACGATACCGCAATGATCATTAATCGTTTAACTCTATGAGATTGATGCTATATACATGTCGTAATCATTCCTGAGAGTGCTTGCCAATGAACCATTGCAACGCCGGCAACTCAATGTACACCCGGTTAGCCCGCAAGATATCGCGAACCTCCACCGCTTCCTTGACGAGGACGTCGGCCTTCTTGCCCAACGCTTCCGTTGCTTGCAACAAGTTGGGACGCACGGCGTCGGTGATGAATAAAAGCCCCAATTTCTCGAGGCCATGGGCAGAGACAAACTCTTGGGCGGTGGCAGGGTGGTCGTAGGCGAACTCGCATTGCGCCAGGTCGAATTCGTTGCCATCAGCACCAATAATGTACAATTTGCCTTGCTTATATTGTTCGGCAAGCGCAGTTTGGAACGCCTTGGAGTAGATCTTAGCCGGCAACTTCGTCAGCCAGTCGTGAGGGGCCTTGATCCCGTGAGCCTTAAGACCATTGTCGCGAGTCGGCGAGTTGGCGTCACCCACACGAGCCTTACCCGTACCCTTTTGGTTGTACAACTTGCGGTTGGAGAAGGGCTTGTCACCCTTGGTGGGGACGTAACCCAGCCCCACCCGAGCCTTGTCGGCCTCGTACACCACCGCCTGCCAGAGGAAATCCCGTCTCGTTGGCAGGGTGAAAAACAGCGCCGGAAGGGGCACGAATGTGTGGGGCTCGAGCGAAGGGAAGCTCCGGAGCAGAGCCAAGGTGTACTTGGGCGGCGTGGCCACGTGGAACACCTGCGAGGCCTCGGTGGCCATCGTCCGCAACGATTGTCTCAACATCCCGATGTGGTCAAGCTTCGCGAGTCAAGTTTTTTTCTCGCCCGCGAAGTCGCACTTAGTGTTCTCTCCGCTCCTCACGATGTCACCAAAATATATGGATCAAGAATCTTCGGATTAAAAATAATATAGAAAATCCGAAAGCACGGCGTAGCAATTTTGCTTTCCCGAAAAGGGTGTGGGGTTTGCCCGCCTGTGGCATCTATTTCACTTTGACGTGGATGCAACAAGCGTCGCCTCCTGTGGACTTGTCTTCGTGAATATTGTCTGACGAACAATATAGTCAATTCCTCTTCAAGGTTATATAAATGCTAATTGGAATCAGTAGTGTTCGTGAAATCACGATTTCTACAACATTGAATGTGCCTTCCTTAGGCGATTGATCCGAAGAGATGTATGCCAAGCTGCGTTCCTTACTTGCATTACAAGACATAAGCCGACGACGCCACAAAATTGCCCAATTTAGTCATCGAATCCGAAGCAAACATCCGAGATCATACACGACGACGTGGCACGTATTGTTTGTGTTCAATACGAGATCGTCCACTAAACGGCTAATTTAGATCGGCTTCATGAATCTTGTGTCATAAAGCACCTTGTCGCCCTTACCAAAGTAATTGATTGAAGCATACTATGAATGCTTCTCTGTAGATACTACCACGTGGGACTATTAAATAACATTGACTTCATTGGAGTAAAGTGAAGAGTTGAAGCTCATTTGATTCATTTAGTAATAAGAATTTCGCAATCCACATGGGGAAGGCAAGGAATTGAGTTGCCGATTGCTTCATCTAAGGCGGTCCCTTTTTACGGCTGACGCCTCTTTTCAAAATGTCCGTCGACCGCATGATTCAAGCATAGAACTTTCGTTCGTCTCATTGTCGGGGCGCAAATGAGCCACCTTCATTTATGTAACCGAAAAATGGAGGCTTAATCATTACTATAAAAAAGTCCCCCATACGCTTCTCTTTAATCTATTATTCTCGTAACAATAACCAACAACATTTTCCCAATTGAACCCCACGTTCTTCGGAACGAAAAGATCTATCAGATCCAAGTCGGGTACAAGAAGTTCCTCATTTCAGGACTTCTGCTCATGCTGGACTCACCCTCCTATTTTACTCAATGGTTTGCTACTTACGGGAACAATACTACACTCTTTTTGGATCTGGATCCCAATTTGTTCGAATTGATCTATAATCATTTACAAGGCTATCTGATTGTGGTGCAAGATGCTCATCAGATGATCAATTTGTGGCTGGATGCCAATTTCTATAGTCTAACCCGCCTCCAACGGTATTTGACTGAATGTGATATCCATTGTGTTGTCGGAGGCACCCAGTTCAAAATTCCTCGGGCATTGTTGGGTCCAGGTAACCTGCCCAATTACTTTACCTTGCAATACGATGACCAATTGCTGAATGATCTCGAGATAATCGAGCAGTGTCAATTACTTCGCCCTGCTCCTCATTGTGTGGTTCACCGTCTGGCTCATCTCTTCCATGATTTATTGGAATGTCTAAGAGGTAACTTTTTCGTCGTCACTGATGACAAAAAGCGAGCTGCTTTGTTGAAAGAGTGTCGCTTCTATCAATTCTTTGAACTCGAGCGGCAATTGATCAAACATATCATCAATGATGATATTCTAGATGATTCTTTTGACATTCAACGGCAGTACCATAAACACGCGGAAAAGCGTTTTGTATTCGTTGATTCTAGCTCGTGGAATACCGGCTTGCTCCTCCAAGGACAACCGATGCGAGCCGTGCTCATGCAAGTAATTCTGGACGACAATCTCATTCAACAGGCGCTCAACTTGAAGGTTCCTTTATTATCCACCACTTCCAGTGGAGACCAGTCAAACAAAGGCAATGTTGACAAAAGACAGCAACATCATGACTGGTTTATCTAGACAAACAAATACACTTCAACCAACGCTTGATCACGAGTCAACTGTATAGCTCCTCATATATTCAATGTCTATCGTTGGTGGGGTCGAAGTGGCAGCGATCCCCATCTCAGCATGCGACGACACGTCATTGGTTCGAATCGTTCACTCTCCCAAAGCTTTACCACCTGGGCAAACTCTGTGGTGGGCATGGCTGACGCTGTACAGAGGGAATCCAACATCAACTTGCGGAGTCGTTCCACCACCGCCTTCAAGTATACGTACGATTCGAGTAATCGCTGGCGTCGGTCGCGACGACTTGGATCCCGATCATAGGCAAACCCCCATCCAGGAATCTCTTCTCCCACTAAGTAGCGGTACTCTTGGTCCAATTGGTGCTGGTTCATGGTATTGATCACCTGTTGGTCCTGTAAGGATAATGGCACTAAGGTAAGCCCCAGATCCACAAGTTGTTCAATGCGAATGATGATATCATCAAGATTATATGCTTGGTCCACCGTGGAAAGACCCCACCTAATTACTGCCGTCATCGCGGTGGTGGCACTAGCCACATCCAGAGTAAGTCTTTCGAGGTCGCGACTAGTATCTTTAACCTTAGCCACTACTTCCAGTAGTTTTGCCATTTGTCGTTCAACTTCGTCTTCAACCGTCACCAACTGTTGCTTCTGATGGTCAAGTTCTCGAGCTTGATCGTCGATCCGTTGTTGTTGTCGTTCAGCATCCTTGGTCAACCGACTAAGCTCCAATCGCTTCTTGGTGATTAATCGCAGCATATCTGCCACTTCATCCACTTCTCGCCGCACTTGGTCGAGCTGAGAATTGTATTGTTGTTCTAGCCGCTGAGTTTCCTCACTGACGGCATCCTCTAAGTGTTGTTGGTAGCGTAATTGTAACCGTTGGCTCACTTCATGAACGGCGTCATTTATCCGCTCGTTCTGGTCTTGTTGCCATCGTAGCCGTTCATCGGCTCGTTCCCGCTCCCATTGTCTTTTCTCTTCGGCGATGGTATCTTCTAATACCCGTTGGAACCGAAGTCGATCATCTTCCAGGACTTGCTTCCCTTTTAGGTTTCGCCTCAACTCCTGAAGCTGATACTCGAGGTCATCACGATCAGCAGCGGCTTCCTGCGCCGCTTGCCGATATCTGACCACGTCCTGGTGTAACTGAAATGTCTCTTCTGCTTGTTGTTCATTGACCAATGCCTCGTGACGAAGACGATCAATCTCTCGTCGAAGAGTGACGATTTCGGCTCGATAATCATCGGCAAGCTTCTGTACTTGGTGAATGTGATCAATGCTTTGGAACTCTATGTCACGAGCCGTTCGCTGACTTTGACTAAGTTGGAATTGAAGATCTTTAACGCGATCATCACCCATAAAGTCAGTTCTTCGCTGAGACTCTCCTCCCACCGAATACAGACCGCTTCGTCGCAGGTCCACACGATGGATAAGATCATCAACGGGATCAGGGTCGTCTTTGCTCAGCGCATCATCGGTATTAACTCCCCACGGTACCATGCGGGATAACCACAGCTTCTTGGCTTGAGGTGCTGCTGGTTTGGTGATGCGATGGCTACGCCGTAGTGAGGTTAACGGAGTGGTCAGTCGCAGTCTGTATGGTGGAAGAGGCGACCTCCCAGAGTACGGCTCCAATGATCGGTGACCAGCATGCGTGGGAGACACCATGGGCCAGGGTTCTCTTTCTCTGCCTTACTGTTTACGCGTACAACGTATATTTTTATGGTAGCGCACGCGCACACGCGCCCAACGTCCGCCGCAGCACGCTGTCATGAATGAGATCTCCTACCATGTATATTTACGCGCGTAGGCATTTATATACCGGGGAAACCCCCACGCGTCATAGCGCAGCTCGAAGCGGCACCTTGACCTCAGTACTATGAACAGAGACTTCCACCTTTGACGTCGATGACGAATGGGGTTGGTGGAGACGCTCGAGGTCGCCAAGGGTGACGCCAGCGGTTTGTGGTGATGGTCGGACTTGTTTGACGGATAACGCTCCCACCACATAGTTTTGCTGTCGAAATAGTCCTCGCCAGCCACAACCAATGACCACGGGAGTAAAGCATTTCCATACCAGAATGCCAAAGGCAATTAAATAAAAGATGGCTAATACCACTTCGAGCCAGGCGTAGGCCATTCCGGTGGAACACATGCCATCGACAACTGAAGAAGAGATGCCATTAGCAACCCCATTCTTACACGTATCGTGGTTGAAAAAGGTATCGTTAGCTCCTCGCCACGCCCACAAGATGATAAAGGCAAAGTCCATCGTCATCGTCACCACGGGACGACTGCAAACGATGGCAAGGAAGGAAGTGGTAACAAGGAAACAACCGATAAGCTGAATGAATCCAAGACATGCCACCACCACCGTATCCACGCTTCGGTCTTTTAGGTTGGTATCATCGGGTTCGGATGAGTTCTGGTTATGATTGGCCACCTCGTAAATGCCAATCCCAAGCACCACCACGGTAAGGACTAATTGGATAAAACGGTACGTGACCAGCACGATTTTGACGCCTTGGCTATCCCCAACCATCGTTTACCGAAGGAAGCAAAATCAAGTTATAGATAATCGCCCAGTTTATTTATAAACTTTTCTGTCCCCCTTTTTGTATGTGGCTTGCCGACAGGGAATGTATGCTTTACAAGGGGGCGAGGCGACAATCAGAAGGCAATCATTTTCCGAGACTAGCGGCGGTGAATTGTGCCCTGGACAACTAGATTCACTAAAATCTAGATGGGTAGTCAACTGTAACCCCAACCGTTCCCTACTTTCA
Source organism: Diutina pseudorugosa (assembly GCA_030580175.1). Classification (NCBI taxonomy): domain Eukaryota; kingdom Fungi; phylum Ascomycota; class Pichiomycetes; order Serinales; family Debaryomycetaceae; genus Diutina; species Diutina pseudorugosa. Next base: position 76,853 of record JAKTSL010000049.1, on the reverse strand, counting down.
GTTGCTTTTTTTCTTTTCAATCCTGAGATCTCAAATTACGGGACGGTAAGATGGAGAGAACTATGCTGGTTTGTATCTAACGTCTCGCCCCTGCCGCAAGCAACGGGGCTCGAAACCGAAAACGTCACCGCCACTTGTTAGTCTCGTTTTGTGTGAGTAAAGAAAGGGTAGAAGGTTAGACTTTAGTATAGTCAGGTATCAATTGTCATACCACGTTGAAGCGTGATTTTCTTTTCGTTCTCTCTCTCTCTTTGGGTTGCTGTGGTTGTCATGTCAAAGCTACGGAGCTCAACTTGATCTAAGTATAGCATGGCACTGCCTCTTATACATATACCAGCAATATAATTTACGAGCAAATGACGCCATCACCATGGCCATCATCAAAATAAAGATCTGGAGGAAATCACCTGCTACTTGGCAATTTTGTAGGGTAGAATTGAACATTATCGGCGATGAGTCTGGCATTTCAACTGAAAAGAGCCAGCAACCGGTTTCTCAGGCGAGACCGAGATCGTTCCGATGGCAGAAGCGCCGACGACCCTCCAGGAACAGGAGACCGACCTCGTTCTCGCAGCACGTCCCGCAGCCGTCCCCGGTCGGTAGCAGCAAACCGTTCGGCGACGAGAACATCGAGACTTTGCGACGAATTGCCGTGAGACACTTGTGGCCGGCCTCGATCCGGTACAAGCTGAGCTAAGTTGGTATAGGAGTTACCTCGAGACACCAGGGGACTGAACATGCCCTTTTTGCGCTTCTTTTCGTAGGAGCCAGTGACGTCGATATCGCGGAGCCAATTCTCAAAGTACTGGGGTCCGTCGATGGGTTTAGGAAGTTCCTCGACGTAATGGTAGGTAGGTTTAACGAGAATCACCGGCACGAGAGCACATTCCAAGAAGTGTTTGGAAAACAGTTCTTTGGCGAAAAGTGGCTTGGACATCTTGCGATCGTAATGGCGAGTACCAATAATCATCATTTGCGGGTCGTATTCATTGATGGCATTCTTCAAAAGCTTTTGCGGCTTGCCAATGGCCACCTCAAAGATGAGCTTGACCTTCTTACGGTGCACTTCATTAAGAGCCTCAATCTTGGCAAGCGCCGCCATGGCGGTGTTGCGGTCGATATGAGTGTATTGCTTTTCGTCCAACACCGAAAGCACGACGATGGTATCACCATGAATCACCATTTCGTCAAAGAGCCATTCAATCGCCTTTAACGACTCAATCAGGTTATTGAATCCAGCCAAATACGTCTTGTTATTACGCCGGAACTTGAATTGAGGGTGTTTCACCTTATAAGTCATGGTTTTGCGCAGGTTGTTATCGCTCGTGTCGAACGAGATCCCTCGTTCAAACGACGAAAGCCGATTAAGTGATGGCCGCACCGAACTCAGTCGCAGCGACGTACTGGTGGACTCCCCCGTTACCTGGGGAGTTAATAATGGCGTGGCCGTTCCCAGAAGCAGCTGCGGCCTTTCGGTATCGTACTCATCATAGTATAATCTCCCCAAGAGATCAGAGGAAGTGTGTTCCTTGCGATAGCCATCGATCAGCTCGTCACTGAAATGGAAAAGCATGGCGTTCTTCTTGGTATTGGCCTTGGTTTCGTCGTCCTCCACGACATCGGGGCCCAACTTCGGAGCTTTGACGTCCAACTTCCGTAATTCGAGTTTCCTCAGTTCGTCAGCGTCGTCGTCACCACCATCGTCACCACCAGCATCGCCCGTATCATTAACGGTATTACTAGTAGAATTAGAATCCACCACCACCACCTGAGGCCGACTACGGCCACGACTGGAATCGTCGGTAGTGGCTTCCGGAGCCTTCGGGGCCGGGGCCGCCAGCGCCAGCGTCCGTTCTCTCAGCGCCAGCCGAGACCGACCAAGCCGGAAACTCCCCGGGTCATTGGAGCTGTCGGGAGCTTTCGTTGCCTTCTTCGAGCCGCCAAAAAGTCCCATGGTGGTGAGAGATCGATGGGTGGCTGCCGCACGGCGATTTGGTGGGCTCCGAGCGCGGGGCTCCTACGGCGACGGAAAATCGACACACCGTTTTTGGCGTCGACAGTGGTCCGCCGCTTGCCGCTGCCCGATTCGGATAAGGTTCAAACGACGACAATGGGGTCCGGGGACGCTAATGACCATCAACTACCGACACTATCGTGAAGATCGTGAATCTACGTAGGTAATTATCTAAGCGGAGCTTAGGTCGTAATTGGTGGGCTAAAATGGCAGTTAGCCGAGGTTTAACCTCGATCTATATTATATGTATATACATGTTAGTGGTGGGTAAGTGGTAAAGTGGTGGTTATTGCGGTAACCGCTCCTCGGTATCGTTATCGATGTAGCGACCATTATTAACTCCCAGATTATGTTCAACAATCCCCCATAACCGGTCCATCTTGATGCCACCCATGTTATCGACAACATAAAATGCCCTTTTGCGGTTGGTGGCGGGATCGACCTCCTTCCACGTCGCTAATGGAATAAGAAACCCGTGCAGCGGCGTCTTGAGTTGAAGCAGCGGGTTGCCCGATACTTGGAGCACTTCGTTATACGTTCTCAGCCCCATCGGCAGCAACTTTTCCATCACCAACCGTTCGTCGGCCACCAAGTTCTCCACCGTTTGCGGCTGATCCTTATCGTAAAGCCGGAATATCCGCGTCACGTAATCCTTGGTCTTGTACTGAACAAACGCTGCCGGCGATACCGTGGCCACAAGGGTGAATAACGCGTAGATATCATCGAATTGTACCAGTTCGTAAAAGAGCTTAGCTCCGTACGCTCCCAACACGGCGAACGAGATGGTGAGTCGACGTAAAAGCGATACGTACTTCGACCCCGGAGCCTCATAGAGCGACTGGTAGGAAAGCCGGTAGTGGTCGGGGAGTTTTTGTGTCCTCAGCCATTGTCCTCGCGGCTTGTAGCGAACGACGTCGGTGTACAACGTCGGCGACCACGGATTGTTTTCGGTGATGATGTCGTCGGTTTCCACGGTGGCATCCGACAGTTTGTATGACCCCAGATGTCTGCTGCGGCAGGTGATAATCCGGGACGGGGTAAGGCCCCGAAGAGGGAGTCCACGAAGCATGGTGATTTTCGTGCGACTCCATCGTCTATAGGTGGAGACTAAGGGAAACGATCGATGAATTAGTAGGAATGGCTTACACCAACGATAAGTGTGTTGTTAGGACTAAGTAGTAGTGATTGTGTGAAAAATTGCATAATGACTATGGTTTGTAGTTTGCTAGTACCAGAAAGAGAGTTCTCACGTCATGATGGTAGTATGGAGTTTCAAATGGTAAAGGTGCGTAGGTTACTAGCCCATGATGATCCCAATGAATCGATCTGTGACAATACCTGTGATGATGCATCTATCTGTGTCGAACGATTCCCATGGAAATCGATCTGCGATAATTCCGGTGTGTCTACCTGTGATAATTCCGGTGTATTTATCTGTGACAATCCCAAGGAATCCATAAAATAGGACGTAGTTGTTTACTTTATAATAGTGTTGAGTGTCTGGATTACCGTTGAATGTCGCGGAGACAGTCACATTGACTTCGATTATGTGAATTGGGTAAAGTTTTACAATTTAATGAAACCACCGTTCGACTTTTGCCAGTTGAATTTATCATTAAATATGACACGAATGCCACCGATCAACGTTTCATCATTGTAATCGTCTCCCATCTAATGGTTTTGTGAACTATAGTCAAGAACCTTCACAAGATCTTACTAACCCATCGGTGTGGTTGCTATTGCCACTAAAACGGTCGCAGCCCCATCACTTAGGGTCCCGCCGCGTGTTGGGGCTGGTTGGTACTGCACACAAAGTTAAGGAGGCAGTGAACCAGCCGCTACATCGACCGTTTGCCTCCCCGCCACCACAACCGTTATTTCGATTAAACCCAATCTCTAAACCCAATAATCACATGTCAAACCCATCAATAAACTGACAAATCCACAATAAATACTCACCAACCGCTTTCCTCTGCTCAATCATCGGTCATCGCCCCCCATATCCCTCTCGCACCTCATTGCCTTCACCTCTCTTTTTCCTCCTCCCATAAATGCGATCTCGCACGCATTTTTTTTTCCTTCTCACCTCTGCTAGCCACCCAGACAGGATATCCCCTAGATGGACGACGACGCCTCCAGATACGTTCCCGAGTACCGGCGGACACAATTCAAGAACAAAGGTCGCTTCTCCAACGATGAGCTCCGTCGCCGTCGTGAAAACCTCACCGTCGACTTGCGCAAGCAAAAGCGCGACGAGATGTTGCTGAAGCGGCGGAACTACAACCGCGACGCCGCCAACGACTCCGAAGAGGAGGACGCGGCCACGTGGATGAACCCCAATCCTGCTGGTCCCGCGGGGATGACCCCGGCGGCGATGGACGCCCAGTTGCGCCAGGAGTTGCCGCGGATGGTGCTGATGCTCCAGCTGGGCGATTTCGACCAAAAGTTGGCCGCCACCATCGAATTCCGGCGCATTTTGAGTCGGGAACATAACCCTCCCATCGACCTCGTCATTGAGTCGGGCGCCATCCCTTACCTCGTGGAATTCATGGGCAAGGACTACCCCGACATGTTGCAATTGGACGCGGCGTGGGCGTTGACCAACATTGCTTCCGGCACCTCGGAACAAACCCGGGTGGTGGTGGAAGCCGGTGCCGTGCCCAAGTTTGTCGACTTGTTGGACTCCAACCTGGCCGAAGTCAAGGAACAGGCGATTTGGGCCTTTGGTAACGTCGCCGGGGACTCCACCGAGTTGAGAGACTACGTGTTGGAATGTGGCGCCATGGAAAAGTTGTTGGAATTGTTGAACTCGCTGAAGATGACTCTCATTCGTACCGCCACCTTCACCCTTTCCAACTTGTGTCGGGGGAGACAGCCGCCGCCCAACTGGAACATCGTGTCGCAGGCCATCCCCACTCTCGCTAAGTTGGTGTACTCCACTGACTCCGAGACCCTTGTGGACGCCTGCTGGGCGGTGTCGTACCTTTCCGACTGTCCCACCAGCGCCGAAGACAGCGCCATCGACGCCATCCAGGCCGTGGTCGACGCCCGCATCCCCCAACGGTTGGTGCAGCTTTTGGGCCACGAAGAGCACTTGGTGCAGACGCCGGCGTTGCGGGCCATCGGCAACATCGTCACCGGTAACGACTACCAGACGCAAACGGTGATTAACGCCGGGGTGTTGCCGGCATTGGCGCCGTTGTTGTACCACAGCAAGGACAGCATCCGCAAGGAAGCGTGCTGGACGATCTCCAACATCACTGCCGGCAACCCCGACCAGATCCAGGCCGTGATCAACGCCAACTTGATCCCGCAAGTGATCAAGTTGTTGGCCACCGGCGACTACAAGATCAAGAAGGAAGCGTGCTGGGCCATTTCCAACGCGTCGCTGGGGGGGTTGGCTCGTCCCGACCAGATCCGCTACTTGGTGCAACAAGGGTGCATCAAGCCCCTTTGCGACTTGTTGCCCATTGCCGACGCTCGTATCATCGAGGTGACGTTGGACTCGTTGGAAAACATCTTGAAGATGGGGGAGATGGACAAGGAAGCGCAAGGGCTCTCCAACAACCCCAATGCCGTGTACATTGAGGAAGCCGGCGGCATGGAAAAGATCTTTGATTGCCAACAAAACCAAAATGCTCTGATCTACAAGAAGGCGTACAACATCATCGAGACGTACTTTAACGAGGAAGAGGACGGCGTTGACGACGAAATGACGGCGCCGGACGCCTACGCCGACCGCTACGGGTTCGGAGTGAACCCCCACAACGAAGGCAACTACGACTTCTAAAACCCGATCCTGACGTGCTTGGTACAGGATCATCTTCTTCATATCGGGGTGGAACTTTTATTGGTGGAGTGGACTTATGAGTTTTCATGTTTAGCATCTCTAATATATTCTCTAGTGACATTAATGATTGTAGGTCAAGAACCCCCCCACCTCATCTCTCTTTCTTCACGATGACTAAAACGTCGTAATCGCAGCCGACATACGGCATGGTTAAACATCGCCTTATGTACAGTGACAGTAAGCTACGGAACTCCCGAGAATGGCTAGCGGTGGGTTATATGTGTGTGCCGAGTCGAAAAGGAAAAACCGCCGTTTGCACCCCGCTATCTGTGACGGCAGCTAGGGCGTTGCCGGCGGTAGCCGTTTGTGCCGACCTTCTGCGATGAGTGCGTGCCGAAAAAATGATTAGGTCATCGCGCGTATATCCGTGGTGACACCCGCGGGTGGTGCCATTGGGAATTCCGTTGGAAACGAGAAGCCGGTTAAATGAAGTCACGAGCCACAAATCTCGAAAACTAAATAGTTATAGTAAATCGTGGTGATGGTGTCTACCTAGCGACCATTTGTGTCGGCGATAATCGCTAGACCATTTAGTTAGTCTGACCGTTTTCCCCTCTCCGCGTGAAATATAAAAAAAAAAATAGCTGAAGCCAAAACCGTCAAGGCCCCGGCGCCAGTGCGCATTTTGACTCTAAGGCACACCGGGCATCGGCAAATTACTCCCGACACGACCATCGCCGCCACCATCGCCTCGAGGCCAATGGATACCACCAATGGCCAAATAGGACCATACCCTAGTGATAATGCCAATGTCGTAAACCCTACGGCTCTCGGCGTACCACCAAGGGGAAGGCTGTGGCTGCCTGGTGGAGTGAGCCATTTTCTGCACTTGTCCCCAACCGTACATACAAACAAATACAAATGCCGCAAAAAATTTTATCGCCACCTATAAAACCCTGGTTGCAGCCGCCACGGGGGAATTGTCATCGCCAACCATGAAGTTCACCACCGTTGCTACCGTCGCTGCCACCGCTGCCCTTGTCGCTGCCAAGAAGCACAAGACCAACAAGTTCGAATCGACCCTTACCGTCGTCATCAACGAAGACTCGCCCAAGTCGACCCACAGATACGGTAGATTCGACCACACCACCAGAGTCACCACCACCACTCACTACGCCGGTGTCACCGCCGCTCCCATCGAAAAGAGAGCCGCCAAGAACGCTACCGTTGCCAACGGTACCAACGGTACCAACGGCTCGGGCTCGCACTCGGAAAACGCCGCCAACGTGTTGGGCTTGGGTGCCGCCGGTGCCGTCGCCGCTGGTTTGATGTTGGTGTTGTAAGCGAACTCTCTACCTCTGTTGTGAACCTCTGAAAAATTTGACCATTACTGCATTAATCCCCACTGTTTAAGGCGTGGACGTAACTCATAGCTTTGGTCTATAGTAATAGAATAATTGGTTAAGCGGCCTTGGTGCCATAATAAAAAAACCTTTTCCTCAGTCAAACAAAAAAAAAAAAAAATACAACACACCGGCGCCCGCGTCATGCACCCTCTACCTTCACCCGATAGTGAAATTCCCGCGGCCGCCGTATCCGGCGATAACCCCATCACAGACGTCCCAATCGGTATGCCGTTTTCGCATCGTGGGTACCTTTGACCCGTAACCGCTATTCTGTGTTTGTGTTGGTGCTAGGGCCACAATCGGACGCATGCCACTCTATGTGCCGCTAGCGGCGGCTCGAGTCTACATGCAGGGTCGGCCCGTCATCATTAGTACCGGCGACGGGTGTGCCGACAGCGGTAATTTGGCCCTGTAAGATATGGCCCGATCTTGACCGTTAAAATCTCGGCTTATCTGTCAACAACGTCTTTGATGAAGTATATGGTACCGTAATTACAAGGTCAACCAGACGCATTGGTGACACATGGTGTTTGTAGCGATGTCATCGGGGTTATACCCTGCCGAGGCTACCGCCGGTATCACCCTGCCGACCTCCTGCATGGTCCCTTGTTACCTGTACTCACCACCTATCTCACGACCATGGGGTTGATCAAACACGCCATTAAACACTTTGAAAAGCTCAGTGTCAAACGGGAAGATGACAAACAACAACCGTTGACTCCAGCCCACCACCAGGAGGCTCCTCCGCCACCTCAATCGCCCCCATCAACGCCGCAAGCCTACTCGAGACCACCAGCACCTTTACCTCCTCAATCGCTGGCTCCACCACAACAGAAGTCGGTTCCGTTTGCTCCACCACTGGCTCCCCCTCGTCTGGGTTCCGATATGTTCTCTGTTCCCGTAGGAACGGGGACGCCGCCGCAACAATACCACAAAATCGACCACGCGGTGTTGCCTAGTGGTTGTCGCCATGGTCCCGATGACCCTCCTCTTCAGACGAACAACTTTGCTCTGAACCTTGCTCTTGATGACCAGACTTTCCCCGTATGGCCGCTTCCTTACTCGTTATGGGTGACACGGGATCCCGAACAGGTGCCGGGGTTAGCATTAAACCATACCGACGCCAACCAGCGAGTATTTGGTCCCGACCCGCAACAGAATCCCGCTCAGTACTTCTTCAATCCCCCCAAAATCAAGCTGTGGGTGTTTTCCGCCGAAGGGTTGGGCTCGACGACTCCGTTATCTATCGCTAACATTTCGAAGTTTTCGGCTAATACTCGATTTGAAGTCGGATCGGGCACGGTGGACTTCCCCATTGTTCAGGGGATGGGATTTGCCACTGCCATATACAACGGAGCGGCGCCAGTCATCGTTCTGCAAGTCGGTGTTCACCACTGGGATGAAGTGGGCCGAGTGGGCAATATGATCAAGTACCGAGCAGTATTGTTCAACCAAGTGACGTGGAGCGTCTACTCCAGTGGTGGTAACCTCAAGTTAATAAATCCTAATAGAATTGAAGGAGCGTTTGATCGGGGATTTGTGCAAATTGCTCGCGGTGACAGCAAGGCTTACGACGACACTGCTGGGTGTTGGCCGGTGGATGTCCAACTTGGCGGCGACGGAGCTACTTATTCGTTGAACTATCAATTGCTGGGACAAAGTTCGCTGGGCAAGACCCTTCTCTGGACGCTTCCCCATCATTACCAAACCCTTGCCGCTAACAATGACATGGTCGATGCCAATATGCAATTAGATTCTCCCACCAAGGGGGTGATGAAGGCGTTTGTTGCCAATAAGATTGTGGTCACCGAACAGAACTTGCCCCAAGACATCCTGTTTGACCCGTGGCTGGAGCAAGTGAGCCAGCCCCAGTACTCGAACCAAGCTCTTGAAATCATTAAGGCTGCTGCCACTCAGGAAGTGCAACAAGATGTCGTAGGGATGGCCAATATCGACTCCATGTATACACTGGGGAAGATTCTCGACAAGTTTGCCCACATCGCCTGGGTGACGAAGTTTGTGTTGAAAGATGATGAATTAACTAAAACCGTGCTCGATAAGCTCAAACAAGCCATCGACATCTTTGCCCACAACAAACAAAAGTTCCCTCTTTGTTATGATTCCGTGTGGAAGGGGATTGTATCGTCAGCTGAGCCAGCAGCGGACTTTGGTAATGCCAATTACAACGACCACCATTTCCATTACGGGTACCATGTCCACGCCATTGCCCTTGTCGCCAAGGTTGACCCCAACTACTTGAACGAAAAGCCCTACGTTAGAGACTACGTCACCACGCTCTTGAGAGATGTGGCTCTGCCTCAAGCCGATGAGTTTTTCCCGCAATTCCGCCTGTTCGACTGGTATCATGGCCATTCTTGGGCTCACGGGCTTTTCCCTAGTGGGGACGGGAAAAACGAAGAACTGTCGTCCGAAGATTATCATTGCTACTTTGGTATGAAGCTTTGGGCTCAGGTGATTGGTGATACGGCGATGGAAGCTCGTGCCAATTTAATACTTGCCATCATGCGCCGTTCCATCAACATGTACATGTTGTACTCGAAGGATAATCAAATCGAACCTCAACAGTTTATTGGGAACATGGTGCTGGGTATTCACTTTGAAAATAAGATTGATTATCTGACGTTCTTTGGGCGAGGTTCGGTGGGTGATGAATGGATTCATGGTATTCACATGTTGCCCACAACTCCCATTTCCAACTATATGCGTGGCTCCAAATTCATCAAGGAAGAGTGGGATAGGTGGCTTGCACCGGTGATTGATAAAGTCGACGATGGTTGGAAGGGTATTTGCTTATTGAACTATGGCGGATACGACGCCAAAACCGCTTACTCGTTTTTTGCCAGTGCCGACTTCCAACCTCATCAGATTGATAACGGGATGTCGAGAACGTGGTCGTTAGCATACTTGGCTGGTATCGGCGGCGACCGTTAACATGGTCGTTACCATGTTAGGGGCGTCTCGCCGCGATTTATCCGGCGTTGTTGGTGAGTCAAGTACTGTACAACGACTTGAGGGGGAAGCAGCCTCGCCACCTCGGCCCACACCTCAAATTCGATCGACGTAGGCATTAGCCAAAGCTGGTAGGTTGTACGGCTTAGCCATCCTGGCAGGTTTGTTGCCATCATGTCTTGAAATTGCTCAACCATGATTTCCTGCGACACATTCGAGTCGTGGGGATTATTCTGTAACTTCCGAAGCTCCTTCTGTACAATATACGCCACTTGTCCTCCTTCCAGAAGATATTGACTTAACAACGCTTGAGCCAACTTTATGCGCTCAGTCGGCAGAATCACTGTTGGTGACGGCTGCAAGTTCATGAGAGAGCAGTTTGGAGCATGAGCCGTGAAGCTAGCAAATGTCGCAAACAATTGCCTGCATTCATTGCATTTGACTTCGTCATCTTGAGCATCTCCCGTAGCCACAAATTCGTAATGCAGTGCCAAGTGTTGGCTGAGTTTACCTTTGCCCACAAATATGAGATCCCATCCTACGTCAGCCTTATGGTTGAACGGGCAGGAAATATGAGAAAAGGAAGGGCATAATTCTCCTCTACTTTCGGCTTCGGATCTTAATGAATTCAACATCAGCAATATCGCCGATGACGATATTGGCTTGAATAAGCGAGTAGCAGCAAGTTCCCTGGCCACACTGGGGGTAGCGTACCAAAAGCATCGTTTAAGTTTAGTTAATTGCCGGAAATTAAACACCGCAAACGAGCGATCTTTAGAGATTACCACCGGATCCACTTCCAATAGGATACATGCTTGGCGTAAACTGAAATAGCGAGGGAGGAAGTCTACCGTAAAGTACCGCCAAATGCTAGCCCAAAACGTTATTGGACGAGGCGAGCCTTCAAGACTTTTAATCTGTGGCCATATCTCGTGGAAGTTATCCGACCGGCGTTTGGGAAGTGACATCATACGGTAGTAAAACTTGTTCGGATCATGCTGAGCTTCTTCCACCAACGTGTCGGTGGCGTCAATGGCCACGCCTTGCAACGTCGCCGCCATTTTTGCCAATTCGTAGCATTCCCAATCAAAGGGGACTCCATGCTCCAGAAATCGAGAACACGGTGACGTTAGGTACTTTAATGGCGACACCACGGCGAATCCCGACGCTTCGACTTCACTCAGAAGTAATTCATCAAGGATGGTGCCACAAGGAACAATGTCGGAGCTGTCACTGTCACTCAGAAGACTATCCCAATCGTCAGTTACGTTTGGTTGAAAGGTTGGTGGTACCAGACGAGGTAAGCCTCTAGCGCCGTAAGAGGAAATTAACTTAGGGAGAGGACGTTTGAGAGGAGGGATGGTTAACCGGGGTTTAGCCACGGGACTTGAAGGTAAGGTGGTGTCAATAGCCGATGAGTTGGGCGTAGTTAACATTGGGGATAAGTAGTGGAAGTGTTAATGCGCCTCTCACTTTAAGGTCGTGTACTATATGTTTCAGAAACGTAGTGTTGACTTTGAAACAAACACTCTAACTTGTTTCATACAATTAGGGATTATATATAAACAACCAAAGTGGTATGCAAAATCTGTGTGGATTTTGAGCTGTTTGACAGCGTGAAAAATTGGTGTGTATCTTGAGCAATACGACGGCCTGGAGGATTTATTTATTATTACATTAACCATTCAACGTCTTAACAATGGCTTCAAGATTGTCAATCGTGGTCGACTTGTCCCAGTTGCCTCGGTCAGACCACACCACGTCCATAAGCTTGGCCATAGTCGCCTCCAACTGATCCACAGTGTAGTTATTGGTCGCTTCGATGAGGTCGGTAAAGAGTCGTTGGGTACGTTGCTCATCGATGATGAGTTGTCGGTCGGGGTGTTCCAACTGTTCAACTTCAGACTCTGACTCTTCTTCATCAACTTCATCAACGGTGGTAGTAGCCACAGTCGTTTCCGCAACCGCATCATTAGCTACTGCTACTGTATTAGTAACAGTAGCAGGAGCGGGGGTGGGAGTGGTATTTGAAGGGATGTGTTCAGCTAGTACTTGAGCCGACCCTAACTTAGTTTCTCCTTCATTAGTAACAGCAGCAGCAGTAGTGGAAAAGGCTTGATGCTCTTGTGGCACAGTAGCGGGAGCAGGAGGAACAACGTCAATGTCCATGGCATTGTTGTCAACTTCGGGTTTGACATACGATGACTCCACAATACCACCATTAGCAAATTGAGGAGCTTGAGGTATCAGCTGGTTTGATACTTCATTGACCGTGGGTTCGACAGAGCCGTTAGTCGGTTCCGGTTGTCCCGAGTTAATCAATTCTTGTACCAGCATCTTTGAGGGTGAACTGGTGATGGTATTAGTTTCAGGAGCTGCTTCTAAAGCCGGAGCCGCCTGGGCTGCCTCAGCCCGTTTCGCTTCTTCTTCTTCCCGAGCCTTATCCATTGCCTGTTTATGAGCATCAATTTGTTCTTGTTGACGCTTCATTTCCCGCAGTCTCATTTGCTTACACTCTTCCAAAAACTCGGGAGTGGCAAAGTCGTCGATGGCAAATTGAGCGTTAGTCAACATTTCTTCGGCCTTAAGACTGCGTTCCCGATCACCCAGCGTCTTTGCATCACGAACAATCATTCTGATATCCTTAAGGAACTGTTGTGGTTCCAGGTAGTATCCGTTCCAAAGACGTTCTTCGATGATGTCAAGGTCCATATTGTAGTAGTAACGACCAGTACTAAGTTCCTTAATCATATCCGGGTGCTGAGGATCCTCACTTCTGACATACATCACTTCGTAAGGAGGCAAGTTAGGGTTTTCGGGGATGGGCTCAAAGAGGTGAACCAAGTAAGCGTCATCAATCACGGGCTTCTTGAACCGTTTGTAGCGGTTTTTGAACAAGTCCATGAGCCCCGCCAACCGGATCTTAAGCACGTTTTTGAGTTTAGTGTCCTGGTATTCTTGCTGTTTGCGACGCTTGCGTTCGGCCAGTTTATCGGGGGCTGCCGGCGCCACCACCGGTAACTTCCGAAGCTTACGCCGCGGCCGGTTGGCAATGTCATTGATAAACTCAAATGGCTTCATTCGTAACGCTCCGATGATCTCCCGGAAGAACAGTTGCCGTTGGTCTTGTCGAGGCGGAGCAAGCACCACGTTGTTGGCAGGACTGCCGTGACCAAACACCAGGTCAAGAGCAGCACTACCTCCCAGTTCCTCACTAATACCAAGCACTAACACTGGTTCATGAGCCAGAAGTGTCCGTAAAAGTCCCTTTAACGTCACCACGGCCAGAGGCGGCATCACTTGATCCCATAAGTCGAGATTGGGAATAAAGATAATCAGCGGCTGATGACGACGAGCTTCGACAAAACACTGAATGATTGCTGCTTCAACAGTGCGATTCAGTTCACCAAGAAGCGAACCAACATCAAGCAGTTGAATGTGGAAACCTTCGAGGAAATTGAGCACGGCAGCTCCCAAGTATTGTTGACCATTACCCTGAGGTCCTTGTACCAAAAGATGGGGTTTACACACTCTCAGTCGCTCGAGCACCTTAAGATGTTGGTGACGAGCAAACCCACCATCAGCATCGTTAACCGCAGGATCCCAATATTCCGCTTCATCCAACGCCGTCAATTTAGCCGAAGACTTATCGAGGTTCTTTACCGACGGTAATAGCTGGATCAACTTGTGCTTGATTACTTCGAGGGGTTCGCTAAGCAAGGGTTGAAGCAGGGGTGGCAATGGTGCCAGGCCCAGTGACGTCAGCCGTGCCAGCGACGGTACGATCTTATCGAGAGCTCGCATAAAGTCCAGAGCAATCACTTTAATCAGTTTGGGGTTGACTCGAAGCTTATCGTTAGTACGATAGATCTGAGGGTATTTACGCTGGATGGAATTGAGCGCAGCTTCGGTACACAACGCTCGCAAATCAGCCCCACCATACCCCTTGGTAAGTTCGGCAAGTTTAGCCACAAACTCAGGCGCAAGGGGCGGTTTCCATTGACGAGTATGGATCAGTAAGATCTGTTGACGAGCACTAACGTCGGGAAGAGGGAAGTAAAACTCACGATCAAACCGTCCAGGACGCCGAAGCGCAGGATCGATGGCATCGGGTCGATTAGTAGCACCAATAACGATGACTTGACCCCGATTATCCATACCATCCATCAACGCCAAGAGCGTCAGCACAATCAGGGCGTGGATCTGTTCCTGCTTCAGCGATCTTACGGGAGCTAACCCATCGATTTCATCAAAGAAAATAATGGCAGGTTGGTTCTTCTTCGCCTCTTCGAATAAAAGACGCAATTGCCGTTCGGCTTCCCCCACCCATTTCAGCAAACAATCAGCCCCCTTACGCATATAGAAGGTGATCTTGCGTTCGTTAGTCGAACACAGAGCTGCAAGCGCTCGTGCCATAAGGGTTTTCCCTGTCCCTGGAGGTCCATGGAACAATACTCCTCGCGGAGGAGTAATAGCAAAGTTCTGGTATAACTCGGGGTAAAGTAACGGAAGCGCCACCATTTCCTTCAACTGATTGATGTAATTATCGAGCCCACCAACCGCGGTAAAGTCGATATCCATATCAACACCCAAGGGGTCGGTATCGCTCAAATTGTTCTTGTGCTTACCCACCGCCAGGCCGCCGCCACCAGCGCTGATGAGAGCGCCGGCGCCGCCGGCGGCGCCCACCGGCTTGGTGAGAGACGCCAGCCGGGCGCCGCCCGTGGCGCTCTTGCTGCCGTCGATGGCGACGATCTCTTCGTCACTACTATCGGAATCGCCCAATAGTTGATTAGTGGCGGTCATCCCGGGAAGGGGGATACCTCCGGGGGGAACGTTGGTGCCAAAGAGGGAAATAACGTCGGAACCACCAAAGGGGCCCGCCGTGGGGAATAAGAGCTTCCGGAACTCGCCGTTACGATTCAGACGATTGCGACGAAGCAGCGCCGGCTTGGCGCCGACATCGTCGTAGCCCAATCCCGAGATATCGCCATTAGCGGGAAGAGGCGGGGGAATGGTATAGTTGACCTCGGTGCGCTCACGGAGCTTATGGCGAATCGGCAGCGCCATTGGCAGCAGATCGTAGAGTTCATCCAATTCCCGTTGAATGTCGTCTTCGCCGCCGTTATTGGTGGCGGCGCCGGTATCGCCTTCACTATAACTAGCGTCGTCGTCGTCGCCAGCTACGGCCAGGGCTCGTGTCAAGCGCTTGCGCGGACCGTCAGGGCGCCGCCGCCGTTTTCGCCGCGCCCGCCGGGAGGCCAGGTAGCCAAAGTCGTCGCCGTCGTCGTCGCTAGCAATAAATTTCTTCTCCTGAAGCTTATCCAAAAATTCATCGTCGTCACTGACGTATTCATCCTCCATGAACTCGTCGTCGTCACTGTTGTGGCTGCGGCGCAGGCGGTTTCGCGACGGCGGCGCCGGCGCGTCGACATCGCTAAGGTCGTCCTTGAACTCGTCGAGCTCAGCAAGAGGGTCTTCTTCAACGAGCAGGCGCTGGGGACGATTACGGCGGCGCAGGCGGGGCGCTTCGTCGTCGTCGTCATCGTCGGCGTCACTTTCGTGGTCGTGGTCGCTGGCGTCGGTTGCGGGCGCGAGCGCCGCCGGCGCCGCTGGCGCCTCGTCGTCGGGAGCTGCCGGCGCCAATGGGGCGCCATCGTCACCCATAGTGTAATCGCCACCGTCCTGGCGCCCCCCGCCATCGCTGGAATAGTCGTCGTCGTCCGACATGATCAATCTTGCTCGGGCCATGGCAGGGCTTAGGAAAATTATCGGGGTGTGCGCACCGGCAACAAAACCACTTTTCAAAAAACGACCGACCACATCATCGCCAATAGCGCTGCTGGCGTCGGCGCCATGAGCGCCAGGGGCGCCGTCTTGACTACAATGTCGACGGTTAGTGACGATTAGGAAAATGGTTGGAAAGGCGCTCGGCGGGGGTATTTGCCCCGGGAGGAATCTATTTGCCGCCGACGACGCTGCAACGGCGAGTATGTGGTTAATGCAAGATTAAAACGTCAAAATTTGCAGCCATTTACTCTAACGGGTCTAATCTAGGGCCGAGTATTGGGGGCAGAATGCGGTGGCGGCTTCTGAGATTGCCTCCTGCATCTAAGTCGGAGTCAGAGTTGACATCGGCAAACCAGATATTAGCGTGGTCACGTGAATCAGTGGGGGTTCCAACTGCTATGACTATAAGTTGATGAGCCATCATGAAAACATGTAGTCATGACAAGTTATAATATTCGGTGAATTTTTAAAAGCAGACTATAAGGTAAACAGAACATACAGGCATAGGTACAGACCTTAGTCGGTGCTTGTTCTCTTATTTATTCAGAAATGTGGTACGTTGTTCTCTATACTAATGTGATGGAGTTCAATAATGGACCAAGATAAAATCTGCAACTCATTTCATCATGGATAGTACTGTTGCCGTGAATAAATTGAATGATCTCTTAAAATTGTTAGATAATGGCTTTACCAAAGTTCTATAGTTACGACCACACTTAACTACCTCATACGTGAAATATGAGCATAGGCAGGTCAGATCAAGTTTGTCATTTGTTTTGGATATTATCTTTGATATTTGATCAACAATAGTGGGCGTAAACGGGATTCAAAATTAACGTTGGCGAGCTACAAGTGATAATAGTTTACAGGTCGATTATTACCAAACTTTACACCAAAAAAATCGCCAAAAATACGCTCATGGTGTCTACCGGTCATGTAGTCGGTAAATCACAGCAAATAAATTTTTATGATTTTTTTTCGATGTTTGACATCGTTGACTGGGGTTTTGGGTTTTCACACCCGAGTCAGCTTTTTGCCTTGGCGCGAGTCAAATTACCTCGTTAAAACCCATCTTCCAGCTCAACCATCGCAAACCATCAAACTCATCAATTTTTTGAACATTGGCTCAATCGATAGCCACGGGTTTCTAGACCATAATTAGTACCTTGAAGTGGCCACATTAGGCGTGGCGATTGCTGTCAAAATTCGCCATTTAGTTTAGGTCGCGCAACGGTGCATGAAGCCGTGAACATATCCACCACAAGCGACTCTGCCGCCGGTGGCATGAGGCTAGCCGTAGCGGGCGGACCGTTCCCGATGTGGTGACAGTGTCTTTTGCCCATTGGTGCCGTGAACGGCTTTCGTGTCATGGTCAAAGTGCCGCTTGACCATGCCAACAATATACAAAGACGTGGTCATTCACTAGTGGTCAAAAATCAACCGAAAGCTACTGTAACAAATCGACTCTGTATCACGTAAAAATGGAATGAAATAGGTGTGGGCTTGATAACGTCCAAATATGTTAGTTCTGATTTTCTGAAATTTCGACTTTTTGTCGTCATTTGAGTTCTCAGTTTTGCATTTTTTCTCCAAAAAGCGAAAACTGCGATTTATTCAGTCTGGACAAGGGTAATCAGAAATCAAAGCCACCTGGAAAGAAGCCAGCAGTGTGATCTACAATAGCTAGGTGTCACTTTTCTGCATCCATGGGCATTGAGCTCGTTATTCTGAGGTTTACATTTTTGAGATGCGACGATGCTTAACAGTGGGACACCCCAAAAAGCTTGACCCGGTTTTTGGCCTCCGGATTCCCCCGGGGTCCTTCCGGGATCATCCGAGCGATGTCCAAAAGCGAGTTGCTCTGGTCCTTGAAACAGATGTCATACACCAGAAGACAAAGGATTGTCTGTAACTATCAAAACTAGTGCTTTTGGCAATGCGTAGTTTGCAATATTACTCCAATCAAAGGCTTGGATATGCTTTTATCGTCCGTATTCTGAAGCTCACTCATTGTCCACAGTGAGAATGTATGGTGTTGCCTGCATATAAGTCGCCAAATCGCAAGTCTCATGAACTTTTGGTCGATAAATGCCAACTCGTTTTTTCATTCTCAATAGCCGCACGACTTTTTTGTAAACTTGAGTATTGCACTATTAAGCGATACAAGTTATCCAAGTTTTATCGATGGAAAATGTATTGAAACGTCGCTTGGCAGTGCCATGTACATTGGGACGGCTGCTGCTTGTCCACCATACCCGAGGACATCTATGAAACGCAAGACAAGCTGAGCTATACGACTCGGACATTTGGCCTACAAAAGGTGAAGCCAAGTGATCAAAGATTGGACCCACGTCCTGCTTTGTTGGTCGCTTGAGTAGCTCCGGCAACTTTTGACTGTCGTCGGATGAAAATTGTAGTGACTATATACACTACTAAAACCGGAAGGGTGTTGTCGTCCACCATCACTTTTGTTGACTTGGCTCCCCAAATCGTTGGAGATCTCTAAAGGGCTAAAAAATAAAACCACTAAAAAGGAAGGGTCTTGTCGTCCACCATCACTTTTGTTGACTTGGCTCCCCAGATCGTTGGAGATCTCTAAAGGGCTAAAAAATAAAACCACTAAAAAGGAAAGGTCATGTTATCAAGCCTGTAACTGGTCGATTACTACCAAACTTTACACCAAAAAAATCGCCACAAATAGGCTTTTCGGTATCTACCAGTCATGTAGTCACTATTTCATAACAAAAAAATTTTCATGATTTTTTTTGATGTTTGACATCGACGGCTGGGGTTTGGGGTTTTCATGGATCATCGCGCCTAACCGTATATGACGTAACCTCAATTGATTGACGAAAAATGCACCAATAAAGGCAGTAAATGGAATAATAAAACAACCATTGCATTCAGATCGGCTCTATCTTCATGGTGATTGGCTAATAAGCCTCGATTTCGGAAATTTTTTGGATCAGATTTCATGGGATCTGACGTTTTTTGAGTGGTCATTTTTGCGATTTATTCAGTCGGGTCAAAGGCTTACAGAAATCAAAGCCGTCCAGCAGGAAGCCGGCATTTTGCTCTATAAAACCCAAGTATCGCTTCTTTTCATTCGTTGGTATCGAGCTCGTTATTGCACAGTTTACGTGTTTTTGGTGCGACCAACCCCTAGGCCCAAATGGCCAAAATCGACAAATCGACGAATTCCCTCAAATGCCGTCAAACTTTGTCTAGATAAAAAGGCCACCGACTAAAACATAGTTAGCCATCTTTGAGTCGCTACCAGGTGGCGTAAACCGTGATTTTCCTTGCAATACGCGGGGTCAGTGTAAGTTTTGAGGTGTCGCACCCGAGTCAACCTTTCGCCGTGGCAGAGTCAAATACTCTCGCCAACCCATCTTCCAGCTCATCCATCGAAAACCATCAAACTCATCAATTTTTTGAACATTGGCTCAATCGATAGCCACGGGTTTCTAGACCATAATGGGTACCTCCAAGTGGTCACATTAGGCGTGACCATTGTCGTCAAAATCCACCATTTAATTTAAGTTGCGAAACAATGTACAAGTATCCACCACAAGCGACACTGGTGCCCGCGGCATGGGGTTAGCGGTAGCGGGCGAACCTTTTCCGATGTAGCAATAGTACCTTTTGCCCATTGATGCCGCGAACGCCTTTCGTGCCATAGATAAAGTGCCGTTTGTCCAGGAAAACATATACAGAAATGTGTCTACTCACTAGTGGTCACAAACTAATCGACAGTCAACATAACTATTCGATTCTGCATCACAATTAACAATGTTTCTATTCGATTAAATATGCAAACTAGATTACAACTTCTTTCTCGCCTTAAACTTCTGCTTCTTGTTTTGAGGCTTACCGATCTTATTGGTCTTGGCCGTCGCCGCCCGGGGCGCGGGGTCGTCGTTCCAGTCGATCTCCTCTTCAGTCCCCTTCTTCCACTTGAGCTTGTTCTTTTGCCCTCTCACCGGCGCTTGCTTCACCGCATCCAAGTAAGCGTCAATCCCCAGACCCTGGGTCGCCAACGGGTCGCTGGCACCGCCAGGCCCTTCTTCAAATACAAGGCGACCGTTCTTGCTCTTGAATTCGTTGGTCTTGGCCCGAATTTCCCGCTTCGCCAGCTTGGGCTTGGCCAGAGAGATTTGGGCAATGGCTTGACGATCCAACAAGTCCAACGGTTCATCACCGGTTTCCATGATGTACTTAGTACCACGACGAGACGCCTGCTTGTCGTCGACAGGTTCTTCTTCACCTTCGGACTCTTCGGAGTCGTACAACGCTTCTTCGTAAGCCAGGACGAACTTCTTGGCCCCACCGACGGCTTCGGTGTCGGCCGCTTCCTTCCGCTTAGCCCGAGCTCTCAGCTTCTTAATGTTAGCCACAAGCTTACGGTCATCTTCAGGAATGGCTTGTTCGACGGCTTCGACGCCAAACTTACGGATAAGACGCTCGATGATGTGCTTCACCTTCAGCTTAAAGTGACCACTATGATGGTGCGACCACTTCATAAGCTTCAACAAGAGATCGTGGAGGTTAGCCCGCACCATCTCTTCGGGGAGCGACAACACTTCTACCTTGACGAACCCGATGGCCAGCTTAGCAATTTCCCGCGAGTTGTGAGTCAAGAATAACTCGATCGTCGACAGAATTTCCACCAAGGTTTCGGTGGGGAGTTCATCCTTGAATTCAAACACAAGACACGACAACGCCGTGATCGTCGCCAGAATCATACTGGCGTTTTGCGCAGCAAGCCCAGCACTGACCATGGTAAGGTACTCTTGAATCGACGCCACCGTAGGCTCGGCACCTTCACCCAATACCTTGGAGTTATCGATCTCAGTACCGGTGAATTCTTCACACTTGCGAGCCATGAGCACGAGGATCAGGAACGCCAATTCCCGACTCTTTTCGTTGACATCCTTGGTACTCATAATCACTTCTTGCAACATGGCAGGAATGAACCAAAGTTCAGTGGCAGGAAGCAATTGCACCACCACCAGCACCGCCGCCAACCGAGCCGCTCTCGACGCTGCTTGCGCTTGCGCTTGCAGATCAACAAGCACCCGTTCAATGTCACCAATGAACGAGACAATGGCTTGTTTACCTTCATCGGTTTCACCAAGCTTGGTCAAGATCCGGTTAGCCCGCTTTTGCATCGGCGCCGCCGGCAAGTTGACGGTAGAAGTGAAGATGGCAAACAACGCCAGGTGGCTCAGCGCCGGCACGTAGCGAGCCAGAGCCACCACCAAGTCCATCATCGTCAACGCCAACTTCTCATCGTTGTCGTCCATCGCCAGCTTAAGCATACCACACACGGTATCGAACGTCAGTTCGAGTTCAGTCTTGGGGATGATGGCCAAGTAGGCGTCGATGGTCTCGAGAACAAACCCCCGAGCTTCAGGAGCCGTCAGGGCAAACACGTTGAACAACACCAGCAACAAGTTCAGCGCCATCAGCGCCAAGTACTCGACGTTGGATGCCGCCAGCAGTTGGGGGAATTGTTGCAACATCAACGCATCGTCAGCCAACGCACCATCAGCGTAAGCCCGGTTCAGTTCGACAAGCATACGGAGAGCATGGCAAATCGACACCCGCAACTCGACGTGAGCGTACATCGATTCCGCGAACTGCAGCGCCAAGTCAGCGGTGAATGCTTGTTGCAAATCCATGGGCAAGTCGCAGAAATGAGGAAGGAGCGACCACACTTGGTCAATGATGGTTTCAAAGATCTTGGCGTGCTTTTGCGATTGCTTAGCCTTTTCTTGGAAGAACGGCACCACGGGCATGATTTCCTTGACGAAGTAGCCCAAGTCAGCGGCACGGACGTTATCACGAAGCAACGGCAACATCCACGCTCTCCCCGGTCCCTTGGCGTTACCGGTCAAGTTCAAGGGAAGTACTGAAAGTACGGCTTGAGGACCAATTTGGCTAATGGCAGCAGCAATGACGTCTTCCGCTTCCTTATTGTAGGGGAAGTCTTCGGCTTCGTTGGTTCTCCAGGCACCCACGACTTCAACAATGTCCAAAAAGTCCGGGTTGGCCCGCATTCTCAATTTGAGGAGAGTAGCAGTAACAACGTCAAGCACGTCCTTGGTGGCGTGTTGGTAGCGCACATCCAAGAGCAGGTGGAGGTGTTCGGCAATAAAAGTGATGGTATCTTCGGTAAGCTGGGTCATCGGTTCCAACAACCAGGCATCGGGGATGGTTTGGGTGATGATGGCAATCATACACTGAGCCGCCAGCGTGTAGACATCGGCCCGGTCCGATTCCAAAAACTTGGACACCACGGGCAAGAGGGTAGGGAGCTTGGCCACACACTGTTCGGGAGCCAATTGGGCAAAGCTCTGTAACGCCTTAGCCACCACCGCCAACCACAGCGCCGCCAAGTGGTAGTCGTTCACTTGGGGTTTAAGCTCAAAGATGACGTCAAGCAGCGTCGTCAACTTATCGAGATCGACGTCGTTGGTCATTGATTGGAATAACCCTTCGAACGCCGCAAACGCCAGCAGCACCAAGTATTGGTCCAGCGTCTTCAGAATCTCCAAGAGAACATCACAAAGCTCGGGCACCTTAGTCAGGGGCCATGCGTTAGCCCCGGTGATGCTAGCAATGAGCTGGAGACAGTGGATGAGCTGAGCATTAAGTTCTTTCAGCCCCCCCTTGTGGTTCTTTGTTTCGGCTAACAATTGTGCCAATTTCGTCAAGGCAATGTCACAGGCTACGGGAGCAGCCACGTGTACCGGCAGCGGCAGCGGCGGCGGGTTGGTGAGCACTTTGTGCACTGCTTCCTGAGCCCGCTTCCGCACCTTAGGACGAGGATCAAACAGCATTTCCAAGAGCCCCACCAACGCCCGCTTGGGCGATGTCAGCGCCAGCGTCGCCGTCCATTGCTTGTGATCTTGCGCCAAAAGCAACGATTCCAACGCTCCGAGCACCAGTCTCACCAACGGAGCTTCCAGCTCGGGGTTACTGAGAGCAGGGGCCAACTTAAGGAGGATTTCCTGGAACTTGGCCCGAAGCAAGTTTTCCGGAGTAAACGGCAACACCAAGTCCAAAAAGTAGGCGGCCAGCGCCGCCAACAGTTGGTCAACGATGCGTTCATCGTCGACAGCTTGGCCCAACACCAGTAAGAAACTGACAAAGTACCCCACGGCGTTTTTGTCTCCCGATTGTTCGGCGATGTTTTCGTCAACGGCGTCCAAAATAAGGGCCAACTGTTTCTGGTTGGCAAGCCCCAGGGTGCGGTGACCCCGGATCTTGTCGAGCTTGCTCTCCAACACGTAATCGTCGTCGCCGTCGGGGTTATTCATGGCGCGATGACTATGGGATGGCCGATGGTCTCAGTTGAGATGAGGTCGGTCGCGGTGCAGGACCAGGTACCGGATCCCCGGAGTGCAGATAAGAACACAACCTACCAAACTAAGTATTGACCAAACTCCCACAATAAATCCTGATAACGCCAAAATTTCATTTCATTGTATTCAAATTTATTTATATTATTCCTATGTCCAATTTTTATTGCGTTTTGATTTAATATTTATCATGCTATCTGTCACCTTTACGGGATAACATTGAAAATAATGATCTATCTCAAGACGATGAGATAACCGATGTATATCAAAATAATATAGTTGACGTAGTTTACAGTTAACTACCCTCCATAATTTTTTTTGTTTTCATATATTCTATCTTGTCGTCATTAATATGTAGATCACTTAAAGAGCTTTTGCAACGACACCCCACCTTCGTCGTTCTTGTTCATCACCTTGGCCACCGCCAACTCAAAGTCTTCCTGAGTGACGTGGATCCGGCGCTCTCTCAACGCATACATCCCGGCTTCAGTACACACCCCCTTGACATCGGCCCCGGAGCACCCGTTCATCTTTTCGGCAATCTTTCTGAGGTCAATCCCCCGGGTCAAGTTCATCAGCCGCGAGTGGATCTTCAAGATGTCGGTCCGGGCCGCCACCGTGGGAGCGGGGAATTCGATCTTCCGGTCGATTCTCCCCGGTCTAAGCAACGCCGGGTCCAAAATGTCGAGCCGGTTAGTGGCCATGATAATCTTGATGTCCTTCAGCGATTCAAACCCGTCGAGCTGGTTAAGGAGTTCCAACATCGTTCTTTGCACTTCGGAGTCACCACCACTGGACCCATCCGATCTCAGGGACCCGATGGAATCAATTTCATCCATGAAGATAATCGACGGAGCGTGCTCCCGAGCCATCACGAACAATTCCCGCACCATCCGCGACCCTTCACCAATGTACTTTTGCACAAGTTCCGACCCCAGCACCCGAATGAACTTACATTCGGTATGGTGGGCTACCGACCGGGCCAAAAGCGTCTTGCCGGTACCGGGAGGCCCGTAGAGAATCACCCCCTTGGGTTGAGCAATCCCGAGCGATTCAAACAATTCCGGGTGCTTAACGGGGAGTTCAATCACTTCCTTGATTTCCTTGATTTGCTTGTCCAACCCCCCGACCATGTCGTAGGTGGAGTCGGGAACCTTTTCCACCATCATAAGCGACACGAGAGGGTCAATCTTGTTGGGCAAGATCTTGTGCAAGTCGTAGGAATCCAGCTTGAGACACACTCGAAGCAGGGGGGTCAACTTCTTGATGTCGATGTCCTTGGTGATCTTAACAATGTACTTGCCTTCAGGATGGATCTTGACAAGCACCTTATTGGTGCCCATCACCTTGACCACTTCACCGACGTAGGACCCCGGTTCCTGTAAGAGCCGCAATTCGTCTTTGAGCTGTCTCACCTTATTATTGAGTTTGTTGCGTTGCGCTTCCAACCGCCGGAGGTTTTGGGCCGTCTGTTGGATCTGGAGTTCCGTCTGCTGGATCTGCTGTTCAAAGTACGGGCGGACCCCGCCTTCGTACACTACTGCCGTGTCCGCACTGGCCATGATAGGAATGAGCTTTCGAGGTGGATAATGGTGGTGGTGGTTGCCACTTTTTGGTGGCGGGTCGCACTAATGACTGTGTGCAGGAAAAGACACTTCGCCATCGACGGTGATGGAGCCGAATAGAACGATAACGAATTTGATTAGTGGTGTTATGTTTTTATCTTTTGCAGATGTCATTGACATTATCATCGTCACTCATCAAAAACAATTCGATGGCACCACTGGCAACAAAATAGCTTGTGACGACTATATGTTCACTACATCGTAGTGCGACCAATTTCGTGCGACAGTTCCCGTGCAACGATTTAACGAAATTGGTGCGAGATACAGTTACATCGATCTGTCGGTTATGAAGGTATCGACATGGGTGGCGTTGCTGGCGACGCTAGTGCTCGTCGCTGCCAACCAGTACTGTCGGTGTGAGCTTAACGATGTGGCCGAGATCCGCCCCGTGGTCCAGTGTGCCAACTGTACCACCGACTTTTGTTACGACGACGTGTTCCACCAGGCAAAGAACGAGACCGATAAACTCAATTTGGTGTGTTTCCGAAAGGAAAGCACTAAGGAGGCGACGGTGGTGTACCTGTTCATTGCCATTGTTGCCGGGCTTGTGGGTTATGGCGCCTACCTCTCGCGTAGCTCAGCCGTTTAACCGTCCCCTCCATCTACTTAGCTTATTACAGTGTATATATAATAGCCATTTACATTTTTTCGCACGGTTGGCGCTACCCTGTGGTAATGTCTCACAATATACAACTTTTTTTTCCCGTCGGAATTCAAACCTTATCACGATAACCGAGTATCGCGTCAGGTCACACCCGTATTTGGTCTTCGGGTGACACTAAGACAACCACCAATAAAAAAAAAAAACAAGCATTCATAACCCATTCAAACCAATTCACTCAATGCTTTTACCTGAACCAATTTCTTTTCTTTTTCTTTTTTGCCATCGACTAACAGGAGTCTACAGCAAGTGACTATCCCCCCCAATCTCCCCGCTCTTTGCTCTCGTTTGCCTTCTCAAAAAGCTCATCGGGAAATACTGTATACCTGAAGTTGCTGATTTCCTTGTCGAGAATTGTGGGTGTGCGTCGAGGTTGCACCCTAGTGATTTGATCGTACTCACCGATATATCCCCTCCCTTTTAAATATGTGGAATGACTACCACCACTTAAACATTAAAGGTCATTCCGAGTTCGTAACCTGCCGATAACTCCCAACAGCTACACCTTCATCATATTTACAACGACCTTACCTTAACCATCCACCCACCCTCTCCACCTCCACTTCCTTCCCTTACTTCCCTCACCTTACTCTCGTCACCTTTGCCTTTCGTCGCTGCCATCTCAGAAAAACGCCGGCAGTGTGCGCGCATCAGAAAACCTCATAGCTGAAAAATTTTACCACTAGATTTTATCGGTCCATGTCTGATAAACACCCCAAGGAAGAAGGGGTGGCCGCAGCCACCCCTGCTTCCCTGAACGTGCCCCGGGCGTCCGGCGGACACACCCACTTCCAAGGCCAGCAGCAGCAGCAACCCCACGGCGGCAAGTACCCTTACTCGGGCCAACCGTACCAAGGCCGCAAGCCCCAAGGCCAGCGACCCCAGGGCGCCACCAAGTTTGCCAACCAAAACGGCAAGAAACCCTACCAGAAGCACGGCAACCAGAACCACCACTACCAGCAGGGCCAATCGATGCCCCAGCAGGCGCCGGGAGCCGGCTACTACGGGTTCCCCATGTACAACTATCCCCCTTACTACCCTCCCACCGGCGGCGCCTACCCCATGATGCCCGCCACCCCTCAGTACGGCATGCCCCTCCAGTCCAGCCCCACCCATACCCATCTTGCCCCCATCCCCCCGGCCCCGGTGCCGGCGCTGGCGTCTAACCCCACCACCCCGGTGTTGTCGCCGCCGCAAATGGCCACGGCCATGGTGTCGCCCAAGATCAAGTTGACGACCAAGGACGGCAAACCCGTCGATTTGGAGGGCATGCGCAAGGAACAGGCGGCTCACCATCCCGCTACCACCCCCAAGTCGTCGCCGGCTCCGGCCAAGGTGGCGATGGCTCCCCCGAAGCCTGCCGTAGCCGCTGCTGCTACTCCCGAACCGGTAGCGGCACCGGTGGCGCTGCCCCAAAAGGCGGTGACCCCGGAAGCCAAGCCGGCGGCGGCGGATAACTCGGCCAAGTCGGCGGCGATGGAGGAATTCAAGCGTAAGATCCTCGAGCGGGCGGCCGCGGCCAAGGCGGCCAAGGAACCCAAGCCCGAAGCGACGAAGCCGGTGGAAAAGACCGTCGACCCCAAGGCTGAGCCCCAGGTCGAACCCAAGGTCGAAGCCAAGCCGGAACAAGCTAAGGTCGAGGAGCCCAAGGCTGAGCCCAAGGAAGAACCCAAGGTTGAAGAACTGAAGGTTGAACCCAAGGTTGAATCTAAGGTTGAACAACCCAAGGAACAACCTAAGGAAGAAGCCAAGGTCGAACCTAGGGTTGAGGAAACCAAGGTAGAAGAGCCCAAGGCTGAAGAACCCCAGGCTGAAGAATTTAAGGTTGAAGAAGCCAAGGTCGAAGAAGCCAAGGTTGAACAACCCAAGGCTGACGAACCCAAGGAAGACGCCAAGGTTGCCGAACCCGTTGCCGAACCTACTGCCGACGAACCCAAGCCTGAAGAACCTCTGACCGAAGAACCGTCTGAAGAACCTCAAGCCTACGAGCCGCTGGCTGAGCCAGTTGCCGAGTCTGAGGAAGCTTCGGCCGAACCTAAGGAAGCCGGTGAACCTACCGAACCCAAGGAACCTTCGGAAACCAAGGAGGTCAAGATCGAAGAACCCACCGAGGAAATTCCCGAAGAAAAGGCTGAAGAAGAAGACGAAAGCTTCACCGTCACCCAATTTTTGGCCAAGGTCAACGAAGCCGAAGCCATCGATGATATCTATTCCGTTACTTACCCCGAAGGGTTCACTGGTGCTGACCCGTCCAAGAAGCTCGAAGGCATGAAGTACCGCTACGACCCGCAATTCTTGTACCAATTCAAGGACGTGGTTCAATTCCGGGTTGACCCCGAATTCAAGGCGATTCTCGACAACGCTTCCGTCGAGGTTCGTCCTCGTCAAAACCGCCAAAACTCCAAGTTTGGTATGGGCATGCGCCGCGACAACCAGCTGTTCCGTCTGGGCTCGCAGTTCAACGAACCCCGGCAAAACCTGCGTTCGGGCTCCAAGCGTCGTGGCCAAGGCTCGTCGAGAGATAAGGGCTCTCGTCGTAACCAACTGAAGCGGGGTAAGGAAAGAGACGAAGACAACCCCCAAATCACCATCCCCAAGGAAGAAATCAAGCCGTTGGCCAACTCGGCCACCAGATGGGTGCCCCGGAGTCGGACCAAGACCGAGGAAGTGCTCGTGGCCGAAGACGGTACCGTGCTCCTTAGTGCCGAAGACGTCGACCGGAAGACAAAGTCGCTTCTTAATAAGCTTACCCTCGAAATGTTCGACCCCATCACCGACGACATTCTCAAGATCGCGGCGCAATCCAAGCACGAAAAGGACTCCAAGACCGTGCGTGCCGTCATTCAGCACACGTTTGCTAAGGCTTGTGACGAACCGTACTGGTCGGAAATGTACGCCAAGTTCTGTGCCAAGATGTGCACCAACATCTCTGACGAAGTCAGCGATGAAACCATGGTGCTTAAGGATGGTACCATTCCTTCGGGCGGGGCTCTCGCCCGGAGATTGCTTTTGACCACCTGTCAAACCGAATACGAAAAGGGGTGGGTGGACAAGTTGCCCACCAACGAAGACGGGCTGCCGATAGAACCGGAAATGATGTCGGACGAATACTACGCCATGGCTGCCGCCAAGCGGAGAGGGTTGGGTCTCGTCAAGTTCATTGGTCACCTTTACAACTTGAATATGCTTAACGACCAGGTCATTTTCTTCTGTTTGAGAGACCAGTGCAAGAACTGCGTCGATCCTTCGGAAGACTCGTTGGAAAACTTGGTGCAACTCGTCAAGACGGTGGGTCCCAAGTTGGAGGCCGACGAATCCACTCGTCCCATCCTTCAGTTGGTGTTCAAGAACATCCAGAAGATCTTGGACAACGTCGAGTTGTCGCTGAGAATCAAGTTCATGTTGATGGACTTGCAAGACTTGCGCAAGGCCAAGTGGGTGCTGATGCAAGCTGGCGACGGTGGTCCCAAGACCATCGAAGAAATCCACCGCGACGCCGAGCTCAAGAAGCTTGAAGAAAAGCAGCAACTGGACAACAAAAAGCGCCGACACCACGACAGTGGCCGCCACCACGACGGCGGTCGCCTGAACTCGTCGCGCGCCGGTTCGCTGTGGAACAACAACGCCCAGAGCAGTTTCGTCAAGAAGCTGCCGCTGTTCACCCGTTCCAACAGTCAAGCCCCCCCTGCCGCCGCCGCCGCGTCGCCGGCTCCCGAAATGACTAGAGAGTCGTCGAAGCGGTCGGAATCTACTCATGTGAACCGGTTTGCGGCTTTGGATGATGATGACGACTCTGAGTAATCAAAATGCATGTAATATAGGTTCTACTTAGCACAATACATTTCCTACGTTTACCACTAACCACCAAACGAGATGAGGAAATGAACCTGGGACCACAATTGACCCACCAAGTCAATTACTTATTATGTTACCATGAGCCCCGGAAAAATCATGGAAAAAAATTCCCTGATCTGTCGGTATCGAATCTCACAATAATTGATTGCTAGCGGAAAAAAATCATTGAAAAATCAGACCAATTGACGACGGCAAAATTTCCAGCGGAATTGAGTTTTTCGTCGATGGCAATTTGCCACAATTTTTACCCCCCTCGCCATCGCTTTTATTGCCTTATTGGGCGGGACACGGCTGTAGGTTGCCGGATTCAGCCCAGCGACCAGCACTAGGTTGCCGACAACGCCAGTTGCGATCATTGCTACGCGGCTCCTCCAGCCGTTGCGAACCGACGATGGAGGTGAAAAACCTGACCAAGGGACCACCCACAGCACTGGGCTCGTATTTTCAAAACTACATACTGTAAAGATATACCCTATATATCCCGTGCCGTAACCATCTAGGGCACAATTAGCTTACAAATCGTCATCATCATCGGGCAAGGGCAAGTTGGCGGCTTGGTCCATGTCCTTTTGGTATTGCTCCATCAAGTTAGCGTCGACTTGCACTTCAGGGGGAGCCAAGGCGGGGGCTTCGATGAATTCCAAACTGGGGTTACCCGACAACTTTCTCGCCAACCACAAGAAGGGCTTTTCGAATTGGTAGTTCGACTTGGCCGAGATGTCGTAGTATTGCAAGTTCTTCTTTCTGTGGAAGGTGATGGTCTTGGGCTTGACCTTTCTTTCCTTGACGTCGACCTTGTTACCGCACAACACGATGGGGATGTTTTCACACACTCTCACCAAGTCTCTGTACCAGTTGGGCACGTTCTTGTAGGTGATTCTCGAGGTGACGTCGAACATGATGATACCACATTGACCATTGATGTAGTAACCGTCTCTCAACCCCCCGAACTTTTCTTGACCAGCAGTGTCCCACACGTCAAAGTTGATCTTACCAAAGTTGGTGTCGAAGCCAAGAGGGTGGACTTCAACCCCCAAGGTGGCAATGTACTTCTTTTCGAATTCACCGGTCAAGTGTCTCTTGACGTAGGTCTAAACGGTTAGTATGGAGTTGACCATGATGCCATTGGTAAAGGATATACTTACGGTCTTACCGGTACCACCGTCACCGCACAAAACGAGCTTGAACGAAGGAACTTCTTGGTTAGACATGGTCGCAGTCTGGTGTTATAAAAATTTGAGTGGAATGTTTTTTTGCGCCCCCGAAGCGATGCGTATCGTCAGCGTCACGTGACGCCGGCCGCAAGAAGCAAAAGGAATTCTACAGTGATCCGAAAAATTCTCTAGTGTATGCAGGACTAACTGCAGCCACCGAATACAGGTTACAGCAAGGTTAAACTACAAAGAGCCAATTGACAATATCAAAGAAAAAATATAATGCTCGATTATTACACACATGTGTTACACAACACATACACACACAGAGAGAGATTCTACAACTTGTTGCCTCTAATCAACGACCCTTCTTCGTACCGTTGATCTAACACCTCCTTGAAGAATGCCTTGCACGCCGGTCTCTTCAATTTGACGGTGGGAGTGACTAAGCCTCTCTCCAACGTCAACGGTTCAAATTGAATCTCAAGGTTGTGGAACTTTTCGAACCCTTGCAACTTGCCGTCGACATTGCGGTTCAATTGAGCCAACAATGTCTTACGGTGTTCGGGTTTGTTGGCCACCAGTAAGATCTTTTCGTCGGTGGTCAAGTCACTAGCATTAGCTCCTTGAGAAAGTAAGAACTCAGTGATGCCATCCTTAGTAACACCAATGACCCCAACCAAGAAGTTCCGCAACGAGTCGCCGTGAGCGTAGGCTTGGGTAAGAATCGAGTTGTTGGACAAGTAGATGTTTTCCACCTTTTCGGGAGTAACGTATTCCCCTTGAGCCAACTTGAAGAAGTTCTTCACCCGGTCGATAATGTGCAATCTCCCGTCCTTGTCAATCTTGGCCACATCCCCGGTGGAGAACCAGCCTTCGGCGTCGACGGCCTTGGCAGTTTCCTCGGGGTTCTTGTAGTAAGTGTTGAAGATTTGCGGACCTCTCAATTGCAATTCACCCCGAAGCAGGCCGTCGTCGTTGGTCAAAAGGTGACCCATTTCCGGAAGTTCTTTCACTCTCATTTCCACGGTGACGGAAGTGGGACCCAGCGACCCCGGCACTGCTTGCCATTGCGGCGACAACGCAAACCCGGCAAACGATTCGGTAAGCCCGTACCCTTGGGCAAAGCCACAGGCAAGCGCCGCCTTAAGGAACGTCATCGTCGACGGCGAGATGGGAGCCGACCCGGTGATGGCAAACGACATGTTGTCGAAGCCAAGCGCCGATCTCAACTTGGAGATGAACAACTTGTCGTAGACAAAGTTAGCCCCGGTGGCACCATCGTGTTGGGCTTGAGCGTGTTCCTTCGATTCAATGACGTGACCAAACACCTTCCGCTTCAACGCCGACGGCGAGTCGATGGTCGCCGTCTTAAGAGCCGCCTCAAATTTAGTGTAGACTCTGGGAACATTAGCCATGTAGTTGGGCTTCCAAAGCTTCAAGTCTTCAACGAGAGTAAGGGGCGATCCGCCGTATTGAGGCATACCGATGCAACAGCCCCGAGAAAGGGTACAAGCGGTGGTTTGTCTCTCAAAGATGTGGGCAAGGGGCAAGAAGCAGAACGACTTCATCCCCGATTGCACCGGCAAGTGGCACAAGCCAAAGACAATCCCCGACATGGCGATTCTTTGTGTCAACAACACCCCCTTGGGGTTGGCGCCGGTGGTGCCCGAAGTGAAGGAAATGGTGTATAAAGTGTCTGGCGACGGCGGACAGGGCAGATTGCCAGCAATCTCACCGAACTTCTGGACTTGGTTAAAGTCGAAAAGCGTAATGTTATTGTCGTGAGCCGATTGCACCAATGGTTGGTCGTATTCGCCTAAGGGTTCAATGGAGATGATGGAAATCAAGTTGCCCAACGCGGGGTTGACTTGCTTGTACTTGATCAAGTGGGGGATGTGTTGCTTCAGGGCAATGACCACGGGACTTTCCGTCACCAGCAAGATGTACTCCGAGGTCTCGGGACCCAACGTGTCGTACAACGCGGTGTTGGTGATGGAAAATGACAGACACATCAAGTCAGTAATGACCCACTCTTCACAGTTGGGGGCATAAAGAGTAAGCACAAACGACATGTTATCTTGGTTGAATTGGCGGTACACCTTTTCGTGGTCGAGAATCTTACGGTGACTGGCAAACTTGTCGGCGTTAAGGTAGGGGTTGTTCTTCAACAAAAACAACACCCCTGACCCCAAATCGTTCTTTTCCTTGTTGATTTGCGCGTAGGTCTTGGAGTGGTAGTCACCGTTGAACCCAGTGGCAGCATCGTAGGACCGTTTGGCGATACAGGGCTCGTCCTTGTATGATCTAACTGCCAAATCAAAGATATCGTGGTAAGTAGCGATCTCGGGCAACACCCCTTCCTTCAATCCGTTGGGGAACGCCTTGTTACGAAACACCGGCGAGTAGCCAGGCTTAGCGGTACCGGGAATCGGGATGGACACGTCTCGCCACGATTCGGGGAGGGGGAAGTTTTTGGCAAACAATTCTTCCACGGGAAGATTGTCTGGATTGGCCAACACGTAGGGCGAGTCGTCAGCAGCGTACTGCTGCTTTCCAGCAAGGGAGGGGAGGGACATGTCTTTGGACTGCTGGAAACGAAGTAGAAGCGGGTTGGGGAGCGGGTGTCGGTTGAGTATTTATAACCTAACGACAAATGTGCGGGGCGCGCTGGGGTCTTAGCGGGTGTCGTACCCCACACGGTTAGGAGCGCCGAGCCCGATTTTATCGTAGAGAGGGTTTTTTTTCCTTTTTGCCTTAATAAATGGTGGTTACAAAGAGCGGGCTACCGGGTAACCGACCCGGTCTCTAGTCAACGGGTAGGGAGGACAAAGCCGTTGGTAGCACCGTTACTCCGACATTTGCATGTTCCGATCCAAGCCGATCGATGACGTATTATTTGACACCTATCTGAGATCAATTGGATTCTGTTACCGGGTATGGTGGTGGTAAATGATAGGGGTCGACTCAATAATGGCCTCGGTCGAATGGTGCCGTTGTCTCCCCGAGACCGAGGTATCGATTATCAATTTTCGCTGCACTCTGCGTTGGTTATGGGCGCGGCCCGACGAAATTATAACTCTGGAAATAGTGAGGGCATCGCTGACAAGGTAATAGATTTCGGAGATCGGTGCCGAATGTACTACCCGGAAATATCCGATAACGATGTCCAATTGACGAGACCTCGGGTCCAATGGTAACTACCAAGCACAAGTAACACCATGATGAAACTGGAGACCACCGACATGAGAAAGTACCCGTAGGCTAGGCCCCGTCCCGACTTGCGAAGCTCAACCACGAAGGTGCTAACGGTGGTGAGCCCACCACAAAACCCATCATCAAGGCCTACAAGCACTTGCTGAGCGATGGGATTGACCACAAGAAGAGTGTGGTTCAGGTTTAAGCCGTATTGCAATAGGTAAAACACCAGAAGCACCACCAGCCCTACGGCATTGGCAATGAACGTGCCGTAATACCATCGTGACGTATTAAGCTTCAGAAGCTGCCAACGAATAAGGGCACCCACGGGAGCGAAAAGAATTCCGAATGTCCATTCTCGTGATGCTTTGACGGTACCAATGATGATGGCATCGGCAATGAGTAAGAGTACACCAATTATTGAACCACTTTCCAACACTAATCGGTACCAGCGACTAGTAATGGGAGGAGCTCGCTCAAGCCACTCGCCAGCATGGGTTCCAAGCATTAGCCCCACGTAGCTAATGGCGAATTGACCAATGAGTACGTTAAATGCTTGCATGGTGCCATACCCTGGTGCTGGTACTTGACGATGGTGGGTGTTGATGGCAAGAGTTACCAGCTCAACAATTACCGAGGAAAACAGCGATAGTGTACCACAAAACCCTGTAGTAAGCCCGGTAAACACAGGGTTGGGATGGCCCACTTTCGACCACACTTTGGTACTGGCTTGAAGGATACCCATCACCACACACGCGGCGAAATTGGCCCACACCACGCCGCCAAGGTATGCAGACTCAAACGACGTGAGTGCCACTAGCCCTTTACGGGCCACCACCCCCCACATTGACCCGTGGAGCACCCATAGAGCGGTGTTGACGACGTCGAGGCGCCATGTTATGGCCATCGCTTAAAGCGTGCGCACGCTTCGCGAATCCGCCTTATCTGGGGTTAACAGTAACAGTTAGTGAGAGTGAGAGAAAAACCGTGCAATTTGTGGCACAGCCCTTTAGCCGCTAAGCAACCCTGTTCACCATGTCCTCCTATTCTCACCACCATCATATCAACAATATGAGTCTAACAAAACTTGGTATCGTTATACTTTAGCTACTTCTTTTCTACACCCAGTTATTATCATCTCTTCAGTACACGCCATATTCCTTCAAGTCATGTGCTTGTCCTTTGCCACTAGGGTCGTTCTTATCACGGTCAATCACTAGCCACTCGCACTTAGGAAAGTCAGCACGTGTGAGGCGACCATCCTTTTTGTGGAGCGAATTAAGACCACACACCGGTGCGACTTCAGGAACCATCGGTAGCATCTACACCTATTTCCCCCTCTTGACGGCTTACCCTACATTGCAAGATGGTGCTAGCGATGTTGATGGTGCTCCATCTCACCATAGCGATGGTTGCCGCCGCCGCTACCAAGACGTCGACTCGGGTGCCGGCACCGTCACCGTCGTCAATCATCGATATTCTATCGTCCCAACCCCAATACTCCAAGTTCCTTCGGCTTATTCAGAGGAAAGGGTTGGTGCCCGAGCTCAACTTAATGGAGAACATCACGTTGTTTGCTCCCGTTAATGCGGCGTTTGTCGATGAAGGCGAGGTTAACGATGTCTACAAGTATATCATCTATCAGCGAATGCGAGTGGGGTGGATGCCCAAGGAACCGGTGGTGTTTGAGACGGCATTTCAGAACCCTGATGGCACCAATTATACCATTGAAATCGGTCCCGATTTCGAGCTGATGGAGTATGTGGTGGACCACGTCGCCCCCATCGTCGAAGAGGACATTTACGCCAAACATCAGAAGCTGTTTATTCAGGGGATCATGAGATTACTTCCAGAGAAACCATCGGCGTGTGGTGTGCTTCTAAACGACGTTTCCGATAGCATCAATGGTACCGCCATTAGCTTTGCCAAACAGCTATTTCAGTCAATGGAACAACGCCATCCCAACCATTGTGCTAAATTCTTCAAGAACCGCCAATCAATCTTTATCCCCTCCGATACCGCCATCTACGGCGGGCTCACCCAGACCGAACGCATATATTATACTGGTCTTTATCGAGCTCAACAGATTAAGGATATCGATTTGACTGAGGATGCACAGGCGACCATGGCTAAAGATATTGCCAAGTTCTTGGATAGCATGAGTCTGCTGCGGTACATTATTGGTCCCAACGGTACCGATTCCAAGTTCAATGGTCACAAAGTGTCGCACAATGCTACTCAAGTGGAGATTAACGGAGCGTCGCTGGTGGTCAGCGTTGTGCTTGCTGACTCGGTAGTACACGTATTTGATACCCCCCATGTGATCAAGGCTCTCGATATTAAGACGACGTCGATGACGTTGGAAAAGGTACTTTTCTCTCTTCATTACTCCAAGTTTGTCGAGGAACTCAAATTCCGTAAACTTGGTCATTTACTCAAGGAGAAAAAGTCTCGCTACCGATTATTTGTCGATGTTACCGATCGTGATGACTTTGGCGATGATGAAATGATGATTCGTAAGTTCAGTTCCAAACAACAACTTCTCTACCAATTTGGTGAGAAGAAAGCTTCTCACGGGTTGGTGGACTCGCTCATGTGTTCCAATAAGCGAGTGAGCGGCTGCTTTAAGCATAAGTTGATGACCGATGAAGATGGCGACATTATCACGCTCAACGACAACATCAATGTCATCGACGGACCCTTTGATGCTGGTAAATCAGAGGTGTACATTGTTGACAGCGAAGTGGTGCTTCCGGCGTCGCTTAAACGGGTGATGGGAGAGATCATGGGTGCCGGGCGTACTCGAGATGTCATCCTCGATAAGAGCAACTGCTTAAAGACGCTAGAGTTGCTTTTAGCCCATAAGCTCTTTGATTGGGATGATGATGGTGGATACTCGGTATTCTTACCTTGTGCTCAAGTCGATGCGTCGATAGCTACCAAGTGTAAGCCTCACACCAACTGGGACACCATGGGGCTCGTGTACGACTTTCTTGAAGATAACCCCGAATGGATGGACAAAGTCCTTCGAGGTCTCTTTGTCAAAACGCCGATCTATTCCGATTTTTCGCCATCGTCAGCAACAAGATTTAAGCTCCTAAATGGCGAACACGTATTCATTGACCGCCCCAAACAGCTGTCGTCTTACCTTTCCTTTAATAAGTCTCGCGTCTACGTGCCTCCCGATTCCGATGTGTTGTTTAACCAAGGGGTGATTCATTTGGTACCGGATGTCATCATTCCTGACCAGTTGGATATTCCGTTACGGGAATTGATTAATACCACCATTAATGACCCTTCAGGACCCAATATCTTGGAATTGATCAAATTAATCCCTGGGTTGGAGAAGGCTCTTGGTCTTCGGGGAGAAAAGCCCAAGTTTGCCCTTCTCGTACCGTCACAGGAAAGTTTGGAGGATTTCAATATTACCGCCAACTTCGATAAGCTCACCAATCTTTTCAACTTCCACTTGGTACCCGAACACGACCTCGCTAATCTTCTTGATTGTGTCAATGGGTGTCCCTACAACTCGTCGCGAGTGATTGCCACCAATCTTACTGAGGATAAGGCGGGATTAATGTGTCGTCGCTCGGGATCAAAGACATACTTACAGTACGTTAACACCGACAAGATGGACATTGCTGGGTACAATAAGGACCACCAAGTGCTGGTGGTACTGTACGGCTGCGAACACCCTAATCTGCCGTATCTGGGCCCGTGTGTGTTTGTGTTGGACAAGCCTCTCAATCTCAAGTGGATTAATCCCGATCTGCCGTTCCTCCACATCCACTTAGGATGGGTACTGGTAGGAATTGGGATCATCTGTGGTCTCTTGCTCGTGGCGGTATTGGTATTAGTGGTGACGATTTTCGGCATGTGTTCGAATAAAAAGGGAGAACGCCTGCCACTTTTGGGCGATGTCGAAGACCCATTTGCCGATCGTCGTCCCAGCTTTATCAAGATCTTACTGGATAATCCTGATGATCTCACTGGCCTTCACGAACGAGGCTACGAGACCGACATTGACATATTCCGCGAAGATGACCATAACCCACGCAGATGGGCTTCGACCCGTCGCAAGTACGGTGCTACCGGTTCTATCGAACGTCTGCCTACTGATACCACTGCTCGTACCGCTCCTCGGCTGATTAAGGGGCGCGACATCACCAAGAACTGGCAAACGTTCACCGGCGAATGACTGTTGACCAGTCTCATATTATCAACTTACACTTTCTGTTATAAATAAAGATTTTGTTACAAATAAATAGAGCTAGGGAACACTACTGACAGAAGTTGTCTCTGATCAACTTTGACAACTTGGGGTAGATGATATCGGAAGTGTTTCCCAGCACCGTGTGGAGCACACCGCGTTTTTGGTAGTATTGCTTCAACGGCGCCAACTCGCGGTTATAGGTATCTAAACGACGACCAAACACTTCGGCAGTATCGTCGGCTCGCTTAGTTAATGGTTCACCGGTCACGTCGTCAGTATAGGGAGTTTTGGGAGGATTATAGTCCAAATTGTATACTCTCCCCAGAGGCACGTGGACCCAGCGAGCTTCAATCCGGTCCAAAATCACTCGTTGATCAACATCAAGCTCCACCACCATGTTAAGGTCACGGTTATGGCTCCCAAGCACGTTATCCAATTGTTCTGCTTGTGGGGTAGTCCGAGGGAACCCATCGAGCAAAAACGACGCCTTTTCCCCCAGACCAGGCCATCTGGGGTTAAGAAGATAACCGGTGATCAACTTCACCATCACCAGGTCGGGAACAAGCGTCCCTTCCTTGATGTAGCGTTCGGCCTGTTGACCAATGCCGCTGCCCTTGGCGATTTCCGTACGCAAAATGTCTCCCAGCGACACGGCATTGATGGTGGGGAATTCCTTGAGTAATCTCAGCGTCTGGGTGCCCTTGCCCAGGCCAGGGGCGCCCAATAAGAGGAGACGGAGCGGACGGATGAGAGACATGTCGCTGATCAAGGTCTCCACGAATGTCGCATTTTAGCCGACAGAAATTTACGCCGGGGAAGCTTCGTTCAATTACGTCATCGCTCGTGGCACAAAAACGCCAATCGTTGGAGAATGACGCTTATATATATATATATATATGTATACAAAATTATGGGGTTTGCGGGAATAGTTTATTCGTCATCGTCGTCAGAGTCAATGATTCTCCGTCGTTTGCGGTTGACTTCTTCCTTGTACTGTTCCTTGCCGTCATCCTTGACCTTCTTCAATCGTTCGGCCCGACGCTGTTCTTCATCGGAATCAAACGCTTCCTCTTCCTCCTCCTCTTCTTCTTCTTCCTCGATTTCGTCATCATCAGCGGCGACAAAGTCATCCTCTTCGTCGTACTCTTCACCACCATAAGTACGGTTAAAGCGAGAGTACAGCGGTTCGTGTAACAGCGGCGACCCTGCCCGGCCTTCGCGATCCTCTTGGGCGCGACGCTTGTTTTCCATTTGTCGTTTGAGCTTGAGCGACTTGCGTTCCATTTCGTCGGCAAGTCTCTGTTTGGCAAGGGGGTCGTCGTGGGTGATGGTATTGAGAATCTTGTCCTTGTTTTGCGACCCCTTCACCGCTTGCGTCAACATACGGTGGGTGGTGGTCAGCGTCGATGCCGGCAACAAGTTGACCAGTTTGTCGATGATGGCGTCGGTTTGAAGCATGTCGTAGTCGTCGTGCAGCTTGACGAGCCACAGGTCGGTGATGGCCGATTGCTTAAAGTCGAACAACTCGCCGCCAATCTTGAGACTGATGGACCCGTCGTCCCACTGGACAAAGTGGGCGTTACTTTGTTTGATGACGTCCTGGCCCGCGCCCGAACTGTATCGCCAGCGAATGGTGTTGGCGTTGACCATTTTTTCGGAGAGAAGATCGGCGTGGATTTGTTTCTCCAGCTTTGCCACTTTACGAAGAGCAGCTTCGTTGACCTCGACCCGCTTCTTAAAGTCAGCCGGGTCAAATGGTCGGGCGTCCACTTTCAAGAACATCGGAACCTTGACAAAGTAGGTTTCCGGTTCGGTGGTGTCGGTAACGGCGTGCCGCGGCAACAGGGTGTCGATCTCCTTGAGGGGCCCGGCGTCGCTAGCGTTGTCATCGTCATCGCTTTCTGGTAGCGGTGCTGGAGACACCGGGGTGTGTTCGGGGGAGAGGGCCACCTCGTCGTCGCCAAACAAGTCGTCCGCCATGAAGAAGGGTACGAGGGAAACGCTCAGGAATTTTTCGGTGCGACTGCGGCACGGTGGTTCTAACCGACGGTGACATGGAAAGAGATCTGACGCGGAGATAGCCACGAAGATGTAACTGATAAAGAGCTTATTGGATTCACCGTTTGCTTTCGTTACGTTTGTAGTGGTGGTGGTTTTTCTGCTGGTTCAGAGATTTTGGAAGTGAGGATTTAGCCCGGTAATATCGCCGTCGCGTGGTGATAGAGGGAAAGATGGGCGGCAAACGGCAGCGTTTAGGATACGAACCAGCGGGCCCCTGACTTCGGTGGCGAGCCCGTTGCCACTAGTTTCTTGTCAGTGACCATCGGTTGCGGGACAGCAACCATCAACGCCGCTGCCGACTGACTTCATGAGGCTGTGTGGTGGGGGAGGGGGATAGTTTTGGAAGCAGCTGCTGGTGTGGTTTCAGTTGTGTGCAGGTCAATCTTTGGGACATATGGACTAACTAATGTAGGGTAGATGGGGCAGTGTCAGATCAATCACCACGGCCATTGTTTTTCGGGAATCAAAAATGATGACGTGAGTGAATGACAAAACGGAGGAGATAGTGGTGCCTGGAGGGAAAGTTTAATCGCGGTGATTGCTCACACTTTGTAGCGGGGCGAAAACAGGGGGGATAATTGGAAGGGATCTTTAGAGATTAGGTCCAAGTACGATCAGCAGTCGACAACAGAAAGAACAATGACACAGGGTCCTGGTCGATGCCACACCAAAGACCCAAAGAATGACGTTGACGCTGGGATAGTCAGGATGATAAACCCGTTACCGTTACCGATCCATCAGTATCTGACATTAGTATGTGACCGATGTCGGGTATCGGTGTCATAACTACGGTGGGTTTACGTCGACCCCTTCTTCACCTTTGCTGTCGCACACACAATAGCCGTATATTGTTGCGGCTGGCCGATGGCAGGGCAAGGCGGGGGTTTCTCTAGGGGCTTGTCACTCGGAATCGCCAGGTCCTCATAACCTTGCGACAGGTGCATGGTCGTCAACGCAAATGCTCACGGGAAAGGGCAAAAAAAAAAAAATTGTGGTAAGTGGCGCCTGCCGCCCCCTTGCCTTATTCTTGTCCCTCTGGTGCCATTACTACGGAGAGAACCAGTAGCGGACGTCAACCAAATGGTGTCTCGGTAGTGTCGGGAACGGACGGCGTTATTATCTCGTTGCCAGGGGACGTTGCCAGGGGGTATGTGGCGGGGCGCCGCTGCTTAAGGTGGAGTGGGCCCGATCGACGCACTCGTCGCCCAAATGGGCAGGCGGCGCCCAAGGGCGACCACGAGAAAAATAAACAAATGGTTTTTTCGGCAGCGGCGCCCATCTAGCGGCGCCCCGGGCGCTACTAGCAGCAGGCAGCAGCAGCAGGCAGCGCAGCGGCAGCTAGCGGCGCCCAGCAGGCACGTAAACCGCGCCTCCAGCTGCCACCAACAACGGCGCCCACCACCTAAACCCACCCAATTTCTGGCGCCGGGCGCTATCGCGGGCGCAGCGTGGTAAAAGTGGTGTCTCAGGTAATAACGAAAGGGCCACCGTAATTAGTGAGTAGGTGCCTCTTTTTCCGTGAAAGTAGCAAACATTCGGCGCCCTCCTTGAGAGTGATATTGTCGACGTCACCCGGGTAAATTCCCGAGGCCGTCACCGTTGCTGTCGTCGTCGGCAGCGGCCGCCGCAGGCCTATTTTTGTAACGATCTTGCCGAAGTGCACGGCAAGGGTTTGTGGACAAGGTGGGTGCGGTCGCGTATGCCGGACGACGTAGGGCGAGCGTCGACCTTTTTTTTTTTCCCTGCCTGGGTGGGTAAAGAGAGGAATCGACACACCCGCTTGCCCTCGACCCCGGTTCCCCGTGTTTGCCCTGCCACCAGTGTTTGCGGGCCTGCTTCCCCTTCGTTTGGCGTGTCCTCCATGAGCCATCTGTCGAGCCCGTCCAACCGCAACTCGATCTTCGGGTGGGTCAAGACCCTTAAGCGCGGGAGCATGTTGCTGAGCGACCTGGTCAACGATGTTGGCGACGGTGGCGACGACGGCGACCTGCTGCCGACTAAAGCCGATGCTGGCCTTACTCCTCAGGGTCCTCCCCAGCTGATCCCCATCCCCCAGCCGCTGGCAGCATCGGAATTCAACTTTGCCCTGCTGCCCCTCTCGCCACGAGCCACCGAGTTTCTCCGGCCATTACTCCACCACAAACTGCGGTCGCTGACCAACGTCAACGCCACCACCCCGGGGCGTGGTCGCTCCAACTCCAATACCAACATGAGCGAGGCTCTGACCAGCATACGACAACACCGCGACTCGTTCTTGCAGCATAACCCGTTGATCGACACCAACTCCAAGTACTTTGGCGTG
Source organism: Diutina pseudorugosa (assembly GCA_030580175.1). NCBI lineage: Eukaryota > Fungi > Ascomycota > Pichiomycetes > Serinales > Debaryomycetaceae > Diutina > Diutina pseudorugosa. Next base: position 34,447 of record JAKTSL010000049.1, on the reverse strand, counting down.
CCCCTCGACGTCGCCATCGACCAGGCGCTGGCGAAAATCTCCATCTTTAGCGACCACGCCGACGACACCCAGCTGTACGGCCGCATCCCCATCGTCGTCGCCAAGTGCGGCGTCTACCTCAAGAAGAAAGGGTTGACCGTCGAGGGCATCTTCCGCGTCGGCGGCCTGCTGAAACGGCTAAAGGAGCTTCAACAGATCTTCGATAGCCCCCCCGACTTCGGCAAAAAGCTCTCGTGGGACGGCTACACCGTCCACGACGCCGCCCTGATCTTGCGCCGCTACCTTAATGCATTACCCGAACCGTTGATCCCGTTGGACATGTACGAAGCCTTCCGCGACCCGTTGCGCCAGCGCCCTCGCATCATCAACTACATGAAGTTCAAGGCGGAAAACCCTAATAAGCTGTTGCGCCACCACGACGACGCCGCCGCCGCTGACGACGTGTCGCCCCTCACCGAAGCCAACATTGACCGGTTTAATCAACTGGGCGACCCCGCCCCCGGCGCCGACCTGACATTAGGGGTTACCGACGCCGCGGCGCCGCTGGTGACGACGCCAACCCTGGAACGGCCCCGCAAGGGCAAAAACTACCGCAAGTTGACCCGCGACGTCCACTGCGCCATCGAAGAGTACAAGCAGTTAGTGCTGCAGTTGCCCAACTTGCTGAAACAGCTTCTCTTCTACATCCTCGACCTCTTGGCCATGGTGCAAAACCACGCCTGCGACAACCTCATGTCGCTGCGCAACTTGGCCGCCATCTTCCAGCCGCTGATTCTCTCTCACCCCGACCACGACATGGACCCCGACGAGTACGCCCTCTCGCAGCTGGTGGTGGAGTTTCTCATCCAGTACGCCTACAAGTTATTGCCCAACCACGGCGCCGCCGCCGCTGCTAGTGGTGCCGCTGCTAGTGGTGCCGCTACTAGTGGTGCCACCACCCCGACACCACAGGCACCCGGACTGGCAGCGCCGCCGTCGGCGCCGCTATCGGAAGCGCTGCTCCCGCCGCCCACCACCCGGCTCGACGTGCTGACGTCGGCGGGAGTGTCGCCGGCGACGCTGACGACGACGACGCCGTTGGAAACCGAACCGCTTCCCTTGCACACCCCCGAGCCCAAGGGCCCGCCGCGCCTCGCCGTCGACACGGCGGCGGTGGCGGAGACGCTGCTGACGGCGCTGACGGCCAAAGACCCCGTGATCGTGGTGCTGTCGGTGGAGCATTTCCCGGTGCAGGTGACACCCACCCCTTCCACGCCCCACGAACCCTAATGACCTTGTAAACTAACCTAATCTGGGATTATGTACTATTATGAGACACTTTTGTACGAGTATAAACACACCTTTTCATTAACGACCACTAAAATCGAGCGCCCCCAAAGCGCCCCATCGCGCTGCCAGGCGCCGCGCGCGCGCGCCATCTCTTAGCCATCACCTTACACTCAGATCTCTCTCAATGGATAGACGACGGTTGTTAGGACCGGCCAACGCCATTACCCCGGCGATCGGGGTGTCGTCAAACCCCAAGGATAACCTTACTACCAATACCAACAATACCACGGAAACGGATGCCACCACCACGGGGGCTGAAGACAAGTTTTTCGTGCAAGCCGGCAACATCGATAACGCCAACGGTCTGTGCTATATGGAAGTGGGCGACGGGCTGATCATCTTGGCGTGCTCCGTCTATGGCCCTCGACCCATCAATAACCTGTTTATCAGCCGGGGACTGTTTCTGGTGGAAACCAAGTTCATGCCCCATGTCCCGCAAGCTAATGGTGGTACCACCAATGGTCCCAGTTTCCTGGAGTTGACGGGAGTCGAACAGCGGTTGTCGCTGTTTGTCGAGACCAGTTTGTTGCCGCTGGTGCTTCTTAGCCGCTACCCCAAGCTGACGATCGACGTCTACGTCCACGTCATTGCCTGCGATGACCCCAGCAACCTCCACCGCCTCGCGCTGTGGATGGTCAACTGTGCCCTGGTGGCGCTTGTCGACGCCGAGATCGAGGTCAGGGACGTGGTGACGCTGGGTGCCAGCGGCGCCGGCGTCGCCTCCTTCATGGCGTTGGCCGACGACGGCATCGTCGGGTTGTGGCTCGACGGCGACGCCAACGACGTCACCACCACTTTGCCTGCGTGTGCCGACAAGGCCGCTGCCATTCGGGCCAACATCAATAGCTACTTGCTTAACCGCACTCCGTAAATCCCAATCATGACAGTTTTCTTTCGATCTAAGCCAATTGGTGCCGTATTCAATTCGAGCGTATCGGTACCGTTTTCGATCTAATCGTATTGGTACCTTCTTTTGATCTAATCGTCTCGGTGCCGTTGTCGATCTGATCATATTGGTGGTCTAAGCCGATCCGTAATGGAGTGCACACATTAATCTGTGGCTATCGCAACTGTTAGTGCACACCTTCCACTTGCGCTGCCGGTCGCGCCCGCGGCGTCACTTTTATCCCAGCTACCGAGCCGACACTTGCCGAAGGCAGCTCCGTGATCTCTGCTCCTCCACCACCCCTTCCTCCAACCAAATGTCGGAGATACACTTCTACAAGTTCGTCGTCACCAGCCAGGTGTTCTTCCGGTCACAGTACTGCTACGCACTCGTCAACGTGCGGCCATTAGTGCCCGGCCACGTGCTAGTGGTGCCCTTACGGACGCTGGTGCTTCGCCTCTCCGACCTCCTGTGGGAGGAGCTGACGGACTATATGAACACCATCCAGCTCATCCACAAGTTTATTGAGCAGACGTACAAGGCCGACGCCCTCAATATTGCCATTCAGGACGGGCCCGAGCTGGGCCAGCTGGTGCCCCATCTCCACACCCATATCATCCCTCGGCACAAGGGCGATGGCTGGGGCGACTCCATCTACCGGGCGTTGGAGCTGCTGGACCTCGATGCCTCGTACCAGGACTTTTTCAACCGCAAACGGGCCTACCAAGCTAACCATGGTGCCGAGCTCGAACAGAACGATGCTGATCGTGTCGACCGTCTGGCCGAGGATATGGCTCGAGAAACCGAAGCGTTGCGCAAGCAATTGAGCGCCTATATCGCTGATATCGACCAGAAGCGTCGTGAAGACGCTATGGCCACCCACTTTGACTTTGATCGCGTTCTCCACGACAAGAGCTATTAATGACGACTACCCAGATTTCTCTTGTGGTGATAGTCTTCGATTAATTTCTTCCATTAAGCTCTCCATCGCAGCTTTTCTCCTTGCTGTAAGGATATCCTCTTTTCAATAGACTTAATACCTTGAATGACAAAATGACAGATAGTTATGGGTTGTTTTCCTCCGCAACTCTAGGCAATTGACTTTGTTAAAGTTGGTCCAAAGTTAACTGGTAATACTTGTTTGACATTTTCACCATCCCCTTCCCTGTCAATTTCCACAACTATATCATATCTTCGTATGGTAGCCTTGTGATAATCAGTAGGGCTATGATCGCTTAGCGCGGCGCGCACCGTTTACCATCTCTCTCGCTCCATGGCTGACGCTCCTCTCGACGAGATCCAATGGAAGCTGCCCGAGTTTATCCAGGAGAGGGGTCTCCATACCGGTAATGTCCTCGAGTACTTTTCGTTATCTCCGTTCTATGACCGGACGTCAAACAACCAGATTCTCATGATGCAGTTCCAATTCCAACAAATTCAAATTCCTCCAGGAATGACGTTCTATCAATACTTCCAAAACCGGCTTGCTGAAATGGTAGGGGTCGAGTTTGTCGTTGCCTACACTCGGGAGCCCGACTTTTGGGTGATTCGAAAACAACGGCGCCGTGATCCTACCCATACCGAAAGCCTCGAAGACTACTACGTTATTGGTGCCAATATCTACCAAGCCCCAAAGATTTTTGACGTGATTAGCTCTCGGCTCTTGGCTAGTGTATTGGCAATGAAAAACTCCATGGAACTTATCCACGACATGACCAAGTTCCACATTCTGGACGGTGTTCATTCTTATAATAACAAAAAACAACTTCAGGTGGGCCTGGCACCAGCAGCGTCAGCCCTGTCATCAACGTCCATGCTGCGAGTACCAGGATCAGCTACTCAAGCGCCTACCCCCCAAATTCCCGGGGCTACGCCCGCTGGAATTGCTTCCGCTATTGCTACCAATAACCCCCTGTCGGCACTGGCAGGCATTTCGACCCCGTCAGCCATCGAAATCACGGCTGGTGCCTTTGATAACTTGCTTAACAACGTGGTCCAGCTGTCGAACTTGTCCACCGCCGGCGCCGGCGCCAACCGCATCAGTTTTAATGGTAGTAGTGGCGCCAGTGTGAGTGGTGGTGATTCCCCCACCGAAGCCAGCACCACCAGCATTTATTTGGACGATATTCCCCTCTATGGTAAAGGGTCGACGGTGGAGATGTTGGGGCTTGCAGTCAACCCCGAGGTTAACCGTGACTAACCGTTTTTTAATAGAGTAATGACATGACGATTTGACACGAAACCTAAACGAAACTTGGACTACAGAATATTAACAAAAATACTTTCCAGTGGTTGAAGATTGATCACATCAGTCGAATGTTCAGTAAGAGTAATTTCCCTGAGTTATGGGGTCGTATAAATGTTATCACTTGATCTGATGGTTATGTCCTGCATATAATCAAGCGAAACGAGATTTTTCAGCCATCCCACCTCACCACCACCCCTCTACCAACCCCATATCATCAATGGACGCGTTTAACAACTTCACCAAGGTCTCGTTGAGCGAGGTTTCCCAAGCCGACTTGTCGGCATTTAAGCACACTGCCGAAGAAGAGGCTCTTGCCCTGCAATTTGCCACTCTCGCCGCCAGAACCGACGAGCCCGAAACCTTGACCGCTCTTAACGACGACTTGAGAGACCGTACTTTCGTTGCCGGCAATGCTCCCTCCAAGGCTGACTTCATCATGTTCGAAAAGATCTACCCCCTTGCCGCTAAGTGGACTGCTGTCGCTGACATTGCCAAGTACAGACACATCTTGAGATGGGCCGACTTGGTGCAAAACCGTCTCGTGGACGTCCCCGAAAAGCTCTCCATCGACCTTTCCATCGAGCTCCCCAAGGAAGTCAAGGAAAAGAAGAAGAAGGACGCCGCTGGCGCCGCTGGTTGTGATGCCAAGGGCAAGAAGGCCGACAACAAGAAGGCCGACAAGGCTGACGCTGGTGCCGCTAAGGGTAACCAAAAGGAACTTACCGAAGAAGAAAAGCAAAAGCGCGCCGAACAAGCCAAGGCTAAGAAGGAAGCCAAGAAGGCTAAGGCTGCTGCCAACCAAAAGCCCCAAGCCGCCGCTGTCCCGCCTAACCCCGGTATGATCGACTTTAGAGTTGGTTTCATCGAAAAGTGTGTCAAGCACCCCGATGCCGATGCCCTTTACGTGTCGACGATCCAAATGGGCGATGAAGAAGGTCCCAGAACCGTGTGCTCGGGTCTCGTCAAGTACATCCCCTTGGAAGACATGCAACAAAGATACGTCGTCACTGTGGCCAACTTGAAGCCCGTGACCATGAGAGGCATCAAGCTGTGTGCCATGGTGTTGTGTGCGTCGCAAGACGACAAGGTTGAGTTCGTCAACCCCCCTCCCGGGTCGCAACCCGGTGACAAGATCTTCTTTGAAGGCTACGATGCCGAACCGGAAAAGCAATTGAACCCCAAGAAGAAGATCTGGGAAGCGGTGCAACCCAAGTTCTCCACCAACGAAAACTTCGAAGTCACCTACACCGAAGAAGGCAAGCCTGCTGCTAAGTTGGTGAACAAGAAGGGTGAACTTTGCCACAACTCCACCATTGTCAAGGCTGACGTCAAGTAAACTCCCTCCTAATCTCCCTACGATTTCCCTGTATATACGTATACACCTCCCTCCCCTGCCCTTCCTATTAATTGTAATTGTTCATCGTTTGCTCTATCGCTAACTCTCTGACCATTGTGGTTGCCATCATTGGCTTTTTTCAGTGCGAATCCTATACTATCAGCCCATACAAGCGATGATCGTCAAGAACAAGGCCAAACTCAAGGATAAGCGAGTGGCATTGACCGTGGTGCCTCAAGACGCTGAAGACTTATGGTACATTTACAATTTGGTGGCCAAGGGCGACACGGTGGTGGCCCTGACTCACCGCATGGTCAAAAAGGGCGATAAGGGTAAAGCCAAGGTGGAAAAGATGGCGTTGACGTTAAAACTTCAAGTGGAAGACGTTGATTATGTGTCTAGTGCTGACGATATGCGGATCCTGGGTAAACTGATTGAACCCAATGAAAATGTCCCGCTCAATTCCTACCATACCATCGATGTCGAACTTGGAGCTAATCTCACCATCATCAAGGATAGCTGGGACGAATACGACATGACCATTTTAAGTGACTTATCCAACATTGAAAATAAGGCCGATGTTGGGGCCGTGGTGCTTGAAGAAGGGGTGGCCCACATTTGTTTCATTACCGATAGCATGACGGTGCTTAAAGCCAAGGTGGAAAAGTCAATTCCTCGAAAATCCACTCAGTACGAGAGCAAAGACCACGACCAGGCGTTGGATAAGTTCTTGACCAATACGTTGCTGACGATGTTGAGACACTTTGACTTTGACCGGCTAAAAGTCATCATGTTTGTGTCCCCCGGGTTCGTGGCCAAGCTGTTGTACGATAAACTCTTTACTTCAGCCCAAGCAGGCGTGCTGCTGGGAGGTCCCGAGAAGAAGATGTTCGAGCTGGTGCTCAAGAATAAGAGCAAGGTGATCATTGCCCATTCGTCGACGGGGTACTTACAAGGGTTAGAAGAAGCGCTTGCTGAACCCAAGGTCAAGAAGCAGTTGGCTGAAACCAAGTTTGCTGCTGAGCTGGACATCTTACACCAATTTGAAACTGCGCTTAATGACGATGATGGCAGAGCTTGGTACGGGCGAGCCGAGGTGGAAAAGGCCCTTGATCTCGACGCCGTGCGCTACCTCATGGTATCGGATAGTTTATTCCGAAGCGACGATATCCAGGAACGGCGCCACTACATTGAAATCACCGAGCGTGCCAAGGCGTTGGGAGCAGAAGTGCTCGTGTTTTCCAGCTTGCACGACCTGGGCGTCCAACTTAATCAGTTGACGGGGATTGCGGCGTTGCTTAAATACCCTGTCCCCGATCTTGATGATGATTTGGACGAAGATGACGAAGACGACGAATAAATACAGCAAAAAGTAATAGAAATTCATGGTACATTAATTATATTTAGTTATATATATACAAGCAAAGACTTAAAGCCATACAGCCGCAAAAGCCCTAAGTACTAGAAGCCTTTATCAGCACCAGCGATTGGTCGGTAGGAGGTTGGGGTACTTGTGGGTGTTTGACCCCCATCTTATCCAAATACCACACATCGCCTCCTCGAGCGTAGATCAAAAAGTCTTGAGCGAGACCAAGACAAAGCCCCATCACGCCCCCTCGGATGGTAAACTTACGGATCTGACTGCCCTTCATGTGATGGAACATGCCGTAACCCACCAGACAAATCGCTGCTGCCGCCAGGGTATTCAAGCAGTCGATGGTGCCTCGAGCTCGATCGAGAGTAGCTTCAAGACCGAAAAACGTCCCCACCGCTAACGAGTATTTCGTACCTTGTTTAAGCGCCAGCTTTACTCCCAGAATAATCATGACATAGTTCTTTTTCTTGTGGTAAAAGTACCACCCACCAACGTTTTGCGGGAGCCGATGCCCGTTCTCGGTGAGAAACCGGAGCGACGACGTCTTCACCCCTTCGTAGAAACCAGTCATGGCACCGATGACCCCGGCCGTCAACGAAAACGCCTCGAGCCGGGTCTCGGGCTTCATGTGAAACCGCTCCTTAGCCAACGGGTCCATGGTTGGGGGAGGCAAGGACACGAATGACGACGATCGCGCTCGTGTGACGTATGCGATAAAGATGTCGTTCTACGGACGATGAAACCAGGGTATCTACAGAATGATATTCACCGGGTGATGGTGGATTTAACATATTAGCAAATCATGTTGTGGTATTGAGTTGACTGTTTCTCTCTATCTTCTACTGGTCAAGGATCGACTTGACAAATTCAACGTAGTCGACGTTGCCGTCGCCGGTGACGTTGACCCCCTTCAACAACTCGTCGACCTCGGACTCGCTCAACTTCTCGCCGATCGACGTCAAGATGTATCTCAATTCACCCACGCCAATGTAGCCGGTGTTTTCCTTGTCGAACACCTGGAACCCCTTGATGTAGTCTTCGGGCAACCCCAACGGCTTGAACCCATCGGGTCTCAGAATGATCTTTTCGTAGGTGGCAAAGTCGAATTCGGGGCCAATGCCGCTTTGCAACTCGCTGACTTCGGCAAGGGTGGGGTTTTGCCCCACCGCTCTCAACAAGTCGCCGAGATGCTCGGTGGGGATCTTGCCCGACCCCTTCTTGTCGAATAGCGCGAAGGCGTCTCTGTATGTCTTGTTGTTGCTCTGTATGGTTAGTATATGCTGGTTGGTGGGGAGAATCAACTGGTGGTGGATCCGTGTCGACGACTTACCATGCTTGGTATTGTATAACGTGGTATCGATCTGATGAAAAGTAAACAGAATGTGACTATGTGCAGGCAAGGTGCGAAAACTCCACGCTCAGACAAGAAGCGACGAAGGGCGACAGCCACCAACCAGAAAAATAGCCGACGCGGCTAAATTGACAAAGGGTACTGTAATTAAATTTCTTTTCTCTTTTTGGGGAAATGGTGTTGTCGCAACCTTCCGCCTCTCCTAAACTCTACTTTAGTCGTCAATGTCGGCGTTAATACGATAGTCATGCGCCACATTCCCACAAATTTGTCGATCTCGATGATCCCTGATTTAACGCGTCAAACGCGCATAGCTTCCCCCACCCTCCATCCATACCGTCATGGCCCCTAGTGGCTCCCGCAAACGGAGACGAAGCGAGCCTGACCCTGATTCGTCTCTATCCCAGAGTAGTCGAACGCTGCTGCCCAAACGACGTCGCACTGACGCCTTCCATCGGGGGCAAATCGTCAGGGTAAGAGTCAAAAACTTTACCACTTATGCCGATGGCGAGTTTCAATGCTCGCCTACGCTCAACCTTGTCATCGGACCCAATGGTACTGGGAAACTGACATTGGTGGCGGCAATTTGTCTTGGCTTAGCTGGCCGTCCCGAGCTTATCAGTCGTAAGGAGTTGAAGCACATGATCCGCGCCGGCCAAGCTAAAGCTGTGGTCGAGGTTGAATTGAAAAATGAACCGAGAAACGTCATCATCCGGCGTGAATTCACCGCAAACAACAACCTGAAGTGGTTCCTTAATAACCTGCTGGTGTTGGAAAAGGATATCACCGAATTGGTGAAGTCCTTCAATATCCAACTCTCAAACTTGTGTCATTTCTTGCCCCAAGAACGAGTGACGGAGTTTGCTAGCATGGATTCGAGGAAGTTACTCGAAGAAACCCAGCGGACGTTGGGGGATGGCCATTTGTTAAAGTGGCATCAACAATTGATCGAGTGGGACGATGAGCTTCACGAAAGTGAGGAGGCTATTGGACGGTTGCAAGATAAACAAGAGTCGCTAGAAGGTCAACGTGATCAACTCATGGCACAAAAGGAAGCTTACGAACTGTTTCAAGCCAAACGAGCCGTGGTCGACCTTCACCGGGAATTGATTCCATTTGCTCAAAAGCACGACTTGAGCCATCAGCTACAACAGACGAAGCGTGATTTTGAAAATGCCAGGGCAATGCTTAAGCAACACGAAGAACGGCTTCGACCCATGAAAGAAATCCTCGAAGCGGCTACCAGCAAAGCCACCCGACTTCGCGAAGCGCGTAACCCTGAATCCCTCAAGTCTCTTAAGCAAGCTCAACATCAGCTTGAGGAAGACGTTGATCTGCATCGTTCAGGATTTACCGATATCAAAAATGCTATCAACTCAAAGAGTAAAAAAGCGGCAGAATCACATAAAGTATTGCGCAATAAGCGCAAAGAGAAGGCCAAGTACGAAAAGCATTTGGACACTTTGCCCCAACCTGTTGACCAGGCTGAAGTTGAAGAACTCAGGGAGAAGCGGGAAGCGATCCGCTCCAAAAAGGTGGATATTCAAATGGACATTGATACCGATGACAACAAAATTTCCGAACTTCGAAGAAAGGTCAAGACAAATTTATCACGCATCAAAGAGATTGATCGCCGCCTCACTTCTCCGGATACTTTACAGAAGTTGGATCCCGAAGGCAATGGCGGTCACGGTAAAAATAATCGCCGGTTTCATATTCGAGCTCAATCGTACGCCGCCCATCGTCGCTTACGTGAGTTGAAAGAGAACGGTGAGAACGTTCCCACCTATTGGGAGTGTCCAGCTGTATCATGTTGGGCCAAGGATCGTTCGTATGCTCATTTTCTTGAGGCGGCATTTGATAACAACACAATGTTGGCCATTACGGTTGCATCAAATGCCGATGCCCGTCAAATCGAAGCGCTTTTGGGGAAAGATATCAATGTTCCCATTCGTGTCATCTCAAACCATCGGGCTTCAGAAGCATCACGTGACATGATTAAGAAGTTGGGGTTTGATGGTTTGTTATCCGACTATTTGGATGGACCCAAAGAAGTCGTGCAAATGGCTGTCAGCACGTTGTATCTCAATTTGATACCTGTCAAGAAGTCGGCGATGCCTCCTGATGAAGTAACCAGGATTGCCACTAACGAAACTCTTTACAGTCAGTACAATGTGCGGCGTTTCATGGAGAGCAGTTCCCAGTATAAAGTTAACAAGTCCAACTACGGCGACCGAGAACTTTGGTACAATGCGGAAAAGGTGTGGGATGCGCAATACTTCAGAGGCAACCAGGGCCTCACCGAAGAAGCAATTGCCAGGTTTGAAAGAAAGAAGGAGGAAATCAACCAAGAAGTGCTTGAAATTGAAGCCCAATGCCGCGAATTGGAGAATAACAAGCTGCTCAAGATGGAAAAAGTGAAGGAGTTGGATGCCGAATTCGAAGCACTTGCTGAGCAGAGAACTGAGTGGGTGAAACGAAACCGGGATCACGAAAGAATTACCCAACGTCTTAACGAGATTAACGACGAAATAACCGAACTTGAAAACCTTTCTCCTGAACACTATCATGATGAAGTCCGAGCCCATCGAAAGCAACTTGTGGAGGCTCATAAGGCCCTTGCAAGGAAACGCTTACGTCTTTCTGATCATCTTGGTAACCGTGTGGCTGCTTTGGTTAAACACAAATTCAAAGAATTCCAGTATATCGATTGTGAGAGTCGTTCACGTAATATAACGGCTATAATGAACCAGGTCGACGATATCGGGAAGAATCTCAGACAAGCCTATCAGGACGCAAAACAAGCAATGCTCGACGCCAAGTCTAGCGACCGAGCAGTCGCCATTGAATCAGCCATCAGAAAGTTTTACGAGCGCCCTAACCTCGAGTTAAGGCAACAGGTAGAGGGTTTGATGAATGAATACAAATCAGCAGGAACGTTCAGCGAGGTGATCATTACTGAGAGAATTCAGGTTTTGCAGGAAGAACTTCTCACATTGCAAGGAAGTTCCGATCGTTCGGCTATTGAAAACTTTCAAAAAAAGCAAGCCGAGCTCGACGAAATCGAGCAGAAGCTTCCATTGCTTGAAGCACGCATTGAAACCAATACCGCAAAGATTGAGCAGTTGCTGCCTCGCTGGAAAGCTGAATTGCAACATTATGTTGAGCAAATTTCCAACGAGTTTAACGTGCGATTCACCAAAGACGTCGCCTGTGATGGATTAGTTGAACTTGCTGAAGCCGATCGATACCGCGACTACGAGTTACAGATTCTTACCAAGTTTAGACCAAATCTGCCGTTGAAGGTGCTTGACTTTCAAACCCAATCGGGGGGTGAAAGAGCCGTTGCCACCATCTTCTTCATCATGTCGCTTCAAGGCCTCACCGATGCCCCTTTCCGAGTGGTTGACGAAATCAACCAAGGTATGGACCCCACTAACGAACGAGCGGCACACCGTAACTTGGTGCAAACCGCTAGCGCCAGTCCTCAATCCCAGTACTTTTTGGTCACCCCCAAACTTTTGACCGACTTGTACTACTCCAAAGACATGGCCGTTCATTGCATTTTCGCTGCTGATTCCGATAAGCTTGCGCCTCGCGCCGAAGTCGGCGACTTCCTTAATTTCCGTGCATTAGTTAAGTGACGAAGTGTAGTATATACAAGAGAATACCATTTTGAGTGAAAAATATTATTGTAGATGGTCCAATGCTGCCGCTAACCGAGCTCGGTATTCATTCTCACCGATGAGTTCAATCACAAGCGGAATAGCAAGCCCCGAAACTCCTCCCGATAACGCAAAACGAGCCAGTTGGAAGATATCTTTTTTAGCGAATCCCTGCTTAGCAAGCTCGTTCACCAGCTTTTTGAAGTCAGAAGATTTGGCAATGTGGGAGAGGATATCGCGGGCATTAGCCGGCGGCTTGGCTGCGGCGTTGTAATCGACAGGTTGGAAAAGGTACGGGTGTTGCGATTCAATGTCGTTGATCGAAGAAACACTAGGTCCGGCGTACTTGATTAACTTTGTCACCCATTCCTCAGGGTATTTGTTGTTGGTGAGCTTTTGGTAGTCTTCAACGAGTAAAGCCAACTTAGCGGGATCTTTAATGTTCTCCGCCAAATGATGCTTATTGAAGTAGTAAAGCTTTGAATCATTGACTTTGGCATTGCCACGAGTCAAGTTGTCCAAGGAAAACTTCGACACGATCTCGTCCAATGACATTGACTCTTCCACCGATAACCCGGGAGTGTCGCGATGAGGCGACCAACCAAAAAGCGCCACAAAGTTTACTAAGGCCTCGGGTAACACCCCCTTGTCTCTAAACGACATGACGCCGATATCGCCTTGACGTTTGGAGAGTTTCTTGTCGGCCAATGAAGTCAACAACGGAATATGAACGAATTGGGGCGGCTGCCAACCAAATGCGCGATAAAGGGCAATGTGCTTGGGAGTAGACGGAAGCCACTCTTCGCCTCTGATGACGTGGGTGATCTTCATGAGATGATCATCGACGACATTGGCAAAGTGATAGGTGGGCATTCCATCCGACTTCAAGATGACAAAGTCGTCGAACCGACGATCTTCGTAGTTGTATTGCGGTTGCAAATTCAAGTCCCCATGGACTATATCAGTAAACGGTTCGTATTCGTCGGGACTTTTGAACCGAACCACCCCTCCCGTCTCCACCGGGTCGTGCAAGCACTTGCGATCATAGGTGACAGTGGTTGGGGGCTTTAACTTCATCGCCAGCTCCCGCAACGCATTGAGACGGTCCTTGCTGCAGTCACAGCGGTAGGCATGGCCCAGAGCGATCAACTTGTCGGCAAACTCTTTGTAGATAGCCATCCGATCGCTTTGACGGTAGGGTCCGTAGGGACCTCCCACCACGGGTGATTCGTCGGCTTTCAACCCACACCACGCAAGCGAATCATAAATGTTTTGCTCGGCACCAGGGATCAAGCGTTGCCGGTCAGTATCCTCCAAACGAACGAGGAATTGGCCGCCAGTCGACTTGGCAAGGAGATAGTTGTACAAGGCGGTTCGAAGCGAGCCTAGATGAAGAAACCCCGTGGGCGAGGGCGCGAACCGAGTCCGAGCCGGTCCCACCGGTTGTGGATTCAGCGGCGGCAGCGATACCACTGATGGCTTCTTCCTAAGAGAGAATTTCAGATACCATCGGATCGATCTCATCGTCTGCTGCAAGCGCCGATAATACCCCAGACGTCAAGTGCGAGATGGTAGCGCATCTCGGCGAGAGTCTTCCGGCAACCCCCTTCCGACAACGGTGACACCATACCCCAGCGTACCGACGGCGGTTTTCCGATAATAATCCCGCTCCCCAGTTGGGGGTTACCTCCGTAGCTGTCAAGGGGGGCTTGCAGGAATGGGAACCGAACCAGCCGTACCCAACTTTAGAAACTAGCGTGGTCAATTGCGGTGTGGTGGTGTAGTCCATGGTAACTTTACTTGGGCTATTGTTGAAATAGGCGGTAGCATAAGTGGTAGTAGTGTCGTCAATCGACTGACGGAATCGTGCTTACACTAGTTACAACCTCGATCGTTGCTTTTGTTGTGCATCGGAGTAAGTTTCGGAAGCGACGGTAAGCGAAAGTGGCTATCAGTGTCGGGAGAGGCTCCCACGACGCGGACGAGACGATTCCGAGTTTACTGGAGAAATCGTCGAGTAGAGGGAGTATGGGGACGACGGTGTAGTCGATCGAGGTTGCTTAACAAAGCACTAATTATGCACACTTACTCACCAATCGTAAATGAGACGATAACTGATCCTTTAATTGCTGCCCCCCGAGATTTGGCATCTCCGGAAGCAGACGGGTATATATAGGACGATCGAATCGGGCATGATTTGCCAAACTTGCTAATGGCTGGGTCCGACAAGAAAGACAAGGAAAACGATTTCAAGGGCGTTGCCGCTCAATTCCCCGACCTGGTGTCAGCGGCGTTGGGGTTTGATGATGACACTTACGAAAAGCTCAAGAAGTTGATGCCCGAGTCGATGAACCAATTGGCTGCTGCTGCGGTTGATCTGGTCTCCGACTTGAGCGACTACTTCAGCGGTGGTGACAATAACTCGGGCAGAGACTTTGACGATCCTGATTGGAACCAAGTGAAGAACCAAGGCATTCCCTATAACCGAATTGAGGGCAATGTCGCCTACGGATTGAATGGCGTCGACCCTTGGGTTCGCCAGGCATTCAAGAAGTTTAGCGACCTGTTCCTGGGTAATGCTGCTCAGGGGAAGACTCCGTTTGGGTTCTACTCCAAGGTTAACCCTGGGGTTAAGGCCTATGACGAATGTAACCTGAAGAACGGGGCGTCGTTGTGGGACGACTACGGCTACTGGCGTTGTTTGTTCCCCAACTCGGCGGTCCCCGACGACGTGCTCAAGGTCAAGAACCAAGTGTACCCGCAAGAAGTGTTGACTAAGGACGACTTCGTGTCGGCGTGTAAGAAGGAGAACAAGGACCCCAAGGCTAATGAAGTTGACCTTGGCTCCAAGGGTTACTGGTTCAACCTGTACGATTCCTTGCTCAAGTGGAAGGACCAAAAGTACAAGCAGCACCACAACGACATTGCCACCAACAACAAGAACTGGTACGACAAGGAAGGAAGCACCGTGGTTGTCAACCAAAGCTCCCACTCCCGATACGAAACCGTCCCCAACGATAAGGTCAGGTGGACTCAAGTCACCACCGACACCCTTGCTGATGGTTCGACCAAGAAGTACACCTCGATCAAGGAACGTCCCATTGGCCAAAACCCGCACATGTGGAAGCCGGTGGCTGAGTACGAAACTGATGGCTAGACTTTAAATACGACCAAAATGTACAATCTTTCTTTAACTCATCTTCCTGGCATTATCTGTGCCTGAGGTTTTGGCGATTGCGCGTTTCCTGCAGCGAGGGCGCACGTCTCACCGATCCATAATCTTTGATCACTTACCTTGCCTCCGCCACTCGTTGAACGTGCAGCCTATATACATCCGAACCGGTTCTTGCGGTGAACACAGGAGGTGCTTGTTGAGTCATGAAACTGAATCCGCTCAATAAGATCATCTTCCTTTCGGCGGTGCTTGCGCTGGGGTTCCTCCTCATTCTCCTTTCATGCGCCCTTTATAACAACTACCACCCGCTCTGGGTGATTTTGATCTTCCTTTTGGCGCCGTTGCCCAACATCGTTGCCAGCTCGGTGGCGAATTCCCGGGATAATTTCCTTACCTTCCAGGATAACAACGCTCCGCTGGCATTTCTGGAATTCTGTGGCACCCTCACCGGGTTCTTGGTGGTACTGGGGATCGCCTTGCCATTGACATTTTACCATTGTGGAACGATCGGATTGGGGTCCATGATCATGAGTATGATCGGCGGGTTGATTGTCTACGCCGACATCATCATCTTCATCTGGTTTTTCTCCGAGGAAAGCGAGGAAAACGACGATTTTAACTTCTAAATACTTAGCATAGCTGTGCGGATGCATTCTTATTAACTCGTGCCTTTTAATTCAATACTACTAAAAGCGTTATCAAAATCACCGTAAGCACAATGATCGTCACGAGACTGCCGTTTTCCTGGGCTTGTTTGCGGAAATGACTAAGGCGCCGTTGGGCACGGTCCAAATTAAACGTGCTGTCGTCAACTTGTCGTTCAAAATCGTCTAACAACACAATGTGGTCGTTAAGTTCTTCGTGGATGGCTCGGCCCATGGAATGCTGTCGTTGTACCGACTGATGTAACTGGTCGAGCTCCTGGTCTTGTTCAATCATCGTTTGCTGATGTTGGGCAAACATTTGGTGGTTGGGCATGTCGTCAGTGTTGTTGTCATTGTCTTCTTCGTTATCTCGGTAAGGTTTGAATGGTGACGACTCGGCATAGGGGTCAAACGGCTGCATTTCCATCTGTTTGTGTTCCTCAAATCTCACCTCCTTGGTCATGTCGGCCCGTTCTGTAAGTTTTTCGACTTTATAGGCACCGATTTCGAGTCCAGACTCATCATCGATCCCCAGAAGTAGCTTTTCGTACTTGTCTATCAAATCATTGTAGTCACCAATTTGACCATTGTCCGCCTGCTCCCGCAAGCTGCCTAGCTCCCGAGAGGTGCGGTCCACGAGTTGGCGGAGTTCGAAGTTGTCATTTTCACTGGGGGTAAGTCGGATAACTTCGATGATACGCTTTCGTTCCAGTAGAGTATCCTGTAGCTGGTCAATGAGTATCTTAGCCTTGCGCAAGGTGGCCATGGTCACGGATCGGCGTGTGCGACTTTGCCGCTTAAGTGCGCACTCGCCACAGTATTTATTGGGAAGAGATATATCGTACATTATCATTACATCAGTTATTTTGATCGGCATTAAACTCAAGATTGGGATAGGCATCTCCCTTTGAGTTGGGCATAGGATTGAACGGGTCCAAGTAGTCAAGGTTAGCGTCACCAAATGACATAAAGTCGAGGTCCTCCAATTTTACATTGGGCAAATCGTTTAAATCGACGCTAAGATTGGAAAGCAGACCAAACCGTTCGCCCACAGCCGCCGCAGCTTCGTTAGCCGGGTTGGCTTGGTTGGCTTGAGGATTGACCAGCCCCTGCGCCGCAGGAGAATTGGCTCTGGTGTCGGTGGGGGTGTTGCGTTGCAGCAGCGCCCGTTGAATCTGGTAGTTCTTTTCAAGCATGTAAGGGGGCAAGATCTTACCGAAAATTTGAGCATCCAATTTGTCGAAAACCCCCGGCACGTAGTTATTCTGAAAGTCATCATCCAGAGACTCGGGTTGCTTGTTAACCGACTTGATGTAGGAAAACGCTTGACCCAACGGGTCTTCGCTTTGACTATCCTGAAGTGAGTACGCCAGGTAATTGTTGCCGTTGGTCGCGCCCACTGGTTGCAGTTGTGATTGTGCCAAGGCCGTGCTGGTGGAAGTTGCGCTCTGTGGGGTGGGGGCTTCAATCCCGGGTCTATCAAGTCGGTCGGGTGCCGGGTCAAGGGTAGCCTTCTTGAAGTTGAAGCCATTAGTGCCACCATGAGCCCGCGTGGTGCTGGCGGTACGGCGATTGAGTTGTTCAAACAACGTATTCAAGATATTATAGATACGCAAACTGGCATTGGAGTTGTTTTTGAGGCAATCCAACACCTTTTTGCCAATCTCAATATCTTTCTTGATTTGATCAATGTCCAAATCGTCATCAAACAACACCCCGGCGTAATTGCCCCCGTGGTTGGCTTCAGGCGATGCTGACAGCGTGTTTGCAAAATGGAAGTAGTAAATGAGGCAAGCAATCGAAAAGAAAATAGTGTACATCAGGAACCAGTACGTCCCCACCAACAACTTTTGGTCAATCATCTTGTTGGCCAATTTCACCACTACCCGAGCAACCTTTATGCAATTACGCCCCCTGATAAGTGATCTGGGGTCATGACTTGATAAAAGGGCCGGGTTTTGATTGCTGACAAAGTGGATGAATGGTCGATAAAGCATGATTTGACAGTTGAGGAAGGATAATTGAAGGTAGTAATTAGCCAACAAAAACTTCTGGGGGATGTCCTTATCACTAGTGGGGTCATTGGGGTCAGTCGGGCGAAGTTCTTTGGGCAAATTATCCAACCATGCCTTAAGTTCCATCTCCAACTCGGTAACTTTGGTGTGAATGTGATCGGGAGTAGGAGGAATTGAATCCGGTTCCTGCTTGGATTTCTTCACCTTGATCGGGTAAAGTTTTCGAATGATATGACTCAAAATCAACATCAATTTCGTGTGATGATTGGCACAACCCGATGAGGATAAGCGACCTTGCTGATTATCGTAAAGATATTCGGTGCGGGTGATGTTTTCATCGTCAAGCTCAGCGGGGAAGTCCTGATCAAATTCGTCCTCATTAATCGATCTCGGAAGCCCCAATAAGGAATTAATATAGATGTCCATCTTGTAGATGGTGTAAAACAACCGCTTACGAGTGTCAATCTCGATGGGGTCAAGCTTGCGATGACCATTTTGAAAGATAGACAAGTTTCGGTGTAATCCCTCTTTTAGGGCCAGCCGGAGGGCGATACCGATGTATGAATAACAGGTAGATAATCGGGCACTGCACTGAAGATACATGATCATCATGACGATGGTCTGAATCGACGAAATGTCGCCAACGTTGGAGATATCGATCAATTTACGCGCTTCCAAAAAGTAGCGAAACCCATCATCCTCATAGTTTTCGTTGGCTGTCAGCAGCAGTTCTGCCAGTTTACTAAAAAGCGACCCGCAAGCCAAAATCGAGTACAAAAATGGCAAAAACTTTTGTTGCTTATCGCCGTATTGCGACGGGTCCATCAGGTAGATGGCGTCAACGGCGTCCAAAAGCGACGGACGGTGGTAAAATCGAAATAGCACGCACGCCTTATCCCAGGTTGTGTATATGAGTTGAAGGGCGGTGTCTTTCGGGGGCAATATGAGGCGAATCTCGCGAGGGTAGGTCATTTGTTCCTCCAGGGAATTCAGAAGGCGTCGATTCAGCGACACGGGGGACGCCGTGGCCGAGGTGGCGACGGGGGCCGCGTTACCATCAAGGTATAGATCCATGACCTCCAGCATGTTCACCAGGCCCTTGCGCTGTTCCAAATACTGGACGACTTTTTGGAATTTATCGAAGTCGAATTTCATTGGGTGGACGTCATCGAGGCAATTAAGCTTGAGCTTAGGCAACAACAAATTCAAGATATTTTGGGCAAGAATCAAGTTGTTTGACGGCAGCGCCTTGGGAATGGGTTTATGGATGGATCCAAGCGCCGCCGACCCGATCACGCCTGCGTTTGGCAGCAGTTGGGGGATCCCCAGATTACGCTTGTTGCGAATGTTGGGCTGGTCATAGGTGCATTTGTAGGAGTAGACGGTGCAATGGATACACGGCTGCTTCCCATCACACTTCACCTTCTTCTGCCGACAGTTATCGCACGCCCGAGTGACTCGGCGGCGTTTTGTTTCCTGCTTGTCAGCCATGGGGTGCTGAGTGGCAGGAGCATACTTGTGAAAAAAGTTTTAGGTGAGTAGCCACTCCGCGGGTGGTTGGGTTGGGGCTCGCAACCGCGAAAGCCAAGAAGACAAAAAAAAAGTGGGGCATTGGATAATGTAAATGCAAGTGGATCGAATGATAAGTGGGGTGCTGGCGATGAGGCGTTAGCTTAAGGCAACTTTATTCGGGGAAAATACTGTCGGAACTACGGGCAATTCATTAGTGATGTCGTCTCGGTGGGGTGTCGTCGTTTGCCCTGAGTCACGTTCGGCGAGCGTGTGCCTCAGCAACCCGATGCTAGTGTTCACAATCTATGCGTGATGATTATCTAAATTCAATGTATGGAAAGGAGGGGCTTAGCCAATCACGATGCCTCACGGGCACGGTTTTTTTTATTTCTTTTTCCTCGAGATGTCTGTCACTTTGTAACCCCACCAGATCATCGGGTATCTCACACGTCAAATATGCTCGATGGATGCAAGTGTCACACAGCGCATCGGCACTTCGTTTAGGCCGATCTGCTGACCATCGTACCTCATGTCCTTGTCGGTGCGAACACACACACGGTTCCACCATTGGGTTTGTCGCTAGTCATTATTGGCTTGGATCAATGACTAGTAAGTAAGGGGAAGAAAATAGAGGATGGGGGTATTTGGAGGAAAAATAAAAAAAACCATTTGCAAGCGTCTATCATAAAACTCATTAAATTTTGATGGGTTTCTCTAACAAGTGACCCATTCTCTCGATCTTGGTGCTCAAGTAGCCTTCGATCTCCTTCAGCTTGATGCCGTTTTCGCCCGTCCAGGCTAACGGCACCATCGGCACCCGCTTCACCACCCGTACCTCGCGATCTTTACCTTCAACGGCAACGATTTTGTCGGGGTTATTGGTGAGAAGCTCAATATCGTGAAGTCCGAGATCGAGGAGGATGGCTGTGGCCAACGAGAAGTTACGGGCGTCGGCAGGGTGGCGTAACATCAAGTTGGCCTGGACGGTGTCGGCACCAAGGTCCTGTAAGTTGTAGGCTTTGAGCTTTTCGCCCAAGCCAATACCGCGGCCTTCTTGTCGAAGGTAGACAATGCAGCCATGGCCCTGTAACCCCATCTGGCGGCCGGCTTCGTCGAACTGCTCGCCGCAGTCGCACCGGGCCAGCCAGGCAGTTTCTCCGGTGTAGCATTCCAGGTGAATCCGTACCAACGTCGGGTCGCTATATGTGGTTTTAGGGTCACGAATCAACTCGCCGTCATCGGTAAATTTGAGCTCGAGACCCTGGCGGCTGTCGACATCGGCATCGACTCGTCCGGGGTACAACTCGCCGACGTAGGCACCACGGATCATGCGGTCCTGTTGGGTATCTTTGGGACGGTAGCGGAAGAGGGACTTGGAGCGGATGTCTTCACCAAAGACGATGGCAAGGTGTTCTTTGTCGTCAAAGTCGTTTTCGTAAAGATGCAAGAAGATTTCTGGGCCCTGGGTGGTGGGGATCCGAGCTCGAGCAAGGCAGTTAACCTTGGGGAGTCGGTTGGGGAGTTGTGCTCGAAGTTGGGACCCGGCCGCACTAAGGGTGACGACGCCGGGATCCTCGGTGGACTGATCGAGTACGGTAGGCGAGACTGATGGCAGCATCAACGGGAACGTATGCGGTGCCGGGGCCGGGTATGACGGTAACGGGTTCGGTTGTTCGAGGGGCATGGTGGTAAGGCTATATAATTTTCCACAAATCGCTCGCGCGGGACGGTCTCGCTCAAATTAGTAAGAGTGCGATAATCGAGGAGCCTATGACAAATATTTAGGTGCCGCACACGCCATTACGGTGGGACAAATGTGGAGACGGTGGGCCGACAGTGCCGGTGTCGGTGCGACGTTTTTAAGGGGACGATTGAACTGTATCGCCACCCCGGAATAAACGGTGGCAAGGTGGCAATAAATCAAAAGAAATGAATGACTGAGGCAAAATGAAGGGGCAGATGTTGAGACTACGCTAGGTAGGCGTCACATGCGACGTCATCAAATCACGTGTATTTCTTTTAGTGTGGAATAAGGGTGTGGGGCAAGCGGGGCCGGCGCTACCACCACACACATTAATGGATGGTACTAATCCAGTGACGCAAATCCTCGGGGTTAAAGTTGGTCCCGGGGATATACCGGCCCACCGGCATTTGTTTTTTAAGCAACACAATCTGGGGTAACTTACCCACGCCGTAGTGAAGCATCATTTCGTTGCCTTCGGCACCGTCGGCCATGACGTTGACCAAGTTGATCTGTTCGTCACCATTAGGGTACTGGTCGCGGTTGACCAAAATGTCGAAAAGGGCTTGCGTCACCTTATTGGAGTTTTCGTCAGGCAACGAAAAATTGATAAGCGTCGGCTCCTTAAACGACGTGTAGCGTAAAAGCTCCTGGTATGAACTGACCCAGTTTTCGAAAATGCGGTTATTGGTGGTGAATTCGCTCGGCTTGGGAGGGTAGATCAACCGTTGCGTTTGGAACGCCTTGAACCACCCGCCAAACAATGTGCGGACCGCCACTCTCAGCGTCTGGAACACCGTTTGTCTTACAGGACGAATCGCTAACATCACGCCCACAATCACGGGGATAGCAATGAACTCCAACATATCTCGCGGTCGCTAACGTATAAGCTGGCTCTCTACGCAGGAGAGAGACACACACAGAACGCTTGGGAGTTTGCCACCACCTGAGAAGAGGCTGATGCTGGGGTATTTATATAATATTGCTACTGCATTTTAGACTATTTACACCGGCAGTAATTGCTTGTTTTGAGATCTTTCAAGATCTATCCCAACCGTTGAAATCTTCCTACATCTATTCGTCCCAACCGTCCTTCCATCTCTGCTTCCACAAGTTACAGTCAAACTTAGGCTTTCCCAACTTGGTGTTTACCTCGTTGTGAGCATCGCAAAGCCACCGGCCAAACTCGTCCTGAGACCCTACTCGAGGCGTGTTGGTGGCCATGTACTTTTCGAAGTCCTCGCCACACCACCAGCACGGGTAGAGTCCGGAGAAGAGCCCGAGGAACAGCAGCAAGTCACGCTGTTGCTTAGTGGTGGGTTCGTCGGGATAGTTGGCGGCAATCAGATGGAGTAACGTCCATGACAGCCGTCCCAACTGTTCAACGTCGGGAGGATCATCCCGAGCGTAGGCCAGCGATTGGTTGGTGGTGGTAGTAGCAGCTTTGGGAGTGGCTGCTGCTCCCGCCGCCGCTGCCAGAGGCATCTTGCCGGTGGCAAATTGGAAGTCGAGCAAAGTGTTGCAACTGCGACAGCTGGAATGGTTAGTGGTTGATTCAATATGAAATTCTTGAAGGGAGCATAGTACTTACGGCTTGCCATCCTTATCGTAAATGATCTTGCGACCGGAGACTCCCACGTCGGGAGCCGGTTTCGTCTCTTGTTCGGTGGTGGTAGATGTGGTGGACATGAGAACCGGGCTTTCGTTTGTCAGCGTAAATCGCGAAATGATCAAGTTTGTGAAATTATACCGGATGTATATATATGTAATAATTACGGGAAAAGCTGCACGCCATCAACGAGTCAATTGGTTGTCGATATATCGACGTTTACGCCGAAGGGTTGCCTTGTTGCTGAGCTTTCCATGCGTTACGGCGAGCGATGAGATCATCGCAAAGCTGGCCGATCTCGGGGGTCTTGATCAGAGGCCGGGCCGCGTAGAACTCCTCTAAGTTGTACTTGGAGCCAAATTGTTGTTCGTAGTCAAATGCCTGTTGGATCATTTCGAGCTTATCGATGTCCTTGATGTATCGAGCCTCCACAGTTCTGATTTCTTCGTAGTCTAACCACAATTCCACCAATTCCTCAGCGAACTTGGGATTATAGGGTTTTATAAGCAGACTCAAGTACTTCATCGTTTCGTATTCACGGCGATGCTTCTCCGCCTTGGTGACGTTGGCGTAGGGCGGAATGTCTCCCACCAACAGCTCGGCCATATCGTGAATGATGGCGATCTTGACACAAGTGTCAATGCTAATGTCATCACGAGGCACAATCATCGCAAGCACCGCCATGCGGTACATGTGGTCGGCAATCAGCTCGGTGTCGGCGGCATCGATGCCGCGATCCAACCATCCCGTCCGCTTTCTAGTCTTGAGGTAGCGAATGATCTGGATGAACGCGTGGATGTAGTTAGCCGGGTCCTCGAGGAGTTTGCGGATGTGGTCGTCTAGCGCCAGCTCCGGCGTCCACGTGTCGACGGTCTCGTCGAAGGCTTCGGTCATAAGGTTGATGGGGGGGAAGTGAGAGTGGTGGATGCGACTATGATCGAGACAATGGGGACGAATGCGGCTTCGGAAAGTGACGACACCAAACTCTCGCTTTTCGACGTTACAAAAGTCAGCGATGAGAGAGGTAGTGACATTGAGTTAAATGAGATGTTTGTATTGCGTTATCAGTGTCTGCGAGCATTATTCATTACCAATAAACTCCTCTATTACTATACAATTAGGCGATCAATTCAACGACACCACCGGCAGCGACAATCTTTTCTTCGGCCAACTTCGACACGAATCTAGCCTTGACGATGACGGGGACTTCGGGCAAGTTACCCTTACCGAGGACCTTGCCGTAACCGTGGGCCAAGGTGTCGATGACGGGGGCAGCCGAGGCCGAAGCCGACTTGAGGTATTCGTCTCTCTTGTCTTCAGGAACCAAAGTCCACAACTTGTCCAAGTTGATTTCGGGTCTCCAGAAGTGAGCCTTTTGCTTGTGGAAGTATCTCATACCAACCTTACCGAAGTAACCAGGGTGGTACTTGTCCATGTTGGTTCTGTGGTGGTGTTGACCACCGGCCATACCACGACCACCGGGGTTCTTTCTGTGCTTTCCGACTCTACCCTTACCGGCAGAAACGTTACCTCTGTGCTTTCTGGTCTTAGTGAGTCTGGTAGGCATCTTGCGGTTAACAGATTTTTCTCTCGCTCGCTATATTGAAAAAAATTCCGCTTGGGCGGGTGTAGGTGTGAAACCCTAAGTCACGTGGCGCGCCGATTGAAAAAGGTGGGCCGACACCAATCTTACCCACCATAAACAAACCGAGAAAACCATGGCATTAAATTCATCAATTAATGTACTTTAGTATCATTAATGGCTACGTGGTGATTTACCCATCAATTCTAGTTTTATGATAATTTCGTTTGTGGTTATATATGTCATAGTTGCGTCGTATACGGGTAATGCGAAAATCCGGGGGAGTGAGGGGGTGAGAAACTAAAAGAGAAGACAACCCAATTTACTGGATACCCCACACCTCTTCATAACTCTTCTTACCCTTGGTTTCCGGTACCTTCGTCTTGATAAACCAGTAGGAAAAGGCACACATGGCCACAAAGATAAAGTACACTGATCCTCCCATTCTCGTCTTCAAAATGGGGAACAAGTAACCGACGATAAACGTTGCCACCCAATTCATCAGCGTACCCCAACTTTGAGCGGTAGCTTTAGCTTGAGGTTGGGTGACTTCGCCCACCAATAAGAACGGGATGGGACCAAGCCCCACGGCGAAGAAGGCCACGTAGGTGAACATACCCACCACCGAAAGGATCGCCAGCGACCACATGATGCCAAACGCCATGATGGCACTGGCCACGCCAAGCATTGATACCAGCAAAAGAAGTAAAGGTTTGCGGCCAAGCTTATCCACCCATTGAGCAGCACCAAACGTCACAATGACGTTGACCAAGGCAACGACACAATTGATGGCAATGGCATTATCGAAAATCGAGGTAAGTACTCCCACGCCGTAGAAAATGATTGAATTGATCCCATCAAATTGTTGCAATACCAAGATCCCCGTTGATACCAACCGCGAGTTGTGATACTGGGGAAGGCGGAGATAATCACGAATGCCCACGGTCTTTTGGTTCAGCAGACCTCCAAGCAAGTTATCGTCTTCCGATCTCCAGCTCGATACTTCGACACGGATCAGTTCATAGTCACCGCCACGAAGACGGTGGAGCACCGTCATCGCCTCCTGTCCCCGGTTATTGGAGTCCATCCATACTGGTGATTCGGGGATATACATCAACGTGAGGAGGGAATTGACACCAGCAATAACACATCCCATAAGTAAAAGAAACCGCCACTGGTTATTATTACACCATTTGAGCGCTAACGATTGCGTCAATAAGATCCCAACATTGATCAGCACTTGATTCATTGATCCAAGTAACCCTTTGGCCAGAGTGGGTGCAATTTCGTTAATGTAAATGGCAGTGATGACAAGCGCCAGGCCCGCCGCCACTCCCAGTAAAAACCGTCCCGCAAGCAATTGGTAGTAACTATTAGCAAGTCCCGCTACCAACGACCCGATAAAGTACACGAGCGTTTGGGCTACCAGTACCTTCCACCGACCCACGTTATCAGCAAGTGATCCCACGTACATCAGACCCAAGAGACCACCAATGGAGAAAATCAGCGTCGCCATCCCCACTTGTTCCGTCGACATATTGAGACATCTGGCGTAGCCATGGTTGCCAAACCACGTATCCTCGTAGGGTACTCCCGGTACTGGCACCAGGCGCTTACACGAAAGGATCTGTTCGGGAGAGTTGAGTTCGGCCATGTGGTAGCCGAATTGAAGCAGACCAAGGCATATAATCGCCACCGTCGTCACTAACGTCGGTGTAAGCAGCATGTTTGTATTGGAGGGAGGCATGCTGGTTTTAAGGGAGAGAGCTGTGGTTACGCAATATCGCACCTGGGGTACAGGAAGGGGATAGTGCGATAAGCGAAGTCAAGGTTAAATAGCCAGCAACGATAAATCAAGACGAATAAGGATCAGGAAAAACGAAGTACTTTCTGTTAGGTGATTGACGTCAACCATCAATTGAGAATTTTTCGAATTGAGTTGCTGCATTGACGTCATGGCTCACCACTTAAGATGAATATATATGTATTAAAAAAGATTTAGCAGTGGTCTAAAGGATGGGGAGAAAATTACCGATAATCATCATGGGGATACCAAAAACATCACGTTTAAGCGTCCAGATACACCCCATGCGGATTTTGACGTCGGGTTTGGGGGTGAGAAGAGTACACTCGGTCATGGTAGCTCCGAGAAAGTCACCAAAGGCGATGCGACTGAATAACTGAAAGTACTCCACCACCAGCTTATCGTCGAGAAGTTCGACGATAAACTTACGCCGGTCTTTCCCAATCAAATCCTCTTTACTCCACCCGGTAAGAATGCAGAATTCATGGCCCACGTAGGCAATTTCCCCCGTACGTCGCCATACGATGGTGGGAGTACCACTGACACGAATAAAACTATCGTAGGTCAATAACGTCCGTTGAAAGCATTGCTCCATAAAGATCAAGTCGCCTTCTTTAAGCGAATTGGTACAGGCAATGAATGACGGACGATACGTCGCCATCAGCTCCGCCATCTTGACCAACATTGGTTTAGGGAAACGATTTCGCAAGTAGGCAATCAACATGTGGTACCCTGGTGTATAGCTGAACGGCTGCTTTACTTGCTGGTAAATCTCTTCCGGCTCCTTGTACACTTGGTGTTTATAGTAAGTATCGGGGTCATCCAGACTTATGCCAACGGCAAACGATAGTGCCAGCTTATTATTTCGTTCCCTCATCACCGCGGGGTCGGCTCGAGCCATGGCATCGATGGCAGAGATGACGTCGGGGAACGTAGTTGGTGCTGTCAGTTCTCCCGCAGACTCCCCCAAGAAGTACTGGTTAATCAGTTCGTCACACTTGAAATGCTTCTCGTATAACGGTACCAGAGGTGCCAGCGATGTGTGGTGATGTTGCGGTGGTGGTCGCTGGTTATTGGATGAAAACGGGGCCATGGTGTAACCGGAGTAGCTCCGAGCGGTAGCAGGTGATAACGCTGGTGACTGGGGGTTGGAATCGGTTGAAGGAATATCCTGGAGAATGTTGGAAAGGGTGCTGTACTCCATATCCGCAGCTGATGACATGAACTGAGCCGTCTGCGATACTCTGCTAGTGATGGGGTTATATTTGTTGGCCGTCATCGCTTGCGGATCCGATTGTGACGGTGCCGGTGGTGGCTGATGAGTAGAGTATAGCGAATCGCTGGCATTGTTGTCAAGGTAAGGTGTATCTGACCCCAGACCTTGGTCCCCCAGATAAGTGCCTAGGGCTTGAGTGGGGACATCAAGAAGGTACTTCTTCCGTTTGCGAGGAGCATCCTGACAAGTTTTATCGAGCTTCCGCTGGATACATCGTTGACAAGGTCGTCCAGCATCACAGGTCATGTGAGCCTTGTGGCAGTGATTGCATGCCCTCGACGTCTTCTTCCGTTTCTATAGAGGTTAGTACAAGGTCCCGAATCATCTCCATCATCCCACAATCCAACTTACCGGTCGAGTATCGCTATCGGCAGTATCCATGGCCAAACGTCCGGCGTTTATGGCGAGGCCGACCTTTTTTCCGTAGTGATCGCACTCCGATAATGTTATTGGGGTTAGATAACGGCGATCATCAATAACCGGTCGGTTTACGCGGGGTTCAAAAAAAACCATCTAAGGGATAAAGTAATTGGAAAGGATGTTAGGTTATATACTTGTCTACAACTCGTCACGAGCATCAGTGGTGGCGGCATCGGCGTCGATTTCGTTGCCATCGGCATCGAGCTCACCCGACTTGACAATCTTGACTTCCTTAAGAGGACGGTCACCTCTCGACGTCTTGACCTTTTCGATGTAGTCAACGACGTCCTTGCCGTCAATGACTTCACCAAACACCACGTGAGCCCCGTTCAACCACGACGTCACCACGGTGGTGATGAAGAATTGCGAGCCGTTAGTGTTCTTACCAGCATTGGCCATCGACAACCGGTAGGGACGGTCGTGTTGCAATTCAAAGTTTTCGTCCTCAAACTTGTTGCCGTAGATCGATTGGCCACCGTACCCTTGACCGGTTTCGTAGTCACCCCCTTGGAGCATAAAGTTGGGGATCACCCGGTGGAAAATGGAGCCCGTGTAACCAAACTTGGGGTCAGTGGATATCGCCAATTGACGGAAGTTTTCCACCGTCTTGGGCACCACGGTGCCGAAAAGACCAATGGTGATCCGTCCGATCGGCTTGCCTTCCTCCTCAATGTCAAAGAACACCCGGTTAGTGATCTCGGGGTTTTCGGGGAGCTCGGCCGCCGCCATCACCCGCCCGACAAAGAAGGCAATCGCCGAGAGCAAAAGAGCAATAAAGCCGTACGTCTTCATTGGTAGCAAAATGGTGGAGTCGAAGAAAAATAAGGACACTTGGTTTCGCGCCGCACCTCCACAGTTTCCGACAATTGTCTCACAATACAACATGAACGCGAAAAAAAGAAATGCTCTTTGGCGGGGAATCGAACCCCGATCTCCCGCGTGACAAGCGGAAATACTAACCGTTATACTACCAAAGACTTTCTGAAAATGTGGTATAATAGGACATCATTCAGACCAAGAGGTTGGAATGGGTCAGGAGCCCTAGCTGGAAGCGGGCTTAGAGAAAAGCTTCATGGAAAGCAACGGCTAAGAGATAGGGGATAACATAGGCTTTAAGATAAGCCTTAAGATGGGGCTTAGGATGAGCGCTAAGATAGGCGTTAACCCTGAGCTGACAAATACCCCCTCGTAGCAATCTAGCAGGAGTTGCACGAGCTCTTACGCCTTTCTGAGGATAAAAGGATGGGACTTCGCCCATCGTAGAAAGTAATCAGAATCCTTCCACCACACTAGTAAGAGAACAAGGCAGTTTCCTTACTACCCCAACTTGCGTCACCAGAAAATACGATACTTGGTAGCGTTGTCTTTTGGTTACAATGGCTCGCGGATCCAGAACGAAAAGCGCGGAGAACTTAACCTCAGTACCTACTCAGGTACCAGAGGCTCCCACTGCGACAAACACCACGCCCGCAGCCCCAAACCCAGGGTCGGATGACAGCTCCAGCGAATCAGAGGCGAGTGAGGCTGGCTTGGAACCGCCCCCGCCCCCGCCTCCCCAAATGAAGATCCCTTCTAACAAGAAGACGAACCTTACCCGGCAGATGCGGGAAGCCTTGTATGATGGGTTCAAGTTGAGACCAAAGAAAACGGAGAAGTTATCCGAATTATACGATGATTTCAACAATTTCATGAGGTTCCTGGCCACTGTGCTGAACGTCTTCGAATTTGGTGAACCAACTGCTGAGAATAGCCCAACGGGGGTGAAACAGCTTAACCAAGTTGCAGCGGAGACATTGGCAATGGCTATTATGACGAAATTGGAAGTCAAAAATAACACTGATTGGATTAACAAGAAGAGGGCGATATGTGAAGCATGTCGTACCGAGGAAGACTTCCTACAGATGTTATGGCAGGTGGGGCTAATTACCCCAGAGGCAATAATGGCAAAGTTGTATGTCATGTACCATCCTGAGCTCACTACTGAAGACCAACGAGATTTCGTGAGTGTCGAGCAGTATTGGGAGGAGTGTCGGAAGATGCCTCTTCATCAAGCAATGCAATCCTGCCTTATGCCGTTGGTGGTCCTAGCCGATTGGAAGTCGGCAAGGATACTAGGCGCTGCTCGAATTAAGCAATGGATGAAAGACAATCCAGATGACTGGTGGGTGATCCCGCCTGTGCCCATAGACAAGGATTGGTTGGAGAGGGTGGACCAAAGCACCAACCATACGCTCAAGGAAAGAAAGCTCCCTACCTTGAGTTATACAGTTGAGGTCGAAGAAATACCAGTATCTTCGTCACACTCTCAGAGAGAGAGAGTTGAAATCAACACTATGGGTCAGAGGAACAACAGGGTTAATCCCCAAGAAGATTCACTGCCAAACCCTTGGAAGCGAAAAAGAAATCGGAACCAAGGGAACCACGGTCAAGGAAACCGAGGTCAGGGAAACCGAGGTCAAGGAAACCGAGGGCAGGAGAATCAAGGGAATCGTCGGAATGGAGGCAATCAACAGCAAGGATTGTCAGACCAATCAGACGAGAGCAAGAACAAGAGAGCCCGAAAAGCAAACGATAGGTGTCACAATTGTGACGGAATTGGACACCATAAATACGAATGCTCTTCGGCACCGAGAACCAGCGGCATCCCGAAAGGACCAAAAAACTGAGTTGGTCCGAGCCGGGAGACCAGTTAAGGGCTATTGAGAAATCATCGAGTCCTGCTTCTGATCTCGAAGATCATGATCCTGAAACGTTGAAGGCGTTGGAAGAGGACTGGGAGGACGTATTTGGTGAGACGACTGCGTTTCAATGGAATCAATATACGTGTCCCGCCGATGATATGGAAGAAAGGGTCTACAGCGAGTTCCAAAAGTTGGATATGAAGACGGACCTGATAGGGACGAGTATCCTACGAATGGAAGCTGCTTTCGCACCTCTGGAAAAGCCGCAGCGACGACAACTGGTACAAGTCCTATGGGACTCGGGATCAGGATGCGACTTTGTGCGAGCAGAATTATTAGACCCTAAAGAAGGCTATGTTTTGCAGCCGCTCTCGGACCCCATGGAAATTGGGTTAGGCACCAGTTTTAGTACAGAATGCACGAGCAAAGTACAGTTAGAAGTCGACTTAGCTGGATTGAAACATGTGGGATGGTTCTTTGTGATAGAGGATCTTACAGAGGACTTAATCTTTAGCTTCGGAACTTTTATTAGTTACATCAATCACTTCGACTTCGTCAATATGACGTTTACTGGTGCGAACGATGAGCCGCAGCCGTTATTGGTCGGACAAGGTTACGACACGCAATTAACGGCCATGCAAGTCATGAATGCAAAGTTAAATGTTGATTCAGGATTCGTTCAAATATGGGACGAAGAATCAGACTTACAAATTGCGGAAGAACTACTGAGTTCTAGAAGAGCATTATTGGAAAAGAATAATAAGGCTTACGACGATATGCTTGCCAGAGTGACGGATAGGGGAATGAAGAACAACTTAGTGAAGTACCGAGATGTCTTCTCAGAAGAACTTGGACCGAACATGGTACCTGAATCCAGAGGTTCAGATGATTGCACCATCCAAGTTACCCAACCGGACACTAAAGCTATCAAACCGCAATTTCGCTTGAAAGACGAGCAATACGCTGAGAGTAAAGACCAGGTCGAGAAGTTATTACGAGCTGGTACGATTGAACTGTCTCAGTCGAGAAGATACGCCGCACCTTTGTTATTCGTACCAAAGAAGGACGGCACTCAGCGAATGGTGATTGATTATAGAAGCGCGAATAACATTATCGCAAATCACCAATGCCAGGTACCACTAATGGAAGATTTGGTGGCAGAAGTGGTCGGAAAGAATTTCATCTCAGCGGTGGATTTAACTAGTGCGTTCCATCAGCAGAGAATCGATCCTGCAAGTCGTGAAATTACTACTTTCCTGGCAAACGAACAATTCTATCAATTTAAGCTGCTCCCGTTCGGATTGAAAGTCAGTCCTGCAATTATGCAAGCGACGGTTGCAAAATTGATTGAAGGAATCCCTGGAGTATTTAACTACATCGATGACATCGTGCTTGTGGCGGACACGATTGAGGAGCATCGGATGCAGTTTCAGAGATTACTCCAACGGTTTAGGGATCATCAATTCTATCTCAAGGCATCGAAGTGCGAGATAATGCAGGATGAAGTCACATTCCTCGGCCATAAGGTGCTGAAATATGGAATTGACATTCCTGATGAACGAAAGGAAGTGTTCAAAGCAATGAGGGTTCCCCAGTCTCGGAACGAAGCACTGCAGGTGCTTGGGCTCTTTGGGTTTTGGAGAACTCATGTGCCCATGTTTGCTGAGATGGCTAGACCTATACAAGACTTTGCTTCAAGAAGAACAAGGGTCTCCAAGAAGGAAATCGAATCGATTGAAGAACCTTTTGAAATATTGCGCAAGGCAATGATTGAGTCAGCGACGTTACGGCCAGTAAAGAAAGGATACCCATTCAGAATCGAGGTGGACGCCAGTGCCCACTCGGTTGGAGCGATCTTATACCAAGAGCTTCCCGGTAACCCGAAGTATGGTCCTTTGGCAATTACGCTGAAGTCACTCAACATTCATCAAAGGTTTTACCCAGTACGCCAGCGAGAATTGCTTGCTATAGTATACGCGGTACAGAAATGGAAATATCTTATCAGAGGGTCGCGAGTTAACGTGTACTCGGATCATAAGAGTCTTGAAACATTCCTCCGCTCGGGTAACAGACCAGAGGTGATGAGGAAGATAGCTGCAGCGGAAGATAAGGAGAGATTCGGTCTCAACAACATAACAGCATCCCAACCAGCGGACAAAGAGGTAGTAGTGTTTGAGTCTCCAAATGAAACAGTGGATGAAATTAAGGAGCACTACCGACAAAACTCACAGTACAAGCGGATCTTGAAGAAGTTCAAGAATACGCCAATTGAACAGCAGGGCACGCAAGCCTTTAAGAGATCGGTGTGGCATTTGCAATTGATCGACGGGTTGTTGGTCAAGGGCGGAAAGATTGCCATCACCCCAGCTCTTGCCAAGAAGTGGATTAAGGAAGTCCATGAACGAGCCCATAGGGGCATGACAGCTGTGTGGCGCGAGTTACAACCCCACTTCATGGTGAGAAACATGATGCAGATGATTGAACAGGTGATTCTGACTTGTGAGATTTGCCAACGGCGCAAATTCAGCAGAATCCCTTGGCAACCGTTACAACCGTTGCCCGTACCAAAGCGTCCCTTTGAAATGATTCACATGGATGAGATTACAGCTTTCCCATTAACCAGAGATGGTTATTACGGAATTCTCTCCATAATTGACGCTTTCTCCTCCTTTGGAATCTTTATTCCCATTAAGAAAGGATTGAAACTGTTAGAAGTTGCTTCTTTGTTAGTTGACCACGTTTTTGCGGTGTTTGGTCACCCTAAGGTGTTTGTTTCCGATAAAGCTAACAATTTCTTGTCGGATGTGATGAAACATCTTCGGAATCATTACGGTATTGAGTTACGTACGACATCTACCAACCACCCACAAACCAATGGGACGGTTGAACGTGCTCAACAGACTATTTTGACGATGCTCAAGACTATGTGCGGACGCCTTAAAGTATTTTGGCCTTCACTCGTGAAAGTTGCACAAGCCGAGTACAACCGTACATGGTCGAGAACCTTGAATATGCTGCCCTACAAAGCTGTGTTTGGAATGGAACCTCCTGCTATTAAGGAAGGTCCCCCTGATATTATTGAAGGAACTATTAGAGACTATTTGGAAGGTAAAAAGATTGTACGTGAAGTTGTTCGTGAGACGCTAGAAGAAGTGAAGGACCGTATGGCGCTTGACTACGACAAGAAGCATAAAGTTAAGCAGCGGACCTTCAAGGTTGGTGATTGGGTGTTGGCTAACAAGAATGCGTGGTATTCGGTGACCCAAAAGAACTGGAAGTTCTACGATTGGTTCTACGGTCCCTACCGAGTGGTACGAATCCCGCATAATAATCCCAATGTTGTTGAATTAGACCTTGATATGGAGACTGTGCCCCACAGAACGCGCAGATTGCACCGGAAGACCCATCGTACCATTAATACCCGGCACCTCAAGCTATTCCGCAATGCTGATAACATTTGGAAGTTGAATATGACGGGTACGCCAACAACCCTCAAGATCTTCAAAGCAAGGGCGGAAAGAATGGCAGGTATTGCTTATATCGATCTTGAAGACAAAAGCGTTGGAGTCCAGTACTTAGGCGCAGACCCAGGGCAAGTGGCCCGAATCCCTTTCGAGTGGTTTAAGAAATTGAGTGTGGATATCGCTTGGCCGTTTATCAACGAATTCCTCAACGAGGTTGGAAGTACCGTTCATACTGCCTCTACTGTCGTCAAAGCTATCTTCGGGCCAGACTTTGATTATGAACGCGATTTGTTGAGTACAACGGAAGCATTGAGACAAGAAGAAGTCAAATATC